>CAAKHB010007951.1:94224-113363 GCA_901007665.1 Aeoliscus strigatus | reverse complement strand
GACACACAACCTCTACTCTGTGCCTGCTATGTGAATGTTGGGTTTCTGTTAGAACTGTCGGCACGATACAAATAACATCTGAAACGCCTTGAACATGGAACATCCTAGTACCTCCATGGAAGGTCGTTGGGTTTTTTAGCTGTTTTAATTGCAACAACACTCAAATATGTGTAAGATATAATTGTCACTGGTGCTCACACACGTTGATTTAGGAATACATATGTCACTATCATGTTTTCATCCAGTTCCACACAAGCATGTGACACACACCTCAGACTAGAAGCTTCCATAGCAGTATTTTATCGCAGCTTGCTTAGGACAAATGTGTTCTATCACCTTGGCTCCAGTGTCCACACTTGTGATGGATGTAATGTGGGAGGCGACTCAAACAATCCAACTATTTGAGTACGTCTCTTCAGGTGCAGCTGTTTCCTGTGTCTTCCCTGCGACCTAACTGGTTGGTGTGTGTGTTTCCTCCCTCAGTACTCGCTGGTAAACGAGCCTCTGATCGAGCTGACAAACCCGGGTGCCAGTGGATCTCTCTTCTACCTAACCAGTGATGATGAATTCATCATCAAAACTGTCCAGCACAAGGAGGCCAAATTCCTCCAGAGGTTACTTCCTGGATACTATATGGTGAGTTCCATCCGGTTTCCATATCAACCGCAGCATCTGGAAAGACGGAAACGTCATCACTGCATTAAACGGTGTCCGCAATAACTGTTAAGTCTTGTTGAAGGTGTTACATCTGAACCGATTATTGATCCTGACCAGTTCCAATGACTTTGATTTGACAGAATCTGAACCAGAATCCACGTACCCTCCTGCCCAAATTTTACGGCCTGTACTGTATCCAGTCTGGAGGCATCAACATCCGACTGGTGGTGATGAATAATGTGCTTCCTCGCTCTGTTAAAATGCACTACAAATATGACCTGAAAGGATCCACTTACAAGAGACGAGCGTCCAGGAAAGAGAGAGAGAAGGTGTGTCCGACCTTCAAAGATCTGGACTTTCAGGACATGCATGAAGAAGGACTTTACTTTGACGCAGAAACGTACAACAACCTGATGAAGACTCTGCAGAGAGACTGTCGGGTAGGTGAAAGGTTTGTTTGGTCTGTTTCTCGTGAAGTCCTCACCCAGCAGGGAGGTCGCCATCGTTTGTTCTGATTTTAATCATCAAAATGATCAGAATTCCTTCTTTTTAAGCAGCCTGTTCTTATCCGATCACACGTGTCCCTCCCCTGTCAACGCAGGAATCCGCTGAAGAGAAGCCGGCGACTTTGAATTCCTGTCGTCATGACAGATCCTAACACTAAATGTTTGCTTTTCATGTGTTTCCCCTTTCACCTGCCTGCTTTGACCTTTGTGTTGTCTCGACCCGGCCACGTTTTACGGTGCAATGGGTCCCACAAATGCACTTTCCAGCACAATGAACATCCACACACACCCACAGGCACAGAAAACAACCTCTCTCACACACACACACACTTTTTTTTATTTTCTGATGAGGTTGCCTTGACGGTGTGTAGTAGATGAGACACCAGAGGGGTTGAGCTCCGTCTCTGTGCTGTGTGTGTGTGTGTGATCCACACACTCACTGTGATGAAGACATGATCCTGTTAGCGTGAGACACTGAAACTGATAGACTGGTCAGACCATGAGACTCCCTGCTGATGGAGAGTAGTTTGCGATTAATCGAGGACATCATGTGCTTCAGAGATCATTTTGTCCATCAGTATCTTACACACATACACACGCACACTTCCTGTCTGAGAGTGACTTCCTGCTTGGCACAGACGACGTGCCCGACCTGTCAGCCCTGCAGGTCATCACTTATCGCCATCAGGTTTCCATGGCGGTGACCTCTGTGTGTGTGTTACTTTAGAGGTCCAGTCAGTGGGGAATGACCGGTGCGATGTTGTGTGCGTCTTCAGTGAAGGCTGTTAGGTAACCGTCCCTCTCGACCCCGTCTGCTCCTCTGCCTTGTTCCGCCAGATCAATTTGTGCTTTGGTGTTTGGAAATATGTGTGAACAGGTGTGAACCACGGCGTCTTTCCCACCTTGTTAGTCAAACAGTGTGTCGGGAGCGGTGAGCAGGCCTCAGGCTACGACCTCTCCTGTCATCATTAACCATCCTGCTGACTTTGTCAATGCTTCATTTTCTTTTAAATGTTTTGTTAAAGAGATTGTGAAGGGAGGAACTTCCTCCTCCGTTGCTCAGTCAGAGCTTCTTTAAAGTTCCGGTTACACACACACACACACACACACTCACTGGGCCAAATATACATCAAACATGCATTGATCGCCCACCTCGCGCTGTGTGTGTGTGTGTGTGTGTGTGTAATCTGTGTGTCTTGGAGGAAATAGATTTCACTGTAATTCTATCATTGACTAACACAGAACCACAGAACGATGCCGTCATGAGTTTCACACACATTATGTAATAAAAAACCCTGAAAGCGGAAACACTCGACAAAATCTACATTCGTGTCTTATTCCTTACTCCAGGGTAGTCGTCGATATGAAAAGATCAGAAGCCACCGCAGCACAGAGACCAGCAGCCATCGCAGTTTGTTATCGTCACAGCTTCCTGCCCCCGCCTCCTGAGTGGGAAGTAAAATGCCCTCGAAGCAGAATCTCTTGTCCATTTCCATTAGTAAGCAGCTAACCCTGTCACCCCAGGAGAGCCTGGAACCAAAACACAGAGAAGGGGTCAGCAGAAGTCAAGCAACAGGAGGGGGGAGGGGGGGGGTATGCTGTTGGACTAAAGTGAATCTGTGAGGTTCCGTTTTTATTTCCACAGCATGATTCTGAACGTTGGGAGGTCAAAGGTTGTAATGAATCCAAAAGGAGTCTGAGCAGTTGAACTAAATCAAATATTTAGACTGTGTAGGACACTTCTACAGACACACAACCTCTACAGACACACAACTTCTACAGACACACAACCTCTACAGACACACAACTTCTACAGACACACAACCTCTACAGACACACAACCTCTACAGACACACAACTTCTACAGACACACAACCTCTACAGACACACAACCTCTACAGACACACAACTTCTACAGACACACAACTTCTACAGACACACAACCTCTACAGACACACAACCTCTACAGACACACAACTTCTACAGACACACAACCTCTACAGACACACAACCTCTACAGACACACAACTTCTACAGACACACAACCTCTACAGACACACAACCTCTACAGACACACAACCTCTACAGACACACAACCTCTACAGACACACAACCTCTACAGACACACAACTTGTCAGCCCTCTCACCATTTCACTGCATCTTCTCTCATACACCAAATGCTAAAACAACATTAAAAATTCATATCCGACTACTACACAGGGAGAGTGACACAGAGATTGTGTGTGTGTGTGTGTGTGTGTGTGTGTGTATACGCTCAGTCCAAAGAGACTCGTAAGTCAACACCGATTCATACAGTGTAACTTTGTTATGTTAGCGTACGCTACACATGCAAGAAACCGCCCAGAAGAAGACGATTAACAGTAGAGAACAGGTACGGTCAGGAGAGTTCTGCTCAAGTCGGTTTGTGCGTCTGTGTGAAAAAGAGGCAAAGTGTCAAATCTGAGTTCCATGTATCAGACACATCGGGGACATCTGTAAGCACACGATCAGGCCGATTGTCAGCAGAGAGACCTGGACTCAGTCAGTGTCGTCGTGTCTCTGGGGAACAGCAGCCAGGGGGGACGGGACGCTCTGCTGACACAGACGTAGAAACAAAGCCTTCCTCATGCGGTGTTTTGAAGCTCAGCCTTCTGTGCAGGTGGTTTGGGGAGACGCCCTAACACGTCAGGACTACTCTGCCCCCGTCGAGCAGGCTGGTGTATTTTTCTGTGGTGCTCTAAGATAGTCTGGTGGAAATAGGTTGTACACACGAGCCAGACAAACGGAGCTGTTGTGTCTCTGCTGTGAGCGCTCGATTGTTTGCTCGGGGAGAGCCACGGCTGGGGGCACACAGCGATGGCCTTCTGTAGGCTGCTGTGTGGGGCTCCGTTCAAAATGGCTGCTGTTTGAATATGCCCGGGGGAGTTTTGAGCAAAGGGATGCAAATAGTTGATATGGAAAACAAAAGTCCCAATGTTTATCTGAGATGGGTTCTTTTGGTCAAATCACGTTTTGTTTTTTTTCAGTTTTCCAATCCCGCAAGTCAGCAAACTGTTTCGCAGGAAAGTGAGAACACATCAAGACGAGTATGAGACGTGATGTCTGATCGGTCGTCTTTGTACGTTAGATTAGCTGCTGACAAAAGCTGTTCTTGGTTCTGGACCGGCAAAGTGTCGGTACCAGTTCCTCTGGTTTGGTTCTTCGTCGGGCTCCACGTTTGTTTGGTACAAGTGGGAGAGAAGTGAGAAGATGATTCAGTTTGATGTCATTAGAGAAGCAACGGAACCACGTGAATCAGACCTAATCTAAACAACTGGTTCTCAACGGTCAGTTGATGATCGGTCAGTTGTTGCAGCCGTACGTCTTTGGTTGTCGAACTGCCAAGAACTTTCCAGATCAGGCAGTGGTTCTCACCAGAGAGGTTTAAAGGAGGTCAAGCGGAGGGTTACGTGGTTGTTTTTTGTTCTCTGATTGCCGGGAACCAAAGGAACTGTCAGTAAACATCTATTCAGGGACTCTGACTCTCTGATGTCTTTGGCTCACGCCGTTCCTCCGCCACCTCGGTGTAGCAACATTCTTATTGGACAATTCCTTTCTCGTTGTAACACCTGACTACCCGGCGGTCGGTCACCGTCGTCCTGTTCCCACGTCACACGCGTGCCTTCCACTCAGCCCTTTTTTCCGCAAGATGACTGTTGTATTTGAAGCAGAGGAGACTCGACGTCCCGACGACTCTGGGAACTGGGGGAAAGGCTCCTCAGACCGGTCAATGTGTAACACTTGGCTTACTGTGGAGAAACACCTTGTTTACTTTGCTCCAGTCCAGTTCAAACAGAGATTTCCTTCTGCTGGCTCTGTGGGCTTTGAGCTGCTCAAGTATTTCTGGTGATGAAAGTGTTCTCACAGCGAAAGAAAAACACCTCATAATGGATGTGTGTGTACTGTGGTGATGTGAAGGTGACGCCTTCCCACCGCTCCAACAGGTTCATGTCCTTATCAGGTCACATCTTGTGCCACGTGGGATTGAACTGTAAAACTGGGTTTTATGATGGCGTTCTCCGTGGACTGCGGCAGCCGCGTAGCTCATGAACCTCATCCGTACGTGACTTCCTGTAGGTGCTGGAGAGTTTTAAGATCATGGACTACAGTCTGCTGCTGGGTGTCCACGTCCTGGACCAGAGCCAGAGAGAGGGACACGAGCAGGGCCAGGCAGCGGGGGACGGACGGAGACCCGTGGCTCAGAGGGTCCTCTACTCCACCGCCATGGAGTCCATCCAGGGAGACGGCAAGGCCGCCGAGGCTCTCACCACGGACGACACGTGAGTCGGCTCAGCGGGGAGCACGTGTTCACAGTCAACGACAACAACAGTCAACGACAACAACGCTCGCTCAGAACCACATCGAACGACGCATTTAAAAATCCACACAATTTACCGCAGCACACGTGAACGTGGCGCTCTGAGGACACAGGAGCACATCGGACGCAGGCTCAGCACCACAGAAGAAGAACAGAGGCTGCTCTCTGACCGCTGACGTGTTTGTGTTGTTGTAGAATGGGCGGCATCCCCGCCAAAACGCACAAGGAGGAGAAGCTGCTCATCTTCCTGGGAATCATAGACATTCTGCAGTCGTACAGGTACGGGTCCTTCTTTCACTGGGTGATGATTGGTCTGACGGACTCATGTCAGCCATGTTTTTGACGGCACAATCAGGTCGAAAAGTCCAACGGACGCTGGCTCGGTCGATGCATGTCAGAGAGGAACACGACTAGACAGAGACAGAACCGATGAATGTTACTTTGTGTAAAAGTGTCACATGTCCAGGACAGATGAAACATGTACGACACGTCGCTTCATCACAGGAAACAGACAGAGCCTCTGTTCTTTTCCCTCAGATTCATGAAGAAGCTGGAGCACTCGTGGAAAGCGCTGGTGTATGACGGCGTAAGTCGACGTCTGTAGTGACCGAACCTTTTCAGCCGTCACGTGACCTTCACCGTTTCCTCTGTTTCCACTTGTCGTCAGGACTCCGTGTCCGTGCACCGGCCTGGGTTTTACGCCAGCCGCTTCCTCAAGTTCATGAGCACACGTGTCTTCAGGAAGATGCAGCGTAAGTTTTTCCACCGTCAGGAATGACAGAAGGTGTGTTGTCTTTGTCACCGTGTGTGTGTGTGTGTGTGACTTCACTGGAATGAGGTTTGACTACTTCCTTGTCTCGGCTCTCTGATCAGTCCAACTGGACGCACGCGGTTGGCGGTTGGCGGTTGGCCCCTCTGGGACTGCACCAGTGTGTCAGAGGGAGGGTGTCAGCCCCCCCCGGACCCAAATAGGAATGTTAAGGACGTTAAGATTATTATGTAAGTGATTCTGTGTGCCGGTTTCACAGAATGTTCTCTGGTAGCTTACGACGACGGATAGGTTTGTGTAAACATGGGCCGTCAGCGTCTGTCTCCGCTGTCATCGAAGCCATCGACCGACGGATCAACAGTCAGGTTGAAGCGTTTCGTCCTGAGAAGTGTCCCAGTGGACGGCAGGGAGGGAGGGAAACCAGAACGTGACCACAGCACCACAGAGATAAGAGACGAAAGACGCCTGAAACCACGTTATGTAACTGAGCAGAGGGAACGGGACGGAGTGTCAGAGGGAGATGACAAGACTCTGCCTGGACGTGGGGACGTTATTGTCAGAATTCTAATTTTGTCGCGTGTTGTGTGAAAGTCCGTTCAGACGATCCCCCCCCCCCAGTTATCTTGGTCAGCGTTCTCCTTCATTTCTCTGTGTCTGCTGACTGCTCTGCTCCTTTCTCCTCTGCAGTAACTCGATTTTCCCCCTCAAAGAGGACGCGCACATCCATCCCAGTTCTGAAGTCTTCCTCTCAGGAGATCCTGTCATCGCAGGCGGAGGAGAGGGCCGAGCGGGAGAAGGACAGGAGGGAACGGCTGGGAGGAGCTCGCAGCCTCGCCAGCCTGGACGGAAAAGGTTCACAAAACGACTTGTGCTTGAGCTTTATTATCCTTTAGTGTGGAAAAGTCGCTGTTCCTGCCAGATGTTCATAATTTACCATGTCACTTACCCACTTACCATCCCATCACGCCATCTCTCTCTCCACCACTTGTTCAGAGCCACTTGAGGCCTGTAAACATCCACGTACATGTGGCTGTAAAACTCCTGCCCTCTCAGCACTTCCACCACCACTGGTCCATGAAGTGTTTCAAAGGAACCTTTTAGCTCTTAATCTCTCCAATATATGGATGTATGTGGTCATATGTAAAAAAAAAAAAAAGGAGCTTTAATTTTAGCTGTGTCATCATTTTGTCTGCTGACCAGACACAGTCTGAAGCCAAAAAGACGAATCGGTCCCGACTCTGACACCAGGGAGGATTGAAATGTTCAGGAGCAGCATCTGAACTTTTATTGTTCAAAATAAGAATTCCGTCATGTAAGTATGTGTTGATGATGTCTGACCTCTGACCTTTCCCAGCAGTGACAGTGTTCCTTGTTCTTGTATAACATCTGCCACTGTAGCACAACCTCAAGCGTGAGTCGGAGCGTAGAGAAGGAATCACAGCTATTTTGGTTGGAATGATTCAAACGCTCTTGAAGTCCTAATCAGACCCTCGTGTTATCGATCTACCACGGACCTGAAGTCTGATCACGTCCCAGAGTCACAACACGACGCTCAGTACGACTCTAGAAGACTGAAGTGATCAACAATCAGACATCCAAGTTTTTTCCTTTAGGTCATTCAACCATCGTACAAAAAACATTCACTGCTGTGTGAAGTTCTGCTTGTGACAACAACAAATGCTGGATACAGAGTGGGATTAATGAAGATGGGAGTGAAAAATGGAAGTTCCTTTTTCAGCTTTCTTGAACTTCCTACGTTCAGACTGTAAAAGGAGAGGACCAAGTGTCCAAGTCTAACACGTCCACACGTCCACTTCTCTCTTTGCTCCCAGTTCACATGAAACGGACAAGAAGAAAATACAAAGGATGTAGATCTAAGATTATTGTTGGCCTGTTGGCATGGCGACACAACACCTGAACTCCAATGTTATAGGAGTTCACACACACACACACACTAGTCACACACTTGTGATGAAGATGAAAAAAAGACCAAAAACAAGTCACGTCTCACTAACCACAACTTGTGTGTCTGAACGTTGACTCGACAGCTATTTACGGTTCATACCTGCGACCTGATCTGGTTCCTGCCAGCTCGTCCTTCTACGACGGCTCCTCGGCGGGAACCATCTCCACCTCCTCCATCTTTGTCAACGTGGAAAACCAAACAGAGGAGAGGTACCAGCTAGTTTCTGTTTTTACCTCCACAGGCTGCCTTCTTCCTCTCTGAGTCGGCAGCTGTAAAAAATAATGCTGCGCTTGCACGCACACGCGCGCGCGCGCACACACACACACACCCTCTGTCACACTATTGTCACCTGAGTTCCTGCGTCACATGGTTTTGTTGGCGATAAGACAAGGTGACTCTTCGACTCTCATTTGTCATTTCACATTTCTTCATGTATGTGCGTGTGCGCGTGCGTGTGTCGAACATGCTGTCCGGTTGGTGGAAGCTGTCCAACACCTCAGGTTCTCTGCTCTCTGAGGCTCCATGGTGCAGCCGGTCTGTTCTGGCCTCTCCGTCCGTCACCTGCTGCTGCCCCGACATTGTTCCGTCAACTGTTTTCATAAATATTTAAACAGCGGCTTTGACACGGTCTTTACTGGGCGGCATTATCCTGCCGAGAGGCCGTGACAAAAGAGAGCGGTGGCGACTGTATATCCTCTAACAATAATCTTTTGACGGCTGGTCTGCGTGCGGCAGTCTAACACAGGATTGTTTAAAAGAAATAAGAACATCTCTCTCAGTATGTGTTTCTCTTTATGCCATCAGTCACTGCGTCTTTATGTTTAAAGTTACTAAAACACATTTTTATGTTTCTCGGGGAGTCAGCAGACATTTACATGACAACTGCTCTTCTGCTGCCCCCTCATGGTTCAACTGTAGAAGTTTATTTCAGTGGCCCGCCGTGTTCCATCATAAAGTTGAAATAGAAATATTTTTCTTAATATTCTGTTCATCGCTCTGCTCTTCACTTTTGTGCAGTAAACTGTACACAAACACTCACGGATGCTTTCAGTCACCGTTTAACACAACTTCTTTGGGCAGAATGTCCAGGACATTGATGCTTTTCTCCATCATGCGTCCTCCTGTTCCAGCCTCAGACTCAGACTGAATGACAGAATCAGAGGAGCGTCTACCATGTAGATTAATAGGAACGTGTGTGTGTGTGTGTGTGTGTGTGTGCGCGTTAGGGATGAAGTTGCCTCCAGTTCCACCTTCACGCTGGAGGACAGTGCCATCTGCCTCACTTCAGAGCAAAGCACCGTGGACGTGGACATGGAACGCGACGACGGATCTGTTCTGGACGTCTACTTGGTGAGTGGATCCGGTCTCTGTCTGTGCTGGTGCACACGAATCACGTACATGAATCCTGTCTTCTTCTTCTTCTTCTTCCAGTGAAAACTTCTACAATCGTCGTTTCCTCCTGCCAATCATCAGACAATCACTCCACTGGACGGGCCGCGTCGGCCTTCGATTCCACTTCCTATGCTGCTAGACTCATGTTGCCAACACATATTATATTATTGAGATTCTCTCCCCGTCGACGGACTGAAAGACGACACAGCGACGGATGTTTGCAGGAATCATGTGACATTTCATCATGTGATCTCATGAGCAGCTTTTCCAGCACGCGTCCATGCAGTGCCATCAACTTTTATACATGTACCTGTTTTCACAGCTTACAAAGATGTAAACTATTAGATCATATATGAGAGGGGTTTTTCTTTCTTTCTGCTGACCAAAAAACAGACAAGAAGACTACTTCAGAGTTTGCAGGTCCATCAGTTGCTGATCAGATGAGGAAATGTTTACAGTGACACCATGGGAATGGAAAACAGAATTACAGTCCAGCGTTTAGCCACTGCCAAGGAGGACAACAAGGAGAGATGTGAAAGACACGAGGAGATGTGATGATTGTGAGGTTGGAGGCCAAACGCAGACTGGGACGTGGTGAATCTGACTGCTCTTTTTGCTCCCAGCAGTCTTGGGGAGGTGCTGCTGCAAAGTGAGAAGAGCCATGAAGGAAGGAAGTGGAGGAATGATGGTCTTTGTTTAAAAAAAAAAAAAGGCACTTTCGACAATGGATTACTGTAAGAGATGCTCTCTGGAGAATCACAAGCAAACATTAGGATGTGTGAAAATGCACTTTCTCCTCTGTAAACACACACACACACACCTCTGTACGTCATTGATTAGTGTACAAAGAGACAATGAAGGACCTTTGTACATCATTGTTAATGTGGAGTTCTGTGAGGTTTCAATCTCGGCTCGGGGGGGCGTCAGCGGAACGCGTTTGCTCAGGATGTCTTTTGATACAGAATAACTGTCCTCTTCAAGACGTTAGGAGACATGAATCTTACATTTAGAAGCTGTCTGATACCTCTTTATCCAGAATATACACAACTAAATGTTCAGTTCCAAGATTGCATGTTTGTTGAGACAATAATTTATTTTGTAAATCTCAATATTTTACCATTTGCTGAGAAGATGCGCAAATCACTGAATGTAAAGACGATGCATATTTATATAGAGACTCCAATAAATAAACTGCTTAATTTCAGCATCCAGCGTTGCTTTACACAGTGATGGGTTTGTCTTTGTGTGGGTGGTGCCAATGAACCCGCGCAGTGAACACAACTGCTTTCTGATGTAGAACAATTTTAATTTACAGAACATTGTCAAATTGCATTACAATTAGTGCAAATAACACTTCTGATGGAGACTTAGAAATATACAAAGTGTGTAGATGACTGACAAAATATCAAAATTAAAAACACTAATGCATTCTTCAGCTGATGTTGCTCGTCCTAATCAAATCCTTCTTGAGCTCAGACCCCTCAGAATGTGAGTCCGGCGGTGACACAAAAACCATTGATGGCATGAAACACGAGCGAATAAATTTTCGAATAAAGTTTCTTGAGGTAAGATGATGTGAAATGATGATACCCCTCTCCCCCCATACACACCCCTCCCCCCACATACACACACTTCTTTTCAGTGTTGATAAATGCACATCTGGTGGCTGTACAGGAGATAACCAGGAGTTTAAGGGTCGGTCCTGGCATCTAAGGCATTCTAGGGGTAGTTTATCAGTCAAAGGGCAGGAGGCCACTCCACTGTAGTGTGGCGCATGAAATGTAGTGCTGATAATATGACAGAGTCCATCAAGGGTGGAGAAGATATTCTACTCAACATGTCACTACTTATTAACCTCCTTTCCTAGATCCTGGACCACTGACAGATGCACTTAGAGCTGCTGATGAAAGGTCAGATGTTTCACTGCTATATCAGATTGTGGCGATAATAAAATGTGGCATAAAAAAAGTGCCCACGGAGCTCTTGATTACAGAGACGAGTCGTGACAACAGACACTGAAGCTGGCAAATAGCGGAGGTCAGTAACAGACAGACACTGACAGGACACAGCAACTCAGCGTCTGTCAGAGTCACTAAAGATGTGTCATCCGTCTGTGTGGTCATTGTTTACCTCCCTCCCCAGCTGTCGTCGGCCCGTTCCTGACATCAAATTCAAGCATTTAACAGTCTTCTATTCACATTTCTCACTTTGGTAAACGGAGAACATGAACTGCACAATACACCGTGTCCATGGCGCTTGCTCCAAAAGCTGCTTTATAACAAGCTAGAAATCAAAGGATCCCCAGGAAAATGAGCTCAAAGCTTCACGACCCCCCCTCAGACTGCAAAGAGTCATCACCAGAGGGCCAGGAGAAAGGAGCAGAGAGGAGACACTGAAATGTCTGAACTGTCAATATCTACTATCCTCTCCCATGTCGTCTGCAGCAGCGAAAAAGAGGACTGGAGCCGTGGTGGTTAACAAACAGGTAATCAGAAGAAATGTACAAAACAATTTACAAAAAAAAATAATCGACCAACCGCTGCGGAAACTTCAACTGTCACATGGATGGAGCATAGTGTTAAGTCAAGACGACGTCGCTGGTCCGTGACCAATACTGATGGATAGAAGGCGTGCAGCTTCTGGTAGATAGAACACCTGGACAGATGACAGCGGACGGTCGGGGAGAGCCTTTTCCCAGCGCAGTCTCTCCAGAGGCAGCCTCCACCCTTTGAAGCTTTGCAGAGAGAATCCTTGTATTAGAATCCAACAAGTCTGTGCAGTATTAACACATCAGCCAGCATCAGCCAGGACTAGACACTTGGGGGTACCTCTCCTTCCTCAGAACAGGATGGGCTTTCCGGCGGTTTTCTCCTGGACGTAGGAGGTGAAACGTTTGAGAAACTTGGGATACTCTCTCTTGGCCACGGCTCTGAGGACCGAGGCTGGAGCCCAACCCCCGGGGTTAACTGCACACAGAGGAAAACCATCGGCCTCGTTTGAAGAAGTGTATTACAACGTTTAGACTGTTTCCACTCAACTCCACATATGGGACTGACACAGAAACACCAAGAATGAAAAGACCATAGTGGATGTTGGTGAGAAGAAAAACACATGACCTCCATGTGGTTGACACATGTGGGTTCAAATAACATTCATATGTGACGGTATCGTCCTCATTCATTCATGAGCTGCAGTTAAGAGTCACGGTGCAGTGGGAGGGACACTTACCGTTGGCAACATATGTGATCTTACACAAGATGTTGTCTCTGCTGATCTCCTTGTCGCCCTCTGGTGGGCTGACTAGAGTCTGGCAGATCATAGCAACGTTGATTTTGGCACGAACACACCGGTTTGTGGGCTGAAAACACATCAGAACACATCAGGTGTCTGTCTGGACATCCGACAGACCGACATGTGTCTCATATCCTCCTCCTGACCTTTTCAAATATGACACTAGCACAGAACTGTTAGTAGATGGAGAGTGACAGAAATGTAGAAAGGGAATTATTGATTAAAAAATAGATCTTATTATATTTCTATGAAATTACAGAATCCAGGTGTTGAATGATGAAATGGCTAAAAAAATAATTCAACGTTAAAAAAAATACAATTAAACGTAAAAAAAATACAATTAAACGTAAAAAAAATACAATTAAATGTAAAAAAAAAATACAATTAAATGAAGCAAATTAAATTGTTAGATGAAGACATATGCAAACCGTTCCTTTATACGTCAGCGAAAAAGATGCGGGATCTTACAAGTGCATTGTCATGGTCGACAGAGAAGTTGCACACGAGCCACGTGTCGGGGTCGTTCTCGTTCGTTGCCAGGATCTTCCTGATGGCCGACAGGTAGAGTACATCTCTCTGAGAGGCAGGCCAAACTCTCTGAAACACAACCGCTGCGTTCAGTTTGGAAGGAAACGGCAGAAGGTTAATGAGCACGGGTCATCGGCACCAGGAGGTCGGTGTACCTTGTGCGTCTGGTAAACGACGACGGCGTTATCCGAGAGCGTTTCCACCACGTTGAAGTTTTCAATGGTGGCTGAGGGAAGAAGAGCTCAGTCAGGTACAGCGGGAGTCAAAGCGCGTGTGTCCGATGAGGACGTGTGAGCCGGTGAACGTACTCTCCCAGTCCAATCGGACAGACGTGTCCCAGAAGTACTGGCAGACCTCGTGTCCCGTCACGCCTTTTACTGAGTGTGTCGCTTTTAGAGGATCCAGGACGATCCCGTTCTCCTCCACCTCTCGTCTGTACACCTGTTCATGACGCAAGGCACGTTTACTGAAACGACCTGTGACCTGTGAGACCCTGGCTGAGCAGCGAACACTGACATATAGTGGGAGGTAGTGAAAACTTCTTCTGTACTTATTTTTCACATTTTAAATCACTACAGCCACCGGCTTCCTCTGCCTGTGTCTTCTGGGATGATGTCAGTGATTAACACTGTGCTAACGCTGCAGCCACACTTTCCTTTCAAAGGTTCACTCACATTCAAATATTTAAAGCACGTCACCGTGGGAAAGGATTCGTCAGCATCTTCTCACCTTCATCTCTCCTTCCTCTATCACCAGCTGCCAGTTGGCATCTCCACCCACATCCTGAAGGGAGTAGGTCATGTGGTTTTGCACCATCTCCTCCACCTGGAGGACAGACCCACAACGATTACTGACTTTACTCTTTTACTCACACAAAGGCTGTGAGGTGTCAGCCCGACATCACGACGCAGCTGTCGGCAGTATCGACAACCGGACGTTTGACGAGGAAAACAAGCGAGTTCGGTCTTGGATGACGCATGGAAACAGAGATAAACGATCCCATTTCTGTCTCTTTGGGATATGACCATGATATATGTGGGTTCATCAACAGGAACCGTTGATTAACCCTTAAACAGAGTCTTAGTGAAACAATGAACAATTGAACTCGTTTGAGGTCTTTGAACCAGGTCAGAATTTAAGACACAGACGGCATTACCTGAGCACAGTTAAAGGGGGAAGTGACAGGAAGACGTTTTACCAGATTCCAGTCATGCAACATTAGACTTTGTGTTTTCTTTTCAGTGTTTTGACAAACAAAGTGAACATTAGTACAGTCAGTCTGGATGTTTGGATTTTTGTCAAGTGAATCTAATTCATTCACTGAATAAAAACAAATGGTCAAAGCACAAGACGAGTGTCTTTGTCTGTTCCTGCCGAGACAGATTAGTCAACGTTCTCATGTGTTCATGAGTGCACAGGAAAGCAGCAGGTGAGTTCATCCATGTGCAGCCACAAAGTACCATCCAAAACACAGTACCTGAGAGCTGAATCTGTGAATGTCATCTGAAGCACTGACTAGCTCAACAGAGGACAGGGAAGAAGAATGGCTGCCGGTCTGTGCAGCAGAGACATTGAAAGAAAGGAAGGAAGAATCCAAAGACAGTCATTATCATGGAAGGTGGTTCTGAGAATACACAACTCAGCAGAGGTTGGTGATCTTTGTTGTTGGATGATGATGACGCATGAGTCATTAGGAGAACAGGTTATTCATGTGTCAGTGCAGTTACGCTGCAGAGCTGAATAGACTGGTCACACTGGTCTTTGGACAGGAAGGAACGGAAGAAACATGTCTGGCACCTTGTTCGCAAATCTGTGTGTGCCAATGTTAGAGAAGACGTCTCCAGGAGGAACTGGAGCGAGTCGAGGTATCCGGACCTTCTCCGACTGGCACTGAGAGAAGAGAAGGTGACCGTCAGCTCACCAACAGAAAGGACAACTGAGCTACAAATAACAGAGACTGTAACCGCCTCCAATACTAAATGTTGTATTCGTCTTGTCTGTCTCTCACCTGCTCCTCAATCTTGTCTTGTCTGTCCAGTGCAGCTTCCACCGCGTCAAAGAATTCATCCTCGTTGATCAGACTGTTGGGACCTTCCTGAAGGAAAGGCAGAGGGCAAACAATGTCAGGGATGTAGTCCTGACCCAAGTACACAATCGCAAAATATCGGCTCTTAAAATGTCATCTTACTTCATAGTCTGGACCTCCATAGTGTGACTTCTTCTTAAGTTCATTCACAGCCGTCTTGTAGGCGTCTTCGACCCTCCTCCTCTTCTCCAGCTCCTGAACACACAGACAGGGCAGTGATCTCAGTGACATTCAAATAATACATAGAGTTACAATTGATATACCGTTACTGTTAGACACAGCAGACTGTATTCAAATGACAATGCTGTACGAGTGTGTCAGGCAGTCAGTCAGTCAAGAACATGGTCTAAATCTGACAACACAACCATGTCTACATCAAATATCACTATTTTCAGCTCTGAAAGAAGCATCACTCATGGAGATATGGTTGCTGTCAAAGTGGACCAGTGCAGGGAAAACCTACACACTGCTGCCTCTGATGAGTGCATCAGAGTAAAACTAGCGTGTTTTACTGAATGAGGAACTTTGAAAAGGAAAAAGGGACAGACCGGGGGCTCTTTCTCTGTGTAAATATTGGAGGTTGCTACACATTAAATCAAGTACATTATCAAGTCCTCTAAACTAAAGGATTTCACAGAACATAGAAACATTTCATGTCTGTGCAGCATACAAACACGACTTATAATCCTTTGTATTAACAACATAAACAACAGAGTTTCAGTCAGCGTTTGTCTGTTTGCACTGAAACAAGGACTAGTGCGTCCTGTACTTCACAAACAACCACATTTAGCAGGTTTAACCGTCTAATTCTCCACCAGACGCAAAAACACAGCATGCTACCAACACACAAGGAAGTACAGAACTTGGATTATCTTCTACTGCTCAACACTCCAGCAAACCTGCCAAAGTATTTTCAGCTTCAATAACCTGAAACAACTGTGTCTAAGCCCCTGTGATATCACCCTCAGTGCTCGCAAGAAAATGATGAAGGAAACCAGCCAGAGAGCCCAAAGGACACAAAATGTCAAACACAAACAAACAACCTGTTTGTAACAATGAGTTCTACATATTTATACCTGCAGCAGTATAAATATGTAGGTACCATATACCAGGGATCCACTGTAACCCAGTGCAACGGAGCTGTATTCGTGTGAATAATGAAAATACATAAAAAAAAACAAAAAAAAACAATGAGACTGACAGACAAGCAGACACCTACTATAAAGAAGAGGCTGCACGTCTGTAAAGGTATCCAACTCTGAGTCTTTCGCAGCTCTGTCCTCCGTTGATGTGAAGGCTTCCAGAAGCTCCGCCAAGACGGCGTCCAAGTAGTCATTATTAGTTCAGTCCCTGTGCAATTTCTGAGCAGCCAAGTTTGCTTTGGTGAACTATCTCTTCTTCCCTACTCCACATTAGCAGCTAAAACTTACACACAGATAAGAGTGAGTCAGTTTCACTTCAGCAGCCAACATACTGAAAGCACTTCCCGGCTTTTGTGCTTTTTAGGGTTGGGCAGCACGCCATTACACAGAAACTGGTTTGACAACATGAGCTGAGCTTATCAAGACCAGAGCACATACCTTAACAGTCACACACGCCTCTACACACCTGAAAACTACCATGCTAATGTTATATCGCAGGTGGAGAAGATGTTATTTTATTTGCTGAAATCGATATGCCAGGATAAAGTTTTGATGTGGAGTTGGAGTTAGAAAGTTGCACCTATTAATGACCGGTTGTGAATCTACATTCCTTTCAAACCCAATTAATTCCAATTTACAAAAACAATATATTTATTAGTCCATCTAAATTCCTATATTTTAAAACAAAGGCCCCATTAAGACATGCTCCAAATGATTGATGGGACAGAAATAACACGGTGCTGGATTAAGACCTTTATGGTCTCAGGGAGGTCTATCTGCTCTTAGACCAGTATTTTTATTGAGGCATAAGTGCATCGGTGTAAGGTTTCCTCTGGCATTTGGAATCTTAATGGTCAGATGGTTTCAAGGCCCAGTATCGAGTGCTCTCTCCACTCCACACATCACTGCGCAGCTAAAACTCACTGTTGCTCCAGCAACATCACACCTCCTGAGAGTTTAGAGTGAGACTTGTGAGTGAGACGTCGTGGACACATATCTTCCTCTACACAGAGCCTTTCCTTCATGTTGGAAGGTTGGAATAATAACACTTTAATATACTATCAACATCACCCCTGGACCCTTGGACTAGAGATTGTGGCCCTACAGTCTTATCACCTGCAGCACAAAGTCCAAAACACTCTCATAACATTTCACACCATTGAAAATGTGCAACAACTCCTCCATCTGCGACTCCTCCACACTGCAGAGGCTGCTGATCCCCAGTGAAGACACCACCTACGGTTTACATCACACCGCAGGAGTGACATTTACATCAGTGTGCGTGGTGAACAGTTCTGTACCTTGTCGAGTCTCTTCTGCCAGCTGTCCTCCCGTTTGACCATCAGTTCAATGCAGTGGGACAAGGTGGAGAGGATGCCTGCAGTGGTGGCCTTGAAGGTGATGGCCTCACCCTTGAAGTCTATGCCGTTGATACCTTTGGGACTGGCGGGTAAATACACTGGCACAGACAGAACAAAGGAATAATGTGACATTTTCCTCAGGGGGGTTGGATCAAGAAGAGATCTTGAAATCATTTTCACTATCTGCAGGACACTCACGTTTCTCTTTGCTGCCATTGTTGTTGTGATGACATTCACCATCGGGTCTTGATGCGGTAGGAAAGTCATCTTCATCATCCTCCAACACTGGAAGAAATAGCAACCCTGGTGTCAAATTTACTTTAGATATCTCAAAAACGTACATCGACACAAAAACATAAATACCGAGTAAAAAGTAATCATTGGGATAGTATAAAAGTATAAACTGCTTTATTCAATACATTGAACAATAGAGTGTATTCTTTTATTTAATATACTGATTTTGATTTGAATTCAATACAATTTGTTTTTATTTTGTACATTCAAAATAAAAATAAAAATAAAAATAAAAATAAAAATAAAAATAAAAATAAAAATAAAAATAAAAATAAAATAAAATAAAATAAAATAAAATAAAAATAAAAATAAAAATAAAAATAAAAATAAAAAATAAAATAAAATTACTTCTGACGTTATTACGTTAATACGTTATTCCATCACCATAAACCTTAAAATATAAGAACTGACAAATATTACATTTTAATTGTTTTTGAACACTGGTCAACACATCACTGCTAGTTAAGTGTGAACATCTGAGCCAAACTAGATTTTGTATTGATGTGGAATGTCCACAAATTTAAAACTAAAACAGAATGTTGAAAAAAATTTCATACAAGCAAAAAATGGTGGCGAATCAGCGCGACAGTATAAACCGGTGCTCAGAATGAGTAAACAGCTGCTAAATCCCTCATATGAAAACCTGAGACTGAAACCATAACAACAAAATATGCCTAAATTTTGTTTTCTGAAAGTTCGACTTGTTACTTCCTGACAAATTACTATTGAATTATGATATGGCTGAAACGTAACCCTCTGCTGGGTACGATCAAATAGGGGTACTCTACGG
>CAAKHB010007951.1:54912-94204 GCA_901007665.1 Aeoliscus strigatus | reverse complement strand
TGAAACCATAACAACAAAATATGCCTAAATTTTGTTTTCTGAAAGTTCGACTTGTTACTTCCTGACAAATTACTATTGAATTATGATATGGCTGAAACGTAACCCTCTGCTGGGTACGATCAAATAGGGGTACTCTACGGTTCATCCCCAATGTCTGCTGGCTTCAATCTGAATCAGGTGATTGTGTTTCCTTTTTGTTCTCTTGAGTACAGATCACTACAAACTCAGCAACTCTATTCACTCCACAGAATTAAATTCAGATGGATTAGCAAGGTGTGAAATCTGAAAATAAAGGCCACGCCTACTATTTCAGTACCTACGGTAAGACTACAAGGCCACAGAAGCTTCCATCTCAGAGATTAAACAGCCTACAAAGTGCTGTGTAAGTGGATATTGATTTCTGTTTCCTTCTATTTCCAACGTTCTGCTCTAAGTGCACAAAACATTCTTTCTCTAAACGCTTATTTTTGTTAAAATACGACATATCGTTCTCAGCTAAGTCCCCAGTTTGAATGAAAAATAAAACACAATTTAAGAACAATGTAAAAGGTTCTTTAAACCGTTATGATAAAATAAGGACTATAATACTGTGTAGTAGTACAGTAAATTCTATGAAGTCTATGATACGGTATCTATGCCACAGTTTACCTCTGTCTCTCTGAAACTCATCTTTGGAGACAGCATCAGCACAAGAGTCAAAGTATTTCTGCAGGGTGTCCACCTGTCTGCAAAGAATGTCCCGGAAGGTCTCCATTTCTGCTAGCTTTTCACACAGTCTGTGCCCCTTCTGAGCACAGAGACAGAGTCATTTGAAGATGATTGGATATTTTTTCAGATTGTTACAACCAAGAACAAACAGCAATGGACAATGGGACTCTGCAATGACGGGTTGTAATGATTTACCAACTTGACAGTTTCAGAGGGAGATTGCAGCAGCCATTGTCTGTATTTACCTTGAAGGAGGATGAAGACGTGGCGGACAAGGCACTAGCTGCTGAGGTGAGAGACAACATGGAACCATGACGCCTCAGACTGGTTTCTGAACCATAACCAGACTCAGCCTGCAATCCAGTGGGAGGGGTGGGAGTGGGGGAGGCAGGGAGGAAAAAGGAGGAAGGAGAGCGTGTGATAAGTGAGACGGGTGAAGAAGGGGTACAAAGTAAAACGTGGAGGGAGAAAGAAAAGAAGAGGAATAATTGCCTAAACACATTCACAGCTACAATGTCTACATGTCAGATGCTCATATAAACGAGTCAGAGAGCGAGCTCAATTCTCGCAGTCGGCACTACTGAGTAATGCTGAATTGGACCTGAGAAAGACCTACACCTACACAGTCTGCTGAGGAGGACTGGAGCTGACAAACATACTAATGCACCAACCTAGCAGCAGTTCCTCAGCACAGTGGAAATAAAATCATGCAATATGAAACACACAGTTGCAACATTCTGTTGGGAAAGTAATGCTGCAGGCCCAGTGTTGTGAGTTGCTGTTGAAACAAGCTTATGAAATGAGATCTTATGTTATGAGATTTTGCACTGGTGATGCCATTCAGAAGTTAGTATTAGGGTTAGAGGCTGCATACACACATCAGCATGATGAACATCTTTATAAAAATATATTCATCATGTAGATTACAGTTTTTTGGTAGAATTCTACCTATACCATAACTAACCACCAGAGGATGATAGCGAGCTATTACGGTGTTAACGTGGTAATCAAAAGCTTTTAACTAGTACTATCACAGCCACATTTCAAACAGCTTAGAATGTCAGTTAGCGACGTAAATGGTTATAGTGTCAAATTATTGAACAGACTATGAACCTACAAAATTACTGGTTGTAGTTTCAGTTCTCTGATTAGATATTTCAGCATGCAATTTTAATCAATGAAACAGATCATCAGGAAGGAGTAAAAAAGTAAACGCATTGGTTAAAACAGGACAAAATGTGTGCAACTCTACCACAGACCTGGACAATTGCATGGCCATGCAAACACAACAGAATCGCCCACTCATACACAACTCATGAAATGGCATCTTGTGCCTACGGCTTCGTGATGGTAATGAGATAAATGTGACAATACAAGACCACAGAAACCACAGAGAACTTCCACACGTCTGACAGTCTGACACACAGGCAGCATAAACTGATGTACATAATGAAATGGCTGAATTACAAACATAGTATTCGTCAATGTGCAATAAAGTTTTCAAGTGCATCATAATTGTTTATACATCATAATTTGTTTATATACAAGGAGAGCAGCAAAGATGCATCAAGCAGAACCATCATCCAGGTCGCAGCACGAGCATACTAATTCATGACTAGAGTGACGAGATGAGCAGACACAAGCAGCATGCCAGCATTTACTGAGCCCACCATTTGCCCATTCCAACAACCAAAGCAGAGCAGGACACTGCTGCAGTCCCGACGGTTTGCTGGCCCCAACATGGCCCAGACGTTTCCCCAACACCCCACCGTTCTGACAATTCAGAGGCTTAAATCCAGTATTCCTGTTTCTGCAGACACACCTCGCTGAGACACAAGAAGGAAGAGGAGGAGGAGGAGGTGCAGAGGAAAAGCCATACAGACTAAAATGAGCTTGTCATGTTAAAAAAAAAAAAAAAAAACACATAAGAGAAGAAAAAGGGGAAAAAGATTAGTTTTTTCGTTGTAGTCAGACGAGAAGCAGACACAAGCTGTTCCATGAAGCAGGGGACAGTCTGAGCCAAAAGGATCAATCTTTAATTCCTCAGCCGAGCGAAGCAGGTCAGCTTTTAGCAGCCACGAAGTCTTGAAGTCATAGCACACACACACACACACACACCACTCTGGATGCACGTATTCATCAACAGACCACACACCCTGATATGTGAAACCTTTTCATCCTGTCCATCTGTATGTTGTCTAGCATCCATTGCTGACCAAGAAAGCGTGAGAGTGTGAGTGTATGAGAGAACCAGAGAGGGCTACACTCAAGGCTGCGTGCGTGTTTGAGACAAAGTCGAGCGCTGTCCAGGGCTCTTTGTGTAATCAAACAGTAAAATATCAAACGGGTGGGCGACTGAAGCAGCCTCCTCCACATTAGGACAGAAAAAAAGAGAGAGAGTGAGGAAAAGGTGACAACATTTGTGTGGTTGCCCTACCTGACTTTTCGTTTTCTGATTTCTTACTCTGATTTGCTGAAATCCACCTGTCAGGGATTCTGAAGACGAATGGCATTAAAACTGCGTCAGCCTGAATTAACTGGAAGAAAAGAAAGGGGTTTCCCAACAGTCTCTGTCAGACCACCCCTCTGAGCCTGCCACAATGGAACAGTCTCCCCTATTTGATCAAGAGTTGTATGTGTCCCTCTTGAGTTTGTGAGTGATTGAAAATGTCGTTTTCATCAGGAGCTGAACCATTCAACAGGAGTTCACACCCACACCAGCATCACACCCACACATATAAACAAAAACCAACCAGCACACAAAAAACAGATGTTTTTTTCCACTTTATCACATTTACTTTTGATTATGATTGGCTATTGCTGTGTGAATTATAATCAGATTTTTATAGTTCAAACATGACTCGCTTCCCCATAGAAAATGTAGTTGTTGAAATATCAACAATCCACTCAGGTATATTACACTATAATGTAGTCTGTACAATGAATATCTCTGATCATTTATCACATCTTCACATTCTTTATCTTGAATATTGTGTATTCCTTTGTATGATTTTATCCATGGATAGTTGGATCGAAGGGTTTACGTTTTTTTAGCATTTCCTTAGAAATTACTGAAATGTGGCCAAAAGATACATTTACCTACAACCAACATTAAGCCGCAGCATTGCAAATACCTTGATTTTACAACTGTTAGAATGATAAAGTTACCACACACGCGCCTGAGCAGCACAAAGCTGCTATTTAGAAAAAAACAACAGACCATCTGTCTTATTTGTCAGAAATGTATGTCCATCATCTTCCACGTGGACTCAATGTTCTCCAGAATGAACATAGCAGATGCTTCTTGTTCGTGGTGCAGTCGTGTTTTCTCATTTGGAGAGTTGCTAGATTTGTCAGCGCTGTTTCGAATGGCTGGGGTTTCCATGAGAACTTTAAAAATAACCTACATCTAAAGTTCCACAGGGGCTATTTTCTGTAATCCTGCTGACAGATGGGCAGTAAATTAATGTAGTCAAAAAAATTAAATTAAATGTCTTTGAGTTATCCTGCAAACAGACAAACCCACACCAGGGGCCCATACCCCAAAGCAGAATCAGTGAGGACTCTGAGTTAGTAAATCCATTACTGAGAAAATGAATGCAAACCTATAGAACTTTAAAGATATTTACTTTGGTTTATGTTAGTTATCGTGAGCATTGAATGGAAAACTATAGTTTCCTCATTTCAGAGTTAACAGACGCAGTTTTCAATCAACCTTCTTTCTCAGGATTTATGGGAACTACAGAAGGTTTTTAACAAAGAAGCAGGAAAAAATAGGGCTATCATAAGATTGGCAACACTGATGTACTTTTTTGGGAAACTACGAGAAACTTGAGCAGCATAGTATGTGGAGCAGGAAGCAAGTCCGTCTTTGTCCCGTCAGGAGACACTGCAGGGACTCGTCCATCACAGTCAGGTAATGCTGCATTAAGCATATTGAGGTTACTGTAGGGCACAGCCCAGTTATAACTTGGAAATAGTCTCACAAGGTTGCAAAAACCCGTGGTCACTCACACTCAATTGACAGGCCAACACCCAGTAACCACACAGCACCCACAGCCCTACTATCAACAGCCTGGTGAAAACACACGGAACTGTGTGAGGGTTGTTTTTGGGCAGTCATTTGAGTAGTTTATTAATTATACTACAAGCAAGACCCCTCTGTTTCAATATTGGGTTTTTTTTGCTGCTGTTCAAAACCAGATCTGATAACTTTATTTTGGTAGCTTTAAGCCCTGGGATCGATGTTTGCAAGCAGCCATCCGTGAGTATTACAGATTAAACAAGATCAGCCACATGATCTACTGAATGAAAAGCCTCCAAAAGCCCTGGATGATACAAAACGCACAAACCCAGTGCTACCTCTGACACAATAACTGTCAAGATATACTTCCCCAATTCACCAAGACCACTTTACTTAACTGCACTTTACACCTTGAATATTGACTAAGTAGATGTCTTTGCAGGATGAGCAGCTGCCTGGACTCAGATGACAAGGGATACCCCCACTTCCAGCTCCTCAGATTCCTCAAATTCCCAGGATAAAGAAATGTGCCTGTGTCTGAATCCCTTACCGGCCACGCCCAGTTCCCTCGACAAAACAGATAACTCTCTATCGGAACCGACACCCTGGCCTTAGATTGAACCTGAATCTTAGAAGAATGTGAATAATGTAGCACTGGGTCCTAAGGTAAGCCGGAAAAAAATCCCATATTTGTTATGGTATGAGGAACTGACTCAGTGTGGCATGAGAAATTCAGTCAAACACGAAGTAAACCTGTTCTGACACAGACACAATATACAGTACACAGCATTCGTACAGCCACCAAATCTAAGCAGGTGATCAGAGAGACACAGAAAATCTATGAAGAAAGACGGCTTCACTCATTCACCTTGTGCAGCTCAATCGACTCGATCCACTGGAGTCTGTGCTCAGGATCCTCTGCTCTGAGGTACCAAACACTGTCGTTGACACTGATGTCAAAACGGCACTCATCGAACTCATGGGGCTGCAGAGAGAGAAAATAGCATTTCTGAAGGGATAATGAGGCAGAAACATATACATTAATACCTGTTACACAATATCTTTCTATGACAATTAAGTACAAGTAAAACACAAAAACACAAGCAAAAAGTTTCCAAGAACACATTTGGGCAAGTCTGTTCCTGAAACTGGCAGGCTCGTGATGACACATTCTAGACACACATGGATTCCATCAGTGACAGAGAAGTCTTTTCTGCAAAATAAACAAGAATGTTAATTGGAAACTGATGTCTTATGTCAGTAGACACAACCCACAGCTGTAGCAGAGATCTGTTAAAAACCAAAGCCTCCTCCATCATGTCTCCGCTTAAACCTGGGGTCATCATGATCTTACTTCCTACTACAGGGGCAGAACTTTAAACTATTTCACTCCCCCGTTCTGCAATGCAGCCCACCCAGCAGCAAACACGGACTGCACAAGGCATCCAAACATGTGCATTAAGAATTCCACCGTTTCCTATGAGATTGGAATTTGACCACTGCACTCGGCTGAGGAGAGATCTGTTCTACAAAAGCTCTAAATAAGAAATAAGACACACTGGCTTTAAAGTTTCTACCCATTTTCCCTCCTCCGTAACGCCAGTGCTGCTGTCAGCTGACATGACCTCATGTTATTCAACTTATACTTGATTTGCTGAATGACACTCATGTGCTGTTTTAATGGCAACAGACACCAACACAGCTTACATATATGTGACGGTTATACAATTTCCCTCAGGTATAATCTGAGTTGTCCACTAGTTGCCCTCTGAATACAAGGAGAGTGCAATAGCTTGTCAGAGGAAATCCAGTCTATTCAACTTTAATCATACATGGTCCATAAAATCCTTCTTTACAGTCCAGTTTATACCTCTTAATCTGCCTGAAACAGTCCTTCCCCTTGAGTAAGCACTATTGTCTGTCCAAACTACGCCACTGTTGAAGGACTGTTGACTGTTGCAGTGAGGGGGAAAAAAAGGGGGCTGGTGTTTTCATTTGGATTTAAATGACTGCATTTCAATATCAATTAAGTTACTCTGTAAGAAATATTGAACCAAAGGTTCAATGACAATAAACATGACGGACAGCAATATTTCCTGTTTCTGGATGGTGACAGTCAGGTCCAGTGTGCATCTGCGTGTCAAACACGCTGACAATTTGAGAAGAAACTAGCTAGCCACAATATAGATTTTAAAAGAAGGATGGAAGCAAAAAGAAGTGGCTGTATGAGTCAGAGCACTGTAGATTATTAGTGAACAAATGTACTAAGGCTGGACCCTACACCAGGCAACATGTTGACGTAGACCTTATGCTGCAGTACACTAGCGATTTGACGCAGAAGCATAAATCAGGTTTAACAGAATCACACAATACAAAATATTATTCTCTGTACACACATGCACAGATGGATTGTTCACTCAAATGACCAATAAATGAAACTATTTCATGTCGTGGTTTAAATCCTGTTTGGAGTAATATAATCCTATTGCACAAATCACAGCATGACCAGTTGTTTAACATTTGTACTGCTTGGCGTGGCGGTATGCTCTTAGAGAACAGTGAATATTTAACCAGGGTGTAGGATTGCAGCTTATCTGACCAACCGGAGGCCGGCATAGGGAGTAGAGGAAAAGGCTGAAAAGTATGTGATACAAAAGTAGCTGACATTTCAACAAAGAGGCCACTTTCCAGTGGCCTGTGCAATTGTTGTCGGCAGGCAAAAAGGATGAGTGCAATGCAAAAATGTTTGGTCTGCTGCAGGTTTCTATCCATGTGTGCTCTTGATAACAACTGAATGTCCAGTTACCATTTATCTTTCCATCTCAGAGAAAACGGTTGAAGTAAGTTCATGAAAGACAAAACACCCAGACCTACTGGGGTGTGGGGGGCTCCACTCCGTGAGCAATGAAGCAAAAAATTACTTTTTTCATGATCGTCCATTTAATGTCCCCCTTCTCCACGAAAAGCTGAGCTCATCCTGCTTTCTATTTGGTCAACACACAGCAGTTAAGTTATTATCTTTCCTCACACCATACTTACTGTGATAACAGCCTTGCTGAGGCACAAAGACCCTCTGCACCCATACTCCCGTTCATCCTCTGATTTGTAGTAGCTCAAAGTATTGTTTTTCAACACGACCCATCTGTCCTGCCATCCATGTATGTAGTTAGTCCACTGTCAACACATAAGAATGATAGAGGACAGTTAGTCGCTCAGTGGTGATGTTCACCTGTTAGCCAGAGGCGGTGAACCACTTTTGCGATTAGCATATTTTATTGTCTGTAAAATCAACAATGTCACTACAACCACCGTTACCTTGCTCAAAACGCCTCCAAGCTCCACATGCTGTCCGGATTCTGGGTCCACATCCTCATCTGAACCGGACGAGCTCTTTTCGGACATTTAAATCCAAGATTCAAGGAGAATTTGAACGTAATTACTGACAGTAGCCTCCGTTTACTTGCAGAAGGACAGTTACCAGTTCAAACGCGTTCCAGTGAAAGCAGCTGACAGATCGACAACTTCACCCTCTCACTTAGCGAATTAATGTTGTTAACTGCGATAACCATCAGATGACTAATGTCATTTACCTCCCGTCGTCCGAGCTTCACCCTAACCAGCTCGTCCCGTAACAGGCTATTCTGTCGGTGACAGCCAAGTCTTAACTTCACGGTTTTGCGGGCTTTGTTTTGAAACTGACGTCGAATACCAATGAGACCAGCTAGTTAGCGTTAGCTGTCAAAAGACGCAACGAGCGAACCTTAAATCAACTTGCAACTTGTGAGCGGGCTCGTTAGCTCGTCCAGCTGCTGTCGGTATGCTAACCCATACGAGTGGTGGTCTAGGAAGGCCTTGGTGTTGGCGGTATACCTCAACTTCAGGTTACAAATGACGAGCAGACGAGTGGTACCGACGCTTTATTTCCGCGGTTTAGTTGTTAGCAATAGCGGGGGACTGACCAGCTTGTGATTTAGCTCGGGGGGAGGAGCCGCCGCGTCCATGCTTTACTGTGTACCTGACACAGACAGCGTCAAGCTAAAGACAGTCACGGCTTTTCCGGATATCAAACACACTTGGCCTTCGAAACAAAGCACGGTGTACTTCATTTATCATTTGGAACTGCTCCAGCAAACGCATCATGTAAAATGCACAACGGTTAGCGTACTATGAAGAAATATTGAACGTGTACATAGACTCATTTCTTTTTGATACGTTACTTCACACAAGTTTCTGAAGTTTATTTTTGAAACCCTTTCGGAAACCATGGTCCCATTTTGGCTAACTTAATGTGTGTTTCACCAACGAAAGAAGAAACGCCTATGTTGATTTCGGATCTGTAGATAAATAAAGCATCTGTAGCCATTAACACAAGTGTTCCATTGAATATTCGATATGTTATAGATTTTTTTAAAAACAACAAATAAAGCTCATTAAACTAAACTTAAGCGCGAAAGGTTTTTCAACTTTCAACTTTCTTCAACTTTCCCAGCCTCTTTCAACTTTCTTGATTTCTATGGCTGGGAATTTGGCATTTACCATAAAGGAAACATGCAATTATTTAATAATGAAAACATTATAAATGTCTTGGATTTTGTTGAAATGACACATTTCAAGCGCTGTCTTCATGTGCACTCCAGATCAGAAGGTGGCGCTAAATCACTCAGCACCGGAGTCGGTAACTGCCGTTATAAATCTGAAGAAGAAGATCGACGTTACGTCCTGTTGTGAAATGGGCAATGAACATCAAATAACTGGTTCTGTTTGTGTGATTCAGCTATGGGAGAAAACGTGACTATAAGTATACACATATCGGTTTATATGATACTTTACGATGTTGTCTTACAGCTTTTTCAAATAATTTAGCTGTCGAAACCAAAACCAGATCACTATTTTCATTTCAAGTTTTAAGTGTTCAGAATGGAGAATGGGACTGCGTCCACTAGAGAACAAGGCTTCTTGTCCAGGATGGCCCTCAATGACAACAAGGCTGGAATGGAGGGTCTGGACAGGGACAAAATCAACAAGATCATCATGGAGTCATCCAAGGTAGATGGAGTCCCAAGAATAATCCACTTCTTGACAGATTTACTGTCCTGCAGCAGAACTCCCTGAGTAGTCTGCAACAGATCAATGATGTGTGTCAAAGTATAAATGCGGCTTTATAACTGCGCTGTTTGAAATGATTGTGCCCAGCCTTGTGTGACAGTCTCCTACCCCCTGTGCAATGACTTAAAGCCTTCAAAAGATGTCATGATTTGTAGTGTATCATTAAGGCTATGTGAGGGAATATCTGACTTCACCTTGTCCTTTCCTCTCAGGGGTCTAGGTTTTATGAGAACGAAGTGAAAAGGGAGCAGCAGGTGAACCAGCGCATTGAGAAAATGATGCAACGAAAGGCAAAGGTCACAGAACAAGAGCTAAAGAAGGCAGAGGTCAAGGTAAGGTACATGTCATGGTCTTCTCTGCTCATACTGGTGTCTTATGCAACGATGAGGTGTTTTTTTCTGTACTTATTCTTTGTTTGAACACCACAAACCCAAACTTACAATGAAGATTTGCCATCATCATTTGCCATTTCACCTCTTTGTTTTTCCTTTTTACAGTCAAATCATGTCATAGTACATTATTCTATAACATGACTATTGCATGTTATGCTGGGGCAATACAGCCGACCATTCAAAAATTGTTTAATATTTAATATTTTGGCCTCTGAAGCTATCAAGAATGTAATGATTTTCAATTCCCAGAACTCCAGCTTTGTTTTGTTTCATCGAATCTCTCTGTGAAGGTGGAGAGGATGACCTCTGCTCTGGAGAAGAGCCGTGATCTAAGCCGTGTGATTGTACATGTGGACATGGACGCCTTCTACGCAGCAGTGGAGATGAGAGACTGCCCCGTACTGAAGGACAAGCCCATGGCTGTTGGGTCCATGAGCATGCTGGTGTGTTTGGATAATATCTTAACAATATGTCAGAAATGTCTTTGATGATTTATACTGTTTCAAAAGAGATAACGGTCGATTATACGCTACAGGTCAGTAGTATCTTTACAGGGTTTGAGGGCACATACTGTAAATGTATAGTGATTAAATGAATACCATGTAGATTGTAACAAAGAGGTTTACCCAGTGTTCACACAGTCGTATGTGAAATGTCAAATCTCTGCTCTATTTTTCATCTCACCTCACTCGTGCCTTTTCAGTCAACATCTAACTACCATGCCAGAAAGTTTGGCGTTCGTGCTGCCATGCCAGGCTTCATAGCGAAGAAACTTTGTCCTGACTTAGCCATTGTTCCAACCAACTTTGAGAAATACCGAGCTGTGAGCGATGAGGTGACAACCACGTCAAAATGCACACAAAAACATGCACCTGCGCAGTTTGTCGCACCTGCTAAAAGGTGTGCTTGACTCTGAATTTCCATGTTAGATCCGGGAGATCTTTGCAGACTATGACCCCCATTTCCAGCCCCTGAGCCTGGATGAAGCCTATCTGGATTTCACAGACCACCTGGAACAGAGGCAGAGCTGGCCGGAGTCTTTGCGAACACATCGCTTCCGTACCCGCAGCACTGCAACAGGCAAGACTTATCATTATAAAAGCTTAGTAACTATACTATAAATACGACTAGGTTTGTCTTTATAGTAGTGAAATAACTTATATCATCTGCAGGCGAAGAGCAGAGTGAGATCCCCCAGGAGTCAGTGTCGGAGGTGGAAGAACTCTCTCCTCTTCTCTTTGAGGACAGTCAGAGCTCCTGCTTGCTGGACTCTGGACCTGTGGGTGCAGCGGAAGTCTTTGGGACTTCTGTGGAGGAGGCTGTGAGAGAGATGCGCTTTCGTATTGAGCAGAAGACCATGTTGACTGCCAGTGCAGGTGAGAGGAAACCTGCCCTCTGACAGGAACAATGTCAAAAGAACCTAATGATGAACCAGGCACCACTCGAGTTCATCACCCTTTCTACTCAATAGATGTTAAAGAAAAGCCTCAAATGGATTTGACATACTTTATTCGTCTTTGTCGTGACTTATTTTGTGCCAGCATCCCATCAAAGATCTCCTCTTTATGTTCCTGCTCAGCTCAACAGTAACAAAGGTCTTCTACGACCTCCCTGCACGAGTTGTGATCCAACCAATGCATGTTTTCTGCGACATCTCTTTTACGTGTTTCACTTTTCCAGGCATAGCTCCAAACATGATGCTCGCCAAGGTGTGCAGTGACAAGAACAAGCCCAACGGCCAGTACAGACTGCCCTCCACCAGAGCCGCTGTCATGGACTTCATCCAGAACCTCCCAGTTCGCAAAGTACGCTCAAGCTGAAACACAAGCAGCCCTGTGGTGTTGTGTTCATCGTTGTATTGTTTTTTTAAAATCTATGTGTGTTAAAACGTGATGGATCAACCAACACCAACCAGCTCTGACAGTAGTATTTGCGCTGCAGGTTTGTGGCATTGGGAAGGTGAGTGAGAAGATGCTGAACGCGCTGGGCATCAGTAGCTGTTCGCACCTCGGCCAGCAGATGCCGCTGTTGTCCGTGTTGTTTTCAGAGACGACCTGGCATCATTTCCTGCAGGTTTCTTTGGGTTTGGGATCAACACACATCGTGAGGTGAGTCATTCATTGTTAAATGAAAATTAAAAAAAAAATACTCCACTCAAAAAGCGCAGTCCAATGCCGGTATCGTTGCTGTCGTACAGGCATGAAGAGAGAAAGAGCATGAGTACAGAGAGGACATTTAAAGAAGTTAACAGAGCTGATGAGCAGCTGGCGTTGTGTCGGAAACTCTGTGAAGACCTCGCTGGAGACTTGAAGAGAGAAGATCTGAAGGTGAGCAGTCCGTTCATTCATTCATCTTCTCCTGGTCACAGTTGTGCTGTCAACGGGTGAACGTCAGGGTCCACCCTGGACCAACATGAAGGACAGACAACCATTCACACTCACATTCACAGTTCAGAGGGACCTATCAACCTCAGCATGCTTTTGGTTGAAGGGAAGCCGGAGAACCCGGAGAGACCCCCCCCCACACACACACACGCACACACGGGGAGAGCATGCAAATCCACACAGAAACATCCCCAGGCCAGGAATCAAACCAGAGAACTTCTTGCTAGGAGGCGACAGCGCTAACCACTGTGTCACTGTGTCACTCCAAATCCAATCAGTCAACTCTGTATTCACACACACACACACACAAAACCTGACTCGTCTGAGAGCAAGTGAACAGCCCCCCCCACCTCATTCTGTTGTTGTAAAAAACTGAAATGGCATTTGTGTACTACTGCTTCTACTACTAATATTGGTTGTGTTATAAAATAATGTCCGGCTCATTTTATTTATTGGACAAACATGAGGAACCCAGAATGAACGACAGCAACAGAAGGGATTGAGATTATTCTCCACACACGTCTTTCCCAGCCTTCTCTGAACCGCTCCGACTCCAAACAAAACCGTATACGGTTGCTTCAGTCTGCTCGTTTCTTCTCAAATCGATCGAGAACGGCTGGGTGTCTCGACACAGCCATCAGCCCCCCGCCTGGGTGCCGATGGGGCCTTGATAACCAGAGGAAATGGTTGGCCGTTAAGGGAACAGCAGGGGCCACTGTCAGCCCTGGAAACGCCTCTCGGGGAGATGATCACCTCACTATGAACGTCTTTTGTGGTGTGTTACTGACAAAATCTATCTACCTAATCTGTTCACGACTCCTTTCATATTTATGATTATTAGAAAGCAGATAGAAGCAGACGAACACAACTGTGAATGAACTCTGTCTTCATTTCCTCCAAGGGTAAAACCGTAACGTTGAAGCTGAAGAATGTGAACTTTGAGGTGAAAACCAGGGCGGTGACGCTGCCGCATGCGGTCGGTACAGTGGATGAGATCTTTGCTGCTGCAGAGGACCTTCTGAATACAGAAATAGAAAACGAGGGTCCCCAGCCCCTCCGACTGAGGCTCATGGGTAAATCATACATCTGACACATGAATAAATGTGAAAGGAATCTCAGCGGTCTGAGTTACCATCCATTTGAAGTGTCCTCCATGTCATTTCCTCTTGTAGGTGTTCGAATCTCTGCCTTCACCAGTCTGGAGGATAGAAAATCTTTGCAGAAGAGCATACTTGGCTTCCTCCAACCAGGCACGACAGACTCCAGTGCTTCGTCTCTGGAAAGGCATCCAGGGACCGGGGGGGGTTATCTGTCCTCGTGCCCCCCTCCAGCGCAGACGCAGGATGGAGGTCCCTGGAGGATGAAGCCAGGTGAGGAGCAACAGTCCTTCTTCCAAAAGGCCCATTTCAAGAGACTGAAGGCAGCGAGTTCAAACACTCCGGGGGACGGGGACGGGAACGTGGCTCCTGTGGTTCCCTCCACAGACACAGAGTCATCCATGACAGGGGGCGAACCAAAGAGAAGCTGCACGCCTGTAGGGTTCCCTGCGTCTCTCAGCGTTTCTATCCCAGAGGCTCAAGCATCCACATCGGGCTGCGGTGGCACCGAGTCACACAGCCTCACCTGCCCCGTGTGTTTCAGGCAGGTGAAGACGGACGATCTAAACGTCTTCAACAGACACATCGACCAGTGTCTCAGCGGTGTCTCCAGGCAGACAAACCAACGCACTGTTTCCGACTGCGAGTCGGATCTGAACTGTGAAGAGACGTGGAGGGGGGTGATGGACAAAGTCGATCCTCCCCAACGAAACCTGACGAATGACACAAGTCAGCCCGTGTCGATGACGGACGGCAGCGGTGGAGCGGTGACGCCGCAAAGGACTGAGTCACGTACAGGTCCCGTCCTCGTCTGCCCAGTGTGTCAGCTGACCCAGGACACCGATGATCTCTCTGTCTTCAACTGCCATGTCGATCTCTGCCTGAACCGGGACGTCCTGCACGAGCTGGGGGGACGGACGTCCTCTCCTGTGAATCCACGTTGGGCTGCGGTGACAGGTGAGTCTGTGGAGTAGATGATCCCCAGCGCCATCACCAGCTGCAGCATCCTTTCATTGTTGTGACAGTTGATCCATCTTATGTTCTCACGGTGACAGATAAAGGTCGTCTCATTTCACCTCAGAGGGATTTTTTTACCCAGATTGTGGAAATGGACAAATCTCTTTTGGGTTTCTTGCCAGAGAAGAGATAATGGTGTTTTTTTTTTTTGTTTTAGTTTTGGTCCATGATTGTACGGTTGTGTTCACAGATACAAGCTTTCCGCTGCCACAGCAAGTTAGAAGAGGTAAAACCAAGAGGTAAGAGTGCTTGGGTGATGTGCAGCAAATGGTAACATATGGAATCCAAAATACTTTTTAAAATAAAAAAAAAACCACTATCACTTTCAGACAACAGCCGCCTCCCGCTCTCCCCTCTAAGAAGGCAAAAAGTCACAACACCATCGACAAATTCTTCAGGTGACGGACAGAACGTTGGTTCTCATCTGGACGATGTTTTCAAAGGACATCACCCCTGATGCAGGAATCACACACAAGTCCGTCCTGCATATTTCTCTCTTCTCTGATTTTATGAATATTCTTGATACAGGAAACACGTTTGCTCTAGACCGCCATGTGGTCAGGGAGTGATGACACATACTGCGTGTACCACAGTCACAGGAACATGTGTAGGTCTCTTGTTTACTGTCATCACCTGTTTTGAGTCACTGAATCAAGACGAGTCATTAAGTTTGTGTTAATATATGAACCTATGTTTTGATTTTGAAATAATGTATTTATTATAGTTTTCCTGAATAACAATAAATTGTATTTATACAATATATAAAACAGAATTATGCTATTTGTATTTGTATGATTCAGTAGTCAATATTTCTTTACTTTGTGCAAAATATCCATTAATATGATGTTTTTATATTTTCTGTATACACACATATGTATATGTATATATCATATACAGTATAATTCAATTTATCTTGGGGATCACATGATCAGACTCGTGTTTGTTTGAGCTGAAAACAAATGCTGTTCATCGGGTTCATACTGAAACACGGCTCTACAGACATGTTTGTCAAACAAGTCAAACCACCATTAAAGTCTATTTTACTGAAGTTTATCTTTTGTAGCAGTTTGGTTTTTTTGGATATGAGCGTTCCAGAAACCCTCATCAGTCCACACACAGTCGGTTTTTTGAAGCCTGACATGAGAGACTCTCATTTTACTGACAGCAGAGGTCTGAAGGGTGTGAGCTGGAAAAGCAAACACAGATCAGCCCTGCAGCACCTACACAACAGAGTAGGAGTTCACTCCCTCACTCTTGTCCAGGTTGTTCACATTCTAGAAGACTCGGACGACAGCTGACGGGGTGAAGTGGAGTTTCTTCATCGTATGTGTGAGCTGGTTCCACTGGTCTCTGTTTTGTTGCACACATACAGTCCTGCGTGTTTCCAACTTTGCATCTGAAACATCATCAAGAGCGTGTTGCAATGGAGAAAAGAGCCCATGCTTTGAGGGAGATGATCAAGAAGGAGAATCTAGACCCTTGGAAGTGGATCAAACAGGGGCACGTGAGGGGATTTGCTGACTTTATGCAGAACCAGCAGTCGGAGAAAGAAGACAACAGCTTTGACGACAAAGAGATGTGTGAGTACAGAAGGAGAGACCGCTGAGTGAGATGAGCAGACTGTTGAAGCCAGTTTCTCTTGTTTGGAACTGCAGCCTTGAGCATGTTCTGTTAAATCCAGAGTTAATCATTCCAGAAAGACACTGGGTTTGCACAAGGCTGGAATCTCAAACGATTTCCTCTGCAGCACCTTAAAAGCTTCATGTTGGTTTATATTGCGATTAGGTTTTGTCCTGGATACCTTCATCCATCCGTCATCGCACTGCACCTCGTCAGTGTGTCAGAAGTCTGCATGTTGCCATAAATCCCATTTGCAGCATATTTCAATGGGAAACGCCGCTGTGTGCTCTGCTGTGCAGTGCTCCAAGCAGAGAAACAGTTTATGGACGCAGCTAAGCGCAACGATGTGGATGCAATGAAGACTCTGAGGAGGGGGGTGAATGCCAACGCAAAGAACGTGGTGGGTGTAAATAGACTAACTCTTATCTGCATCTACCAACGGTGCATTTCCCCATCAAACCCTCTTGAAACACATAATGTTCTAATTTTGCTGCTTGCACCAGCACAATAGAACTGCTCTTCACTACGCAGTTGCTGGGAAGAACATGGAAGCCGTGCAGCTTCTGCTCCAGTGCCGGGTCAAAGTGGACATAAAGGACAAGGTGAGAAGGTCGGAGCCGGGCGTGGCAGGAAGGGCCAGAGACAAACAAACGGTCGACCCCTCCTCTTGTTGTGTGTCTGGCAGTTTGGCGTGGCGCCCATTCATCTGGCTGCCTGGTTTGGCAGTTTGGATATCCTGAAATTATTAGTGCGGGCTGGAGCTGAACAGAAGGCTGAGAATGAGGTGAAGAACAGATTTGCTCTGCTGATTGTAGTGATGACTCAAGAATCGGGCCATTTCTCTAAACGCATATTCATCCTCAGATCTACTGAACGATTCACATCACTCTGCTTTTCAAATTCAGGACTTATTACAGATGTCAGTTATCTAGCAAAGGAAGTTACAAGGACAATAGCAGTTGTCGTTCAGTTTTCTACCATGTTACCTAACGGAACAGAGCAGTAACTACTGTATGATGTCACTGCAGGAAGGACTGAACATCCTGCACTGCGCCGCCATCAACAACCACACTGACATTGTCGATTACATTGTCAACGACCTGCAAATAAAAAGTGACCTGGACAAAGATGACGAGGTCACGTTTGCAAACATTTGTACCAACCAGCAGTTATATTCGCCACATATTTACATGTCACTTCTGACGTTTTCAGTCAGGACACGGGATGTTCGCAATGGCGGCTTCACACGGCTGCATTGAAATGTTGAAGATGCTGATGGAGCCGAGTTACAACATGGCCACCATGAAGAACAACAAGGTGTGTGACGAGCCTGTTTATGTTCCTACGTGCATCTTTGTGGCTCCCACCCGCATGAAAGCTGAAAGTCAAACCTTCTTTGATGCAAGTCGTTTCCCTCCCTCCCTTCTGCCAGAGCGGGGACACGCCCCTGCATTTAGCTGCCAGGAACGGTCATTTGGGCGCCGTCCAACTGCTGCTGCTGAGCTTTGATACCCGGGACGAAGTCAATATGGTAGAAACTCCCTGTAAACACGTCCTCTTTCACAGGATGGTTTGTGACAGCGTGCACGCAGTGGTTAATCCACCGGTGGACGGCGGCGCCGCTGTGAGTTCATTAAGTGTCAGACATGATGCTGCTGAACTCATCAATCATCAAACTGGAGCCTGGTTTGACTCATGGATTGAACTTCACCAAAAGATTCTTAGCACGGAATAGGATTCTGGGTCCAAAATGTTTTTAAGATTAAAAAGTGAAAATAGTTCACAGGATGCATATTAAATTAAAAACATGACTAGATATCTCAGTAACTAAATGTTCTGAGGTCCAGTCCAACTAACAAAGACATGCTGTCCTTGGTGCCAGTCAAAATAATAGTCTGTTAAATGCTGTCCAAGTTCCCTGATTGTAAAGTAGGTTGTGTTCATTCTTAATGATCAATATCAAATAGCATTTCCTCTTCCTGATGGGGTCTTCTCTGGCAGGACGGTGAGACGGCTCTGTTTCAGGCTGTAGATAACGGAGAGGAAGAATGTGTCCTGGCCTTGCTGGAGGCCGGCTGCGATCCCGACATCCAAACAACGGTACAAATAAAGAGTACTGACCACCCAAAAGAAACTGTAGAGGGGTTGGACTACTGGACGGTAATTATCTTTACATACGTTTTTAAAGAGTCCTTGGGCTGAACTCTTGTTGTAGGCCAAAGGCACGGCTCTCCATCCAGTGTGTGAGAGAGGAGACACGTCTCTGGTCCAGCTCCTCTTGGAGTACAAAGCTCAAACTGACTTCCAGAATCAGGTAAACAGGTGAACACGGTGTATGAGGTGTACGACTGACACGTGTAACAGCCTGTCGTTGCTCTCAGCACCTGGAGGCTCCTCTCCACCTGGCTGTGAGACACAGTCACATCCCTGTCATCCACTTTCTGCTGGCGGCCAACTGCAACATCAATATCACAGATAAGGTACGATCACTTATCACAAGGTGCATGATATACAGTATTCTGTATATTCAGGGGCGGGAAAGGAGCTTTTCTGCATTCATTCGGGCTCTCCTGTGTCACGGACCGTTAGAGATCCCAGACTGCTTTGCACCTTGCTGCTGAGTTGGCCAAGATCGAGGTGGTGGAAATGTTACTTAAAGCTGAGGTGGATCTGACAATCACAGACAGGGTACGTGCTCAAATAAACACCCCTGAAGAACCAAAGAGATGTCATACTTGAGTGAGTCCTAGTTAGGGAAGTATGTTTCTGTCCATGTTGCATTTGGAGCAGCAGGGTAAGACAGCTCTGGCAGTGGCAGCCCGAGCTGATGAGGTGATCATTGTGGACATGATTATCAAAGCAGAGCGATACTACGGATGGAAGAAGGTGAGATCGTAACTCATCCTTCACACCCACCCTCAAATCAAGTTAGTTACAGAAATATGAGTCACAACCCGCCATCAATAATTCTATTAAGAATATGCCTGATTCCCTTCTTCATTCGGAAACCGGGGCATTCATGTTATTAATCATACGTGTGAGTGTCTTTCCAATAATCTCTTCCGATGCCCCCGCGATGTCTGAGGCCGGTGGCCTTTATCAAGCCACTGACGTGATTTAATTGGCCTTTCAGGCCGACCCTGAGCTCAGTGAGAGCGTTCACAGTGAGTATCCGCTCACATTCAAACTCGACCACCGCCATGAGACCAAGCAGCTCCGTTCCATGGCCTGGCGTCTGGCATATGAGCTCCTGAAACCAGGAGACTGGAAACGGCTCGCAGAGCACTGGGGATTCACCAGGGATCAAGTGTCTGCCATCGAGAGGCAATGGACAGGTGCCATTATGATCCAAGATTTAAACCTCTGAAACACAGCAGTTCTTTGGTCCTTCAAAAAGTTGATTCAAACAGTATTTCACTGTAACAATCTCTCTGTATGTACTGTGTACATATTTATCTATGCTGTTTGTCAACAGGTCAACACAGTTTTCAGGAACATGGGAACAGGATGCTGCTGATCTGGTTCCACGGACAGGAGCTGGCTCAGAAAAGCCCCTCGAAAGAACTCTACCAGGACCTCGTCCACATAGGCAACAGGAAGGCAGCAGGTACTTTTTACTGACAACATTTACTGGGGAATCTTTTAGTCGACAGCGGTGGATGTGAGATGCTTTTGACTTCATATCAAAGTCAAAGTCGACTTTATTGTCAAATATACTGTGTATGTGTGATATACAGCACAGATGAAATGACAGTCCTCTCAGCACACGGTAGAAAAAAGTACAAATAGTGCATAAATCAAACTAGTACTAACTGTAATATAAATAGTGCGATAAATTAACAACTAACTGGATTATATATACTAACTAAATGTAACCGTACCATTAAGTTGTATAGTGGTAAATGTACTGTTTTTTCTTTCAGATAAGATTCGACTGGAAGTAGAAAGTGGCAGCAGTAAGAACTGCAGCATCTCATAAGGGACACACACACACACACACACACACACTTTTACAGCCTAAAAGTATTTATTCAAAAACATGCCAGCTCATTAACATACAGCATGGCTTTGGTTTAATAATCCCCTGGTACTGGTCCCACAATTTAAATACAACAAATGTTCAGTACATTTTATTTTAAGAATTGTCTTACAGTTGCACCTGTGCATAATTTAAAGTAAAACAAAAAATAAATATTCATTTTGCACGTCTGTCCAGCTGCTAATGATTAAAACATGTACATGTGCTGCTCCTGAGATTTGCTCAGTGAATGACACATTGGACATTCACTGTAAATACAGAAACTTTAGATAAAATCCTCTTCATGTAAGTTGGATCATTGCAAAGGAAGTAGACAAGGCTTCCCATTTTCTGAGACATAAGTGTGTGTGGTCAGTCAACTACTTTGATGGTGTGCGTTCTGGAGGAAGTCCTGCCTCCTGCAGAGCTGGGACCCTGCTGGGGGGAGCGAAGAAACTTGGCGGCCGTGGCCTGACCGATGGTGAGCTGGAGGAGAAGGAGAAGATAGAGAAGTCACATTGAAACACATGGGAGTAACCGAAGCCCAGCTGTCCATACCTGTGTAACAGGATGGTGGCGTTCAACTATGACAGAGCTCATGGGCGGAGCCACACCCATCACCTGCAGGTTGCCCCGTACGCTCTTCGTGGTGTCCGGCCGTGCAGTGATGCGAGCTGTTACAGTTTTTGCAGGTTTTTGCTGGCTGGCTGTGACGATCCGACTGCCGGCCTGCTGGAGGACGTAGCCGAAGTGCTGTGAACGACTGTGGGGAATACTGAGGAGGCAGGACATCCATCTGACGTGTCTGTTACTGACCTGTTTGAGGAAACCTGTAGTGCCCCCTGGTGGGACTGAGCTGTGCCTCATTGCAGCGGGAGGAAGCAAATCTGCCCTGGACACGGGGGGAGCAAATCCCATCTGAGGAGAAGCAATTCACAGTCAGTGCAGCAAGTGAAGTCCACTAAAATAATCATGACACTGATTTATCTATAAATAATGTTTTAAGTTGAGTATAGACACAGAAGCAGTGGAATGTCAACGCCAGAGAAAATATTACTTTAATACACCAACAGCAAATATACCGACTGTATGAATATGTGTGATTGCTTGATTCAAATGACAAGATAACTGTGGTCTCTAGATATGTTTTCTTCAACAATGACAGTCTCACCATTTCATTGTTTTCACATTGGAAAGCAGCATCTTGTCGGTCAAAATGGACGGGGCTGAGCCTAGCGGCCGACAGCGGAAATGCCTGGAGCTGCGGTAATGAATCAGAGACGGGCTCATCGCGGGGAGCAAGAGGTTCTGTAGAGAGAAACCCAGGAAACAACATTTTTTCAAACAACTCATTTTCAGATGAGCACACGACCGCGATGGAGCTCACTTTGATCGAAAACAGCGCGGTGCAGCTTCAGCGGGGGCTGAAGCATACAAGTGTTTCCTAACACATGTTGTGGTCTAATAATGTCACTGTCGGGTTCCAGGTTTGTGACAGTTCTGTAACTGTTTCGTGAACGAAGTAGATGAGTGAAGGGTGCAACGTCACAGAGGACCATTGACCTTTTAGTGCCACATCGAAGATAAAAGCAGTCAGCTCTCAGCATGTCCACTCATCAATCTGTTGGACAGGAACGATGTCAGGAGAGCAACTCTCATCCACGCCGCTCACTCACAAATCTACTCTGCTGTCTACAGCACCAAGCCGCCTTCTACTATTGATATGATCTTTATGTATCTGGTGCTGTCTTGTGAGTCTTCAGATTTATTTCAGATTAGACAGCAGTGGTGAGTTGCGTGTGAGACGTGTGATCACTCGGGTACACACCATGCTGAGCTGCTTGCTCCGGTCTTCCCTCTGTACTGCTGAACATGTGGAGAGCCTCCACGTTGAGAGCGCACACCCCCCTCATGAAGGCTTTCTTCATCGATTCCTCGTACTGCTCTCGCTCCAGTCGCAGTCTTTGAATCTCTGCCTGCGCTTTCTCTATGGCGGCACAGTGCTGTAGAGGAGGGGGAGATACAGGTGTTTAAAGAATACTGACAGCAACAGCAATGTAGCTCTACTTTCTTGGGTTTGCACTTCTCTGCTGCTTCTGTACTGTGGAGTTAAACAGCAGGCGACTGGACATGTTTTCCTTGTAGACGTGCTTGCGTCTACTTTACCTCTGCCAGTTTGGCCTCGTACTCTGCAGACATGCGGTCGCAGACCTCTTCTGCCTTTGCGCGACAAGCCTGCTCCACTTTGACCTTCCAGTGACTCTCGACCAGAGAGTGCCATCCGGACCACACCTTCCTCTTCAGCTGGCGGTTGTAGTGCTTCCGTGCGGACTGAGCAGCGTGAGCCTGGCAGGAGGCCACGAGTCCATGAAACATGCACAAGGACGTTTCTACCCATAATCCATTGTTGTTTAGCAGCAGCGCCTTTTCTGTCGTGAAGCACTTTATGTGTCATGGGTTGAAAGGATGGGTGAGTTACAGAAAAGGCATAAACAGGCATGTCAGGCAACATATTGCTCAGCAGTATGGCAGGTTGGTGAGGAGATATTAGTGTAAAAAATGTGGCATCTGCATGTTCAGTGTGCAGTGATCATTTGTATAAACCACTCGACCCCGCACCCCAAAACGTGCCACCACAGACACACACTAGAAATCCACTGGGGTACCTCCTCTTTGGCTTCTGCGTGCTGAACTCTCCAGAGGGTGAAGGTCCTCATCTTTTCCAGCTTTTCATTTTGCCTGTCCAACACCTGACTCAGGTTCACGATCACCTTTCGGGAACACGTTACACACATCTGTCAGTCTTACTCAATGCATTCATTCTGAGAAGACAGAATGTGTGTTTGATCAAACCAGGTTCAAACTAAAGAATAAAAATAAATCTAAACAATAGACATTTGGGAGTAAAATCTCTGTGTTGACTCAACACATCTACTATCCAGTCCAGTGGAAAACACACACACACAGTCACCTCGTCTTTTCTCCTGTTGGAAAGCTCATACGTGTGCAGCAGCTGCTTCACGCTGCCGATCTCAGTCTTCAAGCCATCTGTCTGGGCGGCATAATTCTCCCTCTCCTTCCTCATCTCCAGCTTGTGTTGCTCCATGAAGACCAGCTTCCACCTTTTGAGCTCCATCAGCACATTTGACTAATAAGACAGCAGAAGGAGTGTGTGTGAGCCTTTTCTGATGACAGGATTTCACAAACCTTGAGCATACCTGGCACACCTCATCTCCTGTCTTTCTGAGGTCCCTGACAAAGCCCTACGCCTTAGTCCAGATTTATGATTCTGTGTATGGACCTTTCCATTCCCACTGTGGATGGAGTTGACTTCAGACTGAATTTGTTTTTCTGATCAATCTAGGAGATATAACCTCTGAAAGAGCCCTAAGACAAAATATACTGTAAAAATGTCGAGGGATATCAAAACCTACAAAGGAACATGCGTGGTAATAAATCCACTTTTGGAACAAGAGGCTGAAAATTGTATTGTTTTACAACAGACGGGGTCCAAACAGAAGTACTGCCTCCAGGAATGAGCTGAACATCGGAGTAAAACGCCAGGAGCATACAAACACGCAGGCCACACTATTTCCTACACAACTATTCGCTGTGTAGACAAAGTTAAAGAGTCAGTGGGTCGAGAGTCCTCCAGTTGTGGAGAAGAAATAAGGCACTAATCAGAATATAGTGATGTGAGAACCGGGGCTACAAGAGCATAAAAACTCTCATTCTCTCTAACTTAGTTCTGCTTCACTTGATCAGATTCAACAGAGTTCAACTATTGCGCTATAATTTGATGGAGGTTTAGACCTGCCAATGCAACATTCTACAGGGATCACCAGTGATGAAAGGTGATGACCAGTAAGCTTAAAGGGTGAAGAAAAAAAATAGGTTGCCTTTTATCATGAGCTGCTATTAGAACGCTACCACTGAGCTGTGGCTCCACAGGCCTGTGGAGTCGTAAACCAGTGGTTGTGAGTTCAATCCTCTCTGGGGACTGTGAACCAGTGTACTGTGTTTATGTGTGTATGTGACGTTTTACGACTCTAAATGTGAGAATGGAGACTCACCTTCAGGTTGTTATTCCACGTGTCCAGAATGTTTTCCATCTTGCTGATGTTCTCCGCCGAGATAAACATTTCTGTCACAGTTGGCTCGAGGGGGTCTTGGCTGTCTGGCCGAGCCCTCTCATGTGCTCTCTGTAACTTGTCTGAAGGAGCGCCTGACGCTGAAGCCCGGCTGGTCATGTCTTCAGCTGCGAGGCGATAACAATAGAGAGAAAAACGGTCAGTACGGATCAGACAGCAGTGATTGTCTTTTCAAGGTTTACATGACGGGAAGAGATAATGGAATTGGTATCAGCGTTGAGAACTTTATTTTAGATTTTCTGCAGTTTACCATGAGAAGCCTGTGAATGTGTGGAAGGCTCAACAGTCAGGAATGATTCTGGCAACAATGTTCTGTTACTCTTGTTTGACCTCCCAGGGTTATGTTCGCTGGGAGGGTCTGATAAAAGAAAAAAAAAAAGAAGAAGAGAGATGCAGCATGCTTAGTTAAATCTGAAACAATGACAGTTTAAAGTAAACAGATCTTTAAAGAGTGGGTGTGAGGGTGGTGGGACACTGGGAAAGCTGAATCAGAAAAAGCCCTGTGCTCCATCTAAGAATGCATTTATGTCAATATCTTAATTAAATCCTACAGGGTGAAGGAAAAAAAGCCTGCACTCTGAAAGCAACATGGGCAGAGAGCCAAAGAGATCATTACCAATCAGCCCAGCTGCTTTCCACGTCCCTGTGCATGACACCATGACAGTGAAAGCATTAAACCTCCAAAGAATGCTGGTGCTAGAGTGGAAACTGAGGGACTGTTTAAGAGGGGTGGGACTGGGGCACAATCCGAGTGAACACGACCAACACGTCAGTTAAACACATACGACCCGTTTGTGCATGTTGAGAAGCAAAATCTTAGTGAAACAAGTGTGTTTGAGTGCACATGATACCTGCTGAGTGCTGTAACACTGTGTCATCTTTTCTCTGGGAACTCCGGATGGCTGCAGATGGACGTGAGGTGCTCGGCTGCTGCAAATGAGCAGTGGTGTGAGTGTCATGTCTGGGCGTGACCACGGCATAGCGGAGGAGCTCCTCATATTCATCCTGTTGGTTCAGAAAGAGTCTTATAACTGTGGCATTCTATATAAAAACAGGCTATGTTTGTACCTGTGTGACACACTTCTGAATGTTTTATAATCTTCTGCTTAGACACTTGAGAGAATAATTCTGCAGCATTCACTTTTATCTACAGTTTCAAAAGCAAATACAATGTCAACTCCTAGAATTATAGTAATATGACTTCAGGCTTATTTTGACATGACATGATTCATGTATTTTTACACCATTACTTGGTGAAAACTTGAATTTTACTGACGTTAAAATCAACACAGTTTTCAAGTTTATTCATGAAATGGCAAAAGCGCAAACATAAATGAAGGCCTTTTCCAAGATGCCGGCAAGGGACATACATCCAGTTGACAGTATGAGACTGATTCTACATCCCCATTACAGCTTGTGCCATTTAGAGCTGCTGAGTAACCAAACCAATGCCTCTAGTGTTGTTCCATACCTGAAGCTCAGAGGAGACAGAGCTTCTTCCCTGGTCTGAGTCCTCCGGGACAACAGGAACTCTTGGTTCCCCTTCATCTGAGGACATCTTAATGGGGGTATTGTTGGCAGATTTACTACTCAGCTGGTAAATATACATGGTCTTTGTCATGAGTAGCTATATATTGTATACAAAATCATGTATGTATTTTTACACAGTTAGTTTTTGTACCGTATGCCAATCATAATACCCCTTCCTGCATTAACTTTACGTCAGAAATAGCTCCAATTGGAGACGGCTACAGTTTATTCTTCATGGTTTGTTTATGTGTTTTTTAAGCATTACATTTGTATACATTAGTAAGGTTTTGACAATATTGATGATTTACTACACAAACAGCCTACAGGTGTCCAGACTTGCGTTTCTGACAAACTGAAATCATTTTAGCTTAACACCTTCGTTTTGCCAACTGTAAATTGTGGTATTTTACCACAATAGAATTTCCTTTCAGAGAATATATATATATACAGCTAAATGTGCTTTTTCGAAACTTTACCTTTGTCTTACAAGTGTTAAATGACGAACACGCCTCTCTGCTGACAGTGTATCCTCAAGCTAATTCGTCCGTTAAGAAGTGTTTGCTCTGCCGTTTCAAACCCAGCCAACTTCGAAACAACAGGGCGTCTGATTGGCTGTTCTTTTTAGCCACTCTTACTAAAGTCTCCTCTGATTGGCTATACTGTTCCCGTGCTAACAGTAAACGGAAGAACGCTGCGTTCACTTGCAGCTCTTTTCCCCGGAGCTTTCTCAACTCAGTATATAGAAACCCACTGTAATCCCCGGTGTCAAGAAATAAAGACAATCTACTGGAGAAGAAGAGAGAAAGGAATACGTATTTGATTATAAACGAAATTATAAAACGATATAAACAAAAAATTGTAAACGAAATTATTCATCATTATCAACCACTCAACTTCTCATAACTTTTGGGATGAATGAACAGGATTCTTTTCACCACTTATTCATAAGTTAGAAGATCTACCTGTATGGAAATGACCTGCATGACTGTACATCATGACAGCAATGTGTAACTTATTGTACCATAATAAGATGGATAGATCTTATTATGGTATCTCCTAGAGAAATTCACAAAGGAAACCATAAAATAAAATAGAATAAAATAAATACTTGCAGGTATGAGAAAAGAGAAAATCGATGTAAGAACACACTGAGCTGCTGGAGCGGCTGTCACCCATGTCAGCGCCTTTGATCTATATTAGTAATAATTAATGTAAAAACCCATGAATTGAAGAATTTCCAGTGTCACATTCTGCAAAGACGTTGGTCAGTTAAATGCAATGTTACAAAATAAGTGAGTAAAAGACACAGGTGGGATTAGGCACCACTAGTTGTGTTGAGCTGGAACACACCCTAGATAGAAGAGACATATGGCTTCATGTCTTATGTTAGCCACCACATGCAGCACCATTGGACTCGGGCCTTGTCACCACCTGGCGGGTGCTGGGAATGCTCTGTTAAGGATCCGGTCAGCAGGGAAATGCAGGACTGTGACACTGGAATCAGCTTGTCATCTACACATAAAAACTGCAATGAAAACTGTAAATACAGAAATACAGATACTCAAGCAAACCCACCCACCCACAGACACACACACACACACACACACACACACACACACACACACACACACACACACACACACACTTCTTGACAGTTACAGTTGTGAGGCACAGGATAATCCTTGAAGCTCTGCGGGGAGTGAAGGTTTCCTGTTGAATGACAGGAAGCTGTGGCTCCCACAGATTACTTCTTTCCATTCCAGAGCAGATGATTCACGCTAGGTTTTGGCGATGTGTTCGTCACACTCATCCTTTTAGGTTACATTTTGTCAGCTCGATTTGGTGCATTTGGTTCTGAGCTTTTGAATGCTGTTGATGTAGAATTGTAAATTACGTATGGTCGTCAGCTGCTCTACACTTTGCAACAGGTATTTCAAGCACACAGTGTAGTAGGTGGTTTGCAGGCAGCACTGACACACGTCATATATGAGTCAACCGTTAAAGTCATCAGGTATAATGTCCCTTCTTTTTTTATGTAATGAGTTTTGGGGAATTTTAGTTGTTTGGTTTCATTACAACATTACAACAAAAGTCAGCCGCATCATGATCACATATTTAATCAATGATTATTACAAAGAAATATCAAAGAAAGTGATAAATAAACATCACAGCAATGCTACATGAATGGATGGACTCATCTAAGAGTAGAGTTCCAGATTGTACAGACCTTTTTCCCGTACCATCGCTGTAATATTCATCTTTTGCTGCAGACAAACATGATAGATTCAGACCCGTGTTACTGCATCGGCCCCTCCTTTTTTTTTTTTTTTTTTTGTATATTTCACCTTCCTTTGAGGAAAAAGAAATGCAGCAAGGCTTATATGCTGAAATGTAATTCAGCTCACATTCTTCTCTCATAGCCTGTTCAATCTGTTCCAGGACAATAACCACAATCCATTTGACTCTCTTCCCTCTGGTACTTTAGAACAGGTGTGTTAGACTATTCAGGACCTTGCAATGGTAGACAGGACAGAAAGCGGGAAATTATTTTCATACACTTATACAAGTTGACTTTGTGAAGGAACTTTTTCCTTGTATTTGTATTATTTGTTTATTGTTACTGCATCTTATTGAGTACAGTAAAATGTGTGTGTATCATTTTCTGTAATTTTGTATGATTTAATCTCCAGGCACTCCAACTGCGATATTACAAACTTAGTGTTTGTGCCCTTGACTAAGGACGGCCATAACTCCTGACGACAGCAGCTAATGTGCTTTCATCAGTATAATGTCACATTTCTCTGGTTGTACACATATGAGACAATGATGACTTCTAACTGAACACAAAACCCATCTCAGAGTTATTCATAGCTGCCTGCTGTTTTCAAATTAGTTTTCATTACACTTTGATGGAACCGGACTTCCCCCCTCGGCCAGTCAAATCCATCACATCCCTGCATCGGTGACACCAGTGTCCTTTTATTTTGCTTTCAGAATGCATGAAGACATTTGAGTAATATCGTGGCTATGCAGGATCTGCTATCCACCGATCATTCCTATGCTGCTGGGAACGTGTATCAGTTTGAACTGGCAGAGGAGATTTTCCACACACCTCTGACACTTTAAACAGCATGGTACAACACACGGAGACAGTGTCATTTCTGTCATTATGATGTGTCATATTATCATGGACTGCTGACCATAAAACGTTTGCCTATATGAGTGCAGACTGAGCAGGGGAGACTGAGAGGAAGGATGTCGACTAAATCAGTTCGCCTGAGCTTCTATCGCCACAAGACAAAACAATTACCATCAGTGTCCACATTCATTTGTTACAACGTGAAAGAAGATAAGCAGCCAGCTCACCTCCACCACTTGAAGGCTGGAGCTACAGGTAGCGTATGACATTCATTTCAGACACTGGTGCAGGGGGATATGCCTGAAACTGTGTTTTCATGTATTTATGGGGATAAATTGTGCATGTTACATAAGTCAATTATTGTTGATGCCCAACTTTAATATATGTTTTTGCTTTTTTTTTTTAAATGAAACATAACTTACTAGACATTGTGCAATGACATCATATACTGTTAAAGACTACCTGCCATCAATATCAGGCTACATACCCAGAATTTGACATTCAGTAACTTAATGGCAGTTGTGATCTGGTCTGCAGTCTGTGGAAATAATGATACTTCAATTTGTTTTCAGAGATACAAATTTCACAAGCATCTTTCCCGCGTACATTGGACAAAGGACTGAAGATGAGAAAGTGCTGGCATGCGCAGTCCACTCTGTGCACTGTGTCAGTGTGTGTGAGGGTCATTCGACTGTCTTGTACATTAAGCTAAGTGCTCCTCAGCTCTCCAGCAGTAGTAAATGGAGTCTTATGGCTTGAGGGGGGGTTGGTCTCCCAACTCTGAATCTAAAGCAGAGAATGTCCAGAGCCTCAGGTCACTGCTTCAGTGAATCACCAAATACAGAGGAAAAGATCCTTTTTGTTTGTGTATGTGTGCGCCTGTTTTTTGTGTCGTGCACATCTCTGTGGACACTGTGTGCAGCATTTACTCGCCTCTTGTGTACGTGTCTGATGAATACCCTGCACATGTTGGATCCAATTGCACAACAGGGTTACATGAGTTATTGCAGGTTTTCTTTTAAATGGTGCAATTCCGTTTTTGGTAAAGTAAGAGTAAGGGAATGACAACGCTATTTGCCCTTAAGTCCGGCTGGTTGCCATTTCGACTGTGAACTTAATGTAACTGGCGGGGCTGGTACTGTTGTGGAAATTTGGAGGCTCTCTCATAAAATTGGTGGTCAAGCAAAAGGGGCAAGACAGGAAACAACCTGTAGATGTTCTCCTGCAAACATGTTGTGCAGACTATTGTTCAGACTTTTGTGACCACAAAATAGCACAAGAACATATCTTTTGGCAAGGATTAGTACTTGTGTGCATAAAATGACATTTTGCCATAACAGTGCAGTTTGCAGGCACTAATGATGTGAATACTGCACGGCTGCATGTCCCTCTGCTTGCATCAGTCTGTCGTCCCTTTATTCCCTCCCTCTCTTACTCCAAGAACCTCGTGCGGGTTGGAGAGGCATCCAGATCTGACATAGCCGGCGCACAGGCAGTTACTGTCTCTCACTTCATCTAAAGAGCCTACTTATCTCTTAGAGCCTGTGTTAGGTTATGCAATTGCTGTAACAGCATTGTGTGGTCTTTGAGTGTTCGTCAGCTGGATTACTTCATCAATTGTGCATGACCACACAAGCTATTTTATATAATATATATTCAAATTACATCAGATAAAAATAATACCTCAACCAATTCAATCGGAGCTGCTCCTCATTGTGTACCAGCAGGTGACACCAGGATCAGGTGTTCACAGCTGAAAGTGGCAACTCCACAAAAAATCCTCATTTGTGCAAGAATAAATAGTTAAATTCTGAGGGGCTAATTAATAACTTGTAAGAGTTTCAATTTACAAGGAGTTCTGCACTTCCATCCCATAAGGAATGTTTGGTGTGAATGATTAGAAATATTTTCCTTCATCAACATATGGAGACATGGTATTCTGACACTGTTCCTGCTCCATCAGGGGCCCAGGTCACCCTGCTGAAAACAATGACAGAATTATCAGTCGTCAGTTGCAACAATGTTCAAATGACAGTCTCGTCTCGACAGTTCTCTTCTTTTTTGCTTACATGGATGTGTAAAGCGTCCTGTTAATAATACTATCTGGTTCTGTTTTATGACGTAACACTTGCTTGTTAATTGGACATATTCTCTTTCTACTGGTGATGAAAGCACACATTTAAACTGTCCATTAATGGGGATCCTGAATAAGAGACAGAGCACGTATACTCTGCACATCTTTGTCTCTATTCTGAAAGCCAGAATGTGTGCGTGGGTGTGGGTGTGCATGTTTTGGAGCCGCAGAGCTTCTAGCAAAGAACGCTTACACAGGACATCAGTCTTAGCTTATGTGGAGGTTTCACCTGCAGACAATAACATCACGAGTCCTGCAATAGCCTGTGATTAAAACTTAAAATTTGCATCTGGATGGTGCAGATTGGCAATTTTGCCAAAACCAGTGGGATGTTAATGTAGCATAGATATCCAGCGTCTACTGTGTATAGAAGAAATGAACAACAAAAGCAACATATTAGCTTTTTAAAGTCTTGGCCCCGGAGGACTGTCATGGATAGATGTTTTACCGCTGAAATTGGACAGAAGCTTCTGTTCAGTGACTGAAGTGTCAGTCAGCAGCACCGACAGAGGAAGGACCTCTGAGGGCTTGGCTTGGGGCTCCATGCTGCCAGGGGACCTGACAAACATGACTCTAGGAATGTCTCAGAATGTGGCCCCAGCCTGTCAATGGACATCTGCCTGTGACATCTCAGTCCGATATATCACTGACAGATACATTTCTTTCTACATGTCTAAGACTGCAACTATTGAACTGAAAAATAAGTGAGAATCTTTGACACAAACACAGTTGTGTGTTTAAACTGGAGACTTTCGCACTATCACTTAGTAAATTGCCTCAATCAGCTACATCAGTCAGTGACACAGTTATCGACGTCCCCCCATCCATCCATTCACCACCGCCTCCCCTCGCCCCTCCCACCTCCATCCCTCTCCCTCCTCCTGGAGTCAGTGCTGCTGCAGCGGGAGGCGACTGCATCGAAAAGAAGAAGAAGAAAAAAAAAAATCATTGTCGTGCTCTGATCCACTTGTACATGAACAAAACCCAGCAGATTCTCGTCTTAAAGAGAAAGAGTCCGATGCGATGTGTTTCCAGCAGCGCAGTCCACTTTCCTCTCCATGACGGTAAGTACTTTACTCCCTAAAAAAAAAAAAAAAACATAAAAAAATTGCTGACTTTATTTTTTAGTCTGTTTGCAGGCATCTGTTGTGTTCTGAGCATTTCTCTGCATCTATCGGGAGGGAGGGAGCGACGAGACATTCATGTGTAGAATTTGTTAAAAGTTGTACAAGTAGAGAGGAATTAAGATCAGACAGAAAGAAGAAGAATTAATAGAAGTAATCGAATCTCAGCTCCATTTTTCCACTTGTGTGGAATTCTTTCTTTTTCAGTTCTGTATGACATATTCAAAGAGCTGTTCTGAAGATTGACTGTGTGTGCTTATCCATCTGATTCTTGTGGAAAAAAAAACAAAAACAAAACAAAACAGAGAGAACTTGGTGTGAGAGTTTTCAGTAGTTGACTGCATCCTGTGCAGCAATCCACTCAGCCTGGGGCTGTTAAAGCACTCTGCATTACGACCAAAAGAGGAGAGGACACAGGGGCAGGCAACTGACTCATCCGTGAATTGCACCGCAAGAAGCAGTCAGCGATTGACAGGCACACAGCCGGTCAACTGGAAATCTGTGGCAAAGAGCTTTGTGTGCAATCCGAGGGCGACTGGAGTTGTCCTCCTTGTCCATGTTGAAGGCTCCCACCAGTGACAATTCACTTTCTGAGGTCTTTTCTTTTTGATGTGTAATTCGCTGGATACGTGAAATATGAATTCAGTATCATCTCCAGTATCCATCGACCTGTAACTTCATTAGTCCTGTATGCAGCACCACACAGGGAGACTCTTGCAGTGTTCCAGTCATGATACAGGAATGTATGCAGCACCAGTGAAGTAAAGCAGCGTCAGTAAAAGACTCCTTTTGCCCATTATGTGGAAAAAAAAGAAGTGCTGACTGGAGAATTCATTTGTATTTTTCTAGAGGCCAACAGCCTGGTGAGGTATGACTTCCAGCTGAAAATGAGCTGAAAATATCTTTCATTGTGCTTCTTTATGAGCAGTTTATTCAAACATTGTTTCATTCCAAACTTGCGTTGCACCATGCGTAGCGATATCCATCACCCCCCCCTCCCCCTTCCCCATTCAGTAATGGCATCAGTGTTTGATGAAATCTTCCACTGGAAGACATCCCAGATCGGTCGAGCCACTTCCAGATGAGGCCACGGGTTCTCATTTTTGATGGGATTACGTGCAGCTCTGCCCACTTAGAGATTGGACCTGCTCTCTCTGATGCTAATCGAGCAAACCAGCCGTCAAGCCCCCGTGTTTGTGGATGTCTTTGAAAGGGCGAGACACTGGCAAGTCATCTCTGCCTGAAATGGGACGTGTTTGGGATTTCCATATGGAACGGTACAAAAAAATGATCCAACTGTACAGTGGAGTGCACGCAGAAGAAAGGAAGTAGATTTCAGGAAATGCTGTCACAATATATTTAGTTCATTGCACTTTTAGGAGTGGGCTCGATAAAACGGAGAACACTGCAGTCCTTCTTCTGCGTCTACTGTCTGGACTAGACTGCACATAAAAGGCACTATTGATTTTCCTTCAAGTGCTCATGGAGGATATTAAGTATGTCCCTTCCAGCAGTTGTGGGTCAAACAACCAGGAATTCTAACGCTGCAATAGGTTTTTTTCCCCTTGCTATTTTCAAACCTTTTATCCACACCAGTCCGTCAGCCGGCTGCTGGACTGATCACTTCAGTCCTGTTGGCTGAGATCATTGCTTGGAGAGAATGATTCAGTTGTTTCATTATGTGTTTGATTCCCTCACTGATGTACTAGTGTCAGGAACACACAGGAACACCCTTTTTTTTCTTTTCAACATGCAACTTCTTTCCTGTGCCACATTTGATGAACTAATGACTCATGATCTGCTTGTAGGAAACAGATTTAGGAGATAAATGTACATGTATAACTTCATGCTTGTCCCTAGTTTGACATATGACCTGATCTGTCTTCATTTGTCTTCATGCACCAGGACAAGTTTTTTTAAAAAATGAATGAAGGTGGGGTTGCAGTCTGTCCTGCTCGCAGTGTTAACGTTCCTCTGTCTCAGGCTGTTTGTGGGTGTTGAACTTTACTTGATGCAGCTGTTTCAAGTTGTGGGCTGCTGTGATGGAGAAGCTAATGAGCAGTGATGACTAAACATGAATAAAAATCATCATCATTTAAAATAGTGATCTGGTCTGAAGACGGGGCGGTCTTCTTGGCACCGGTTTAGATTCTTAAGTATAGATGTGAATGATGAGTGATGGTGGCTATAAAGTTGGATTGTGATTGCTCCCGTTGCTGGCTGGTCCCGTCAGCTGCTGTCAGGTGGGGTTGGTGGTCTGTGTGCTTGGGTGTCTTCTGGGCTTCATCAGCGCTGACAGCAGACGTCAATTTACACTCCACTGATTCTCTGACAGGCGGCCTCAACCACGAGCTGGTGTGTGTGTGTGTGTGTGTGTGTTTTGTGCATGGAGTGAAGCAAAAACGTGTGACCTGACTCTGACGTCAGCTCAGTGACACCTCTGAACTTTGACATGTTCTTTGGAATGTGTAAGAGAGGAATTTAAATCTTTTTTCCGGTGGAAATGTTAAGAATAACTCATACAAATTTTCTTGCAGAGAATATTACTGAAGGACACTGGTTAACACCTGGATGTCATGGACGTGGACGCCAGCATGAGTAATTGTTTTTGGACACAGGAAAGGAACAGACAGCCAAACATCTGTCAGTCTGAATCATCCTTATCATAATATCTGAGGTGCCAATGTAGGTATTAATAAAATTACCAGTCCATGTGCAAAGGAGTGTGTGCTCTTAACCACAGAAGTCATCCAGTGAGCCAGAAGGGATTAGTTGAGTCACCTTGAATCAGCGGTGTCATTTTGTCCAGTAAAATTGCATTATGGGAGCTGGAGCCGGGCCTGTGATTTGTGTCCTCCTGACAAGGCTTCAGTGTTCATTAGAGGCTGTGGTGAGCGGCTCCACACATGGGAGCAGGAACGCTCTGACCATGCCCACTCTGCTGCCTACGTGTACACTTCCTCTTTCTAGAAACGCTTTAGTTTGGTGTTAAGTGAAAGCGAATGTTGATGGAATCTCAAAGTCAATTGATATTGTTTGTGTTTTTTGTGCCATGGGAACTAACGCACAGGCCAAAGTACCGGCAGAGGCAACGTGATGGTAAAACTGTAGATGGCAGTTTGAACAGTCGCATCAGATCATGTGACATCACTGACACGGCCGAGATGGGAGAGCTCCTCTCCCTCTGTGTCATGTGTAGGTGTGTGTGATTACAAACACAGTCCACATGGCATTACTTGTGTTGCGTAACACATTTTATGTGTCAACACCTGAATGCATAATGATGACCCTTTGTTTCTGCTACATTCATTGTTTTCTCCTTTTTGCAAGGATTAAACATGACAATACGGTTTGATCCCAACTCACATTATGATAAACCAGCGCTATTCACTAATTAACGTCAGCCTCAGACATACTTATTAGTATGTTGCCTCAGAGCGGATCGTGACTCAGCAGATTTGCTGTGCTCATCCCTTCACAACAAGTGAGACCCACTTGTAAATTATAGACCAAGACACAGGGTTCCATGTGGAAGCTGGTCACTTTGAGAGAAAAGTGAGAGCTGTTCACTTGAAATGATTAAAGGGACTTGATGATTAGTGGGTAAATTATTTAAGAGACTTTGTGCAGTCAGTGGGCTGTCACCTGTTGGTCCAGGATGGTTACAGATGTGTGTGTGTGTTGGAGGGTTCTGTGAATTACAGGTACTGTTTGATAAATATTTCCCCTGTCTTTCCTTCTCTTTGTACCCCCTCCGCCCCCTCCACCTCCCACCCCCATCTCTCTCAGCCTGGCTGATGATTGCCACAGACGTTGTGGGTTATCTCCTGTGGTGACCGCAGACTCAAGACTACTGGCATCTTGAGACCCACCGATCTCACCGTTCCTGTGACCACACGGCTTGTATTCACTCCTCTCGCCCCTGTGTATCCCTGTGAAGACTGAGTGAGTGCTGAAGCCAGAATGGAGGACACTTACAATAACAGGACTTCCCTGGTCAAAGGGGCCAAGGTCATGGTCAAAGAAGCTAAGCGGCATGCAGCAAAGAAGGTCAACAAGGTGGTGGACCGTGCCGCCGATGAGTACTCATCCCACCACAATTACACCCGATTCCAGGATGATGAGGACGAAGATGAGGATTTCTACAGGAACCCACCTCGGCAGGATGAAGAGGGCTACCACGACAACGAGGAGGGCTCCAGTGACGCTACAGAGGGACACGATGATGAGGACGAGATCTACGAGGGCGAGTACCAGGGCATCCCCTCCGCAGGAGACAGGAAGCATAAGGCTCAGGCCCAGGTGGCGCTGGGGAAGCCGATGTCAGACGCCACGAGGGACCGAAAGGAGCTGGAGCAGGAGAGACAGGCTGACGAGGAGGAGCTGGCCCAGCAGTACGAGCTCATCATCCAAGAGTGCGGCCATGGGAGATTCCAGTGGCAGCTGTTCCTGGTACTCGGGCTGGCACTCATGTCAGATGGGGTGGAGGTGTTTGTGGTGGGCTTTGTGCTCCCCAGTGCAGAGACAGACATGTGCATACCCAACTCCAGCTCGGGGTGGCTCGGTAAGTAACCTGTACTACTCCTGGTTAGTATTCATACTCGTGTCCATGTGGACTTTGAACTACCCATGTCCCTTTATTGTTGTGTGTCACAAATATGAAGTGTTGTCCGTGTACTAGTCCGTGTCGGGACCAAGAGGGTCGGTAGAACCCTGTGTGTGTTGAGCAGGAATCACAGCAGTCCCAGTGGCTGCAGGGGTATCATCCATCAACACAGACTGACTCACCGTGTCAGAGTGACACACAAACCAGGCACACGTTCTGCCCATACTGAACGCCAAAGTGAGACATGACGATAAATCAACATCCGAAGCAAAATTGATCCCTGATGGAGGACAGAGAGGAATAGAGGAATAACTGGATTATTTGGTACTGAAAACGTAGAAATGAGAGTAATAGTTCAAATAAATGACAGGATTTGTGAGCTTGGCAGTATGAATACAATATTCAGACTTGCTGGAATCGATTGTTTATGAAGAGTTTCTCTTCTGACGACATGATAAATCCTCACAATGTTTTATGCTGCACCTGTACCTTTTCCTTCCTTTTCCAAGTGTCCATGTAAACTCTTTCTTTGTCACTTGCTAAGGTCCTGCAGGCATTCATACTCTACGCTCTGCTTGTCATTATTTGTGACCCCCCTCCCCCCTCACACACGCTTTCCCCACATTCACTATGTATTTCTTTTTTCTTCTACATCCTCCCCCATTCTCCTCTCCTTTCCTTCTGCTGATTGCCCCCAGGCTCCTCCCAGTTGAGGTGAACATGATTGGTTTGTGTGTGTGTGTGTGTGTGTGTGTGCGTGAGAGAGAGAGAGTACATGATTACTATGACCTTGATGGCATCCATTTGGAGTTTTACAGTAATTACATCTAATTACAGACAACAGAATGGAGAGACTTGCTGTTTCACAGGTTTCTGCCTTTAAGAGCAATGAATCCCCAAAACAGTAAAATTTTCAACTTTACTATCATCCCCTGCTGTTCATTTGTATAAACTTTGGTTAATCAAGTATAGCAGCAGTGCACAGGGTTTAACTCCTGTCAGTCCATACACCAGGTGACACTTCTCAGTGGTGGCACAAATGTAACTTGGTCTGACAAATGTACTGGGTGTGAGGTTGAAGTTGGATCCTGCCCCAGCAGGAGACCCTGTGGCCATGGTCATTCTCCATCTCCCGAGTTCCTATGGAGTGACTATGATGAAACAACGTGGACTTCCTCTTCCACCTCAGCAGGGTCTGCTGTGAGGATGCTGCCACGTCCCTCGCACACAGGGGAACCGATGCCACTGTGATCAGTGGAGATTTTACCAGAGAAACAATACTACTGAACTAGCATCTGCAAAATCGCTGCAGAGTAACTCATGGGGCAACTGTGTATTTAATCAATTCAAAGTGTTTTTGCCACTGCCAGAGTCTTGATTGATCAATGTCTATTAATAGAACAAATATCTGCAGAGACACAGAGACGGTCTTCCCTCTCTGTTGTATCATCTCTTTGGTCTCTCAGGAATCACAAATTGCTTATTTATCTTTGCAGGGCAGTTTTCTTTTTTATGACACATCTATGAAATCTATTTTTTAATGTAATGTCTTTGTTTATGTGTTATCCTTCTACATGAGCAGCTGGATATTGACTTTCTGTAACAACTCAGTGTGTCTGCACATGTTTTATATCTAGAGGGTTGTCATTAGGATGCAAAAAACAGTGTTACCCAGGTTAAAAAATAACGAAATCGTCTTTTTATGGTATAAGTCACATCCAAATTTCTATCCACACAATGTAAACATTTGTATTTGAGTTTCACAAATAGCCATTTGTCATTCGTGCGGCTAGAAATGTGAATTTTTCTTGGGAGATAAATAAAGTGTCTATCTATCTAGTTGGTGTTTGCTTAGTTGCACCCGAGCTGGATTACCGTGACCATCGTGCAGCTCCATTAACCACATCCTCATCCTGCTGGAACGATGAAGTACGAAAACAGCAGAGCCAGAATAGGATGGATGACGAACATGTTGATTTGATTATAGAATTCAATTTGATCCCACCAGTGTCCAGAGATAGATGGAACATGAGAAGGAAGGATGAGGATTGGGGACGGGCGGGTCCTTGAAAGAAAATAATCTTCAAGGAAGTCAGGTGTTGTGAGATGTGTTGCTGCTGATGAACAGGGGAGAGGAGACGAGCAGGGACGACTGTGAACCAGAGAGATTCCCAAGTCAGAGAGAGGTACCAGGCGAGTGTGGGTGGGTGGGAGCAGAGAGGTGGCCGACGGGCGGGTTTCA
>CAAKHB010007951.1:18376-54892 GCA_901007665.1 Aeoliscus strigatus | reverse complement strand
CATTTTCATCCTTTTCTCGTCAGGAACATTTTGTACCTCATTCCTGCTTCTGCTCCTTCCTCTTTGTCTTTATTCTTCCCCCCCTCACCCCTCCTTTATGAGCCAGTCTGTTTTGGGCTTCGTAGTCCATGGTCAGCTGAGCATGGCTAAAACTGCAGTAGAATAGCAGCATCACTGCAGAGATTACACTACTTGAGTAGTGCAGCCTCACGATGTGTGTGTGGGACAGGCAGAGAGGACTAAATAGGTGCGTGCACATGGACCAAACCTGCAGCGGTGAGCAATATCAGCCCCAAGTAAACCATGTCTACCTACTTATCTGGGGTTCATAGCATCCCTGTATATCACAGCCATTATCCACAGGCATTAGGTGATGACGGTTGGATCATTACGGATGCTGAGTGAGTCATTTTAAACCCTGCAGCTTAAGCCCTACAAAAGTTTACCCTCATATGGATTTCATTGAAATCCTTCCCCCGCTGATATGACTTCAACATGACAAAAAGCTTAAATCTGCGTTTTCTGTGGTGGTGGGGGAAGATGGAGTCACGAGTATGATCAAATTGACATGATGTAGTACAAATATGATTACATGCTGCTGAGTGTAAAGGAGCTGGTGACAGTGGCGCAAAAGGGAAAACTGAGGCAGATCATTGATTGGGGAGCGCGGAAGAAAGAAGACGAACACGAGTGAAGAGGGAAGAATAGGTGTAGAAATGTGGAAGGAAGATGAGAAACGAGGCAAGAAATTGGAAAGCAATGGGAGAGGACACAAGCTGAGAGAAGAAATAAAAGGAGTAATGGGGAGAGGCAAAGTGTGTGTGTGTGTGTGTGTGTGTGTGTGTTGATCCAGAGGCGGTAAACAACAAGAAGGAGCAAAAGATGTTGAAAATTTACTGCATGTACCACAGCAGAGCCGTGGTGCAGCGACAGACGGCCGTACGATGGCGTCATCATTAGGAATAAAAAGAGACGAGTGTTTTTTGCATGAGACTGAAACAATTTGCACCACGAAGAGCAAAGAGCATCAAAGCATGAAATCAGAGAAGAGGTCGTGATGCAGCTCAGCACTCCCACGGTTCTCGGGGGGTTCCTTTGGATGTGACAGGATAGAAAGCACTGCACCAGGACCTCCCCTTTCTTCGCCCGCTCCCACTCACTCGCTCTGGCTGGTGTTTATAGAACCTCCTTTCTCTCCATTCATTTGTCTCCTTCATTTCTTGTGCTCATCACATATTTCATGTGCTTGTGCTTGTCTTGGATGTTCTACAGCAGCACCAGATAGATTCAGTGTCATTGTAATATTTGATTACTCCCAGAGGTGTTTAATTTGCTATTTTGCGTGCATGTCAGTTCTTCTCCACACTCTTGGAATTTGTATTTTCGCTGAATATTAATCAGTCGTGGAACCGCATCTTGACATTTGTACACAGTGTCGTTGACCAAAAGCTTCTGCCTCAGGTCCGTGTGTTTTTTTGTCTCAGTCTACACTGTCATGAAATCAGAACTCATCTGTATTATACACATGAGACTTGTGGACGAACCTGCATTCACTCAAGATCTTTTTCAGCGTCCAATCACTGCATCAGAAAGCTTCTTCTGGATTCCTACTCCCGCAGCAACTTGAGATAGAGAGCCCAGTTTCAATTTGTCCTTAAACTCTGTAGAGTTGAGCTCAGGTCTATTGACTTCACGTCTCCTCTCAGTGTAAAGACATACAACAGGATGAAGAGCTTTGTCTGCTGAATCGATGACGTTGGCAGTGGGTGGTGGTGATAGGTGCTGGCGTTTCCTTAACTGAAACACCTGTCTTGAAGATCTAGTCACGATTCTTCATCTCGTACGTTTATCGCTGTGCTATTATGGAGTTACAGTAAATTACACCACAGTACACTGCTCTCGTCTTTGCTGGTGCCGGCAGTGCTGACATCACGCTCCGAGATGCCGTGCAGCAAGCTGGACAGCACATCAATAAATTCATTACGTAATTGACTGCCCTGTGTGGGATGTACTCATTAGTCATCGTTTTTTATTGCTTTGTATTCATGGTATTGATTTAGCAAGAAGTACAGGTCCTTTATCTCTGAAACCAAGGTTTAAAAAAAACTATACATGGTGTCTAATGAAGATTATTGTAAGTCAAAGCTGGAAAAAGTGCCTCCAGATGTTTGGGTGTGTGACAAGCCAGTGGGTGTTTGCCTCGGCCATCTCCCTGTGCTGCACATCTGCAATCTTCCTAATGAAGCAAATGAGCTGCAGAGAATTGAGACTTACTTTGAATTTGGAGTTGAATTTATGACACCCTCAGGGAATATCTAGATGGATGCCGAATGTGACAGATAGCTGGGGTTGACCCCTGAAGGAGAGGAGAGGAGAAATGACAAACACAAACAACAAAGGAAACAAATCTCACCATTAAGTTCACAACAAAGACAAAGTGTCCCTGTGGGAGAGTTGCAGATATACTTTTATATAATCCACACTGAGACTGCAACTACTATGGCTGCTCATCTTCTGTTTGTGTGACAGTATGTGTATAAATATACTGTACCCGCTATATATGTATACATTATGTGTGTGTGTGTGTGTGTGTACATACAGTATATATGTACAGTATATGCACACACACCTGCTAATGTTTGCATAAGTCTGGATAGGAGGGAAGACACTGTTTCATAAACAGTTGAGTGTGTGGCCTGGAACAGAAACAACAGGCTGCTCTTTGTAACTGTAAAGATCCCTGATCAGAATCAATGCTACTTTGTTGGAACATTAATCCCATTTTTGATGAGAAAGATTAAAAGAGCAGCAGGGCTCTTTTGTAATGTCACCCAGCATTAATGTTGACATTTGTCTCGTTACTGATCACAGCCTGTTTGCAGTCCTTTACCTCTCAGTGTTGTACAGGGGCACAGACCTCGTAGCGTCATCTTCCATATTGGAATCAAAAACAGCATCAAGAGTGATCAGTTTACTGTAAAACTACTCATGTTTTAAAACAGACAGTCTTGGTTTATGACAACTAGAGAATCAAATATGTAATGGAAACCAAATGCATTTGAAAACAGTTATAATATCAATGTGAATGTGAACTGCCTAAAATACCATAGCAACTATTTCAAGAAGTGTTTCATTGTTTGGACAATTCCCATCCACAGTCTGTAGTTTAAACCGTGTTCTTGTACCAGACATATTTTATTATATTCATCATGTTCTTGTAAAATGAATTTGTTGTTATATCAAACCCATGACAGCTGATATGTACAGCCACTGATATCATGAACCACGTGTCCTACATATGAAAAGTTGAATAATCTACTGTACATCAAGGCAGATACAAAAATCATACATCACTCTCCCCTTCTCTCTCCAGGCAGTGTTGTTTACTTGGGGATGATGGTTGGAGCGTTCTTTTGGGGAGGGATGTCTGACAAAGTGGGCCGCAGACAGTGCCTCCTCATTTGCATGTCTACAAATGGCTTCTTCGCCTTCTTGTCATCTTTTGTCCAGGGATATGGCTTCTTTCTCGTTTGCCGTGTTGTGGCGGGCTTCGGGTAAGTCAGGAACCCCTTTGTTTTCCATTAGCCTGGTGTATCCCCCTTTTGCTGTGCCAAGCTCTGCAGCACATCTGAGGCAGTGACAATATTGAAATAATGTCATTCCCTTGTAGTTTTTAAAAGCTCAGGACAATAACATTCAGTGATTATGTGTGTGACAAGTTTCCTATAGATACATGGATATTCATTTTCATTCCTTTTCTCTCTTCATTATTTCAATCTAAAACGTCAGTATTGTTCTTGTGCGTTCTCAGATTAACACTGTGTGACTTTCCCTTTAAGAGCTAATTAAGCAATTGTGTCTACATCACTCTCCCTTGAGACCTTCAGCGTAATTGAAAAGGTTGTCCACGCTGCCAATGCAGCTCTTTCAATCACGACTTACTGGCACTAAGGGATACAGGAATGGTCACACTTTTTTTTGCTTCTTTGTAATTGTCTGTATTCCAAGCAACAAGCAGTGTATTGACTTTAAAATTGACATGTTACAGATGAAACATTCTCCCCAGATAATGTAACAAATGTGCAAAACGTGAAAACTAAAATAAATGAATGAGGGTTAATCTAGCTTTTGCCTTGAGATTCCTTTTGAATTCAGTCCACTTCATTTCTATGTTACATTTTAACAGTGTTTTTAAAGTGTTTTTAAAACTTGACGCAGGTCGGCAGCTCAGTGCACAGTTTAGATGTGGCTGCTGAAAAGGCACGTTCACCTCTTCATTCACTGACGTCTCCGTTTTCTCTGATTCTTGCAGGATAGGAGGTGCCGTGCCCATTGTTTTCTCCTTCTTTGCAGAGGTGTTGTCCCGAGAGAAAAGAGGAGAACACCTCAGCTGGCTGTGTATGTTCTGGATGATTGGCGAGATCTATGCGTCGGCCATGGCGTGGGCCATCATACCACACTATGGTGAGTTTATCCGGCCAATCGTCGTTTGATAACAGATACTGGAGATAGAGTTACCCGTCCCACCGAGATAACGCTTATTGCGTGACCAAACACAAATAATGGGAGTATCAAAACATGACTTTGCAGTTTTAAAGGTGGGGGATGGTCACAGGAGCCCAAAATATCCTCAGATTATACATAAGTACATCGCCGCCAGACTTTAAAAATGGATTGAAAATGTGACAGAAATAGCATCATATGAACAGATGCTGGCAAGAATTAATAATGACAGGGAGGAAAAGATGTGGGACCGTTTCTGCAGAGCAACAGAACATGTTATTACTTTGTACTGGCATATACTGTATATGTAGATACCATCCACCAGGGATCCACTGTAACCCCATCCGACATACAGTAAAATACAGTAAAAATAATAAAAACAGAACATACACTGGTTCGGTCAGGCAGGGATTGGCAACGTATGATGTATGGAACAAGGAGGGAAGGTCTGTAAATAATGATGGCTTGCTGAATGACAAATCCCAGTGTAAAATGTGTTAAATGTGTAAAATGCACGGTGAAATTCTCCGAGGGATTAAGATCCTGATCAGAAGGTGGCAAATGACTGTACACTTAACTACACCGCAGGTCACACAGCTGTCAAGCTTTTCCCATGGCTTTGGGTTCACATACCGCCAACAGAATCAATCATGTAATAGCTGGGAGTCGCTGCAGGCGTGGAAAGGCAGAGGTTAAGAGATTAACATACGCACAGAAACCCGGTGAGAAGGTGAGGCAGGGCCACCGGGGGAGAGGTTTATGACAGTACTGCATTACACATCTGCTGCAGTGACAAGAAACAAACGAAGGGAGGGAGCTGTCCAACTTTCCTCCTGTTCACGTCCTAGCTGATTTTTTTTTTTTTTTTTTTTTTTTACCTTGCTCTACCTTACTTTTACTGCCTCTTCTGTTTTGTACTCTCCCCGTCTCTCTCTCTCTAACTGTCCTTCCTTTTATTGCCTCTCCTCTCCTTCCACTCTCTGTCTTGGCAGAGTGTTCTTCTTGATCAAGCATAATTAGGTTTTTCTCCTTGCTCTATTAGGACAAAGCTACTGCTAGAGGTGATTTATGGCCAGACCATGCTTTAGCCAGTGCTTGACGTCAGTGACAGACAGTGTGTGTGTGTGTGTGTGTGTGTGTGTGTGTGTGTGTTGTTGTGCTGTAACCACATACAGAATACACGCAATAACACGTGACATGGATCTATCTATCTATCTATCTATCTATCTATCTATCTATCTATCTATCTATCTATCTATCTATCTATCTATCTATCTATCTATCTATCTATCTATCTATCTATCTATCTATCTATCTATCTATCTATCTATCTATCTATCTATCTATCTATCTGTTGGGGAGTTGTCTAACAGTGCTGACTCAGTCATCCATGGACGTAGTCAATTATGTACATAATCCCTGTAATGAGATTTCCGATGGCGTGTCAAACACAAACCCTGAGGGACAGGAAGGCTGAAAAAGAAAAGGCTGACCAACTTTCCTTTCTCTCTTTCTCTTTCTCTCTCTATCTCACTGTCTCACACACACACACACACACACAGACTGACAGGGAAATACAGACACACACACACACACAGGCACACAGGTGAGGCTGTGTTTGGTTCTTCTCACCTAATGAACGTTTAGATGAGACATTTCTTCAAATACTTTCTTTCCCTGTGAGCTGTTCTTATGACACATGCCCCACTGTCGCATGGGTTCAGTTGTTGTGCAGTAGATATACAGTACATGATTGGTATAAAAGCTGGATTTTAATACACTGGGACATTGATCCTAAGTGGCCCTCCACACACACACACACACACACACACACACACACACACACACACACACACAGACACACACACACAGACACACACTCACTGACTCTCCTCCTACACCCGTTAATGGATAATGGTGCCGTTCCCTTTGGAGCTGCGTCTCCATGAGGCACGATCTCTTGAGAGACGTGGGAGGTCACAGCTGACATGGCAGCCGCTTTCATGTACATTTGTTGCTGCTTCCCGGCAAATCGTCGCTTTATATGTACTCAGCAGCACCTCAAATATTTGCACTCTGCACACAAAAAGGCTGGTTCATAAAGAGCAATGTATCAAATAATCTTGTGTTTGGAGAGAATCGTGTATTTTCTGCCCTAAATTTACCTTAGATGAAGCATCGCTTCAGTTTGAAGTGCAGTTCCAACCCACAGAGAATCATCTTTCATCAGATTAGTCTCACATTTCTCTTTGTTTTCGACATGATCAGCACACAAAGTGACATGACACATTTTCATTACGTCCCGCTCTAAGATGTGTGTATGTTAACACTCCGCTTTCACTCTTTAAGAGCACGTCACTGGATAACTCAAAGGGTGGAGACAGCTCCACCTGCTTATTTGAAGACATTTCTTTGCTCATCTGAGAGGCTTTGCCTGTCCTAAACTGACTTGCAGGTAGTTTCTGTTATGTGAATGAAAAGATTTATGAAACAGAAACTCCCCAATAGGCAATATAAAACCAATTCACAATTCCTCATGCTCCTGTGGTCATGTTGGTATGATGTGGTAGGCACATTTTGTTTTTCAGAGTAAATGAATGTAGACATGTTTAAATGACTCTTTGAAGGTTACGGATTGATTTTACTGTTAGGATTGGAGCATTCAGTGGTGATGGAATGCATTGTGGGTCCCCACAAATGCAATAAAACTTGTGTGTGTGTGTGTGTGTGTATGCATGTGTGTGTGTGTGTGTGTGTGTGTGTGAGCGTGTGTGTGTGTGTGTGTGTGTGTGTGCGGGTGTTTTACAATGATTAATGAGTCTGTGAACATGCCTGCGGGCTGAGATCAGGTGCAACAAGATTTAACTTAGCAGGAAACACTCACTTCCTTTCCTACGCATTCAATTAACCCTTCGCGGTGCATTTGTCTCAGCTCCCTCTGCAGAGCCATCCATCTCTGTGCTTACACGTCGTCCCTGTGCTTACACAGCGCTGCTGTAGCTGCAGAGTGCAGCTTGTCGAAGCCCCTTTGTGTGTGTATACTATTAAGACTCTCAGGTCAAACAGTCCGCCCTCCCTCTGAGAAACGTATACTGTTGGCTTATTCAATCCATGCCTAGTCAAGACCATTTCTGTAATCGTATTTTGCTTTTATTAGGCCCCTGTGAACTGATGATTGGGTAAATAGCCACCTGCGTGCTATAAATTGTGTACTTAGCATTTTTGCTGAATTCATTGGTTTGACAAATTGTGATTTATGGTTTTGTTCCAGACACAGGCAGTTATTCCCTGGACTAACTGCCTGTGTTCCTCCTGGAGACAATTCATTATCTGTTTGAAGGGTTTGAAGGAATCACTGGTTTCATCTGGTGGTTTTGTGTGAAGCAGTAATTCTGGGGATCGGGGTATGTGTATTTACATGTGAGACATAGTAAACTGCTGGTGGACACTGCGGGCACACAGTGAAAAATGGCGTGTTGCTACCCAGATATAGTTAAGCTCACCTCCATTTATTTTGTCCAAGGTGAAAGACCCCAGCCAGGTGTGGGGACACTCAGATGCTGCCAGCTGAACACTAGTGTCTTGGATTTATTGCTGTGGAACCTTCTGGTAACGGTGTCATTTTTGAGTGACAGATCAGAGTCTGGTCTTCGTGGAGCCGTGGAGGGGTCCTGAATGCAGCACCGCCTTTCTGTGGACAATGGTCGCAGTCACTGAGATGGTCGTGATTGACAAAAGGATAGTTCCCATTTTTGGTGGTCTACAAAAAGAAAAAGATAATTTTGTCTTCTGTCAAGGTTGATGATCCTTTATCTTTACCCCCTCAGGCTGCTGATTCATTCAGTTTAGAGTTGGTAACGTGTATACGAGCTCTGATCTTTTTTGTTTTATGCAGCTTTGGAAAGGTGCAGACCACTGACAAGATGTTAATTAAATGCCTTCACTTCCTCCTTTGCCACCTCATCCATCTTGATCTGACACGTTGCTGTTTGCAGGTTGGAGCTTCAGTATGGGTTCAGCTTACCAGTTTCACAGTTGGAGGGTGTTTGTGGTTGTCTGCGCCCTGCCCTGCGTCTGTGCTGTGGTAGCTCTTACCTTCATGCCTGAAAGCCCCAGATTTTACCTTGAGGTAAGCGTTTTTTTTCATCGAGCTGCTTCGCTGTTGTCGCCAACTATAGTTTATCAGTTTTATATTCAGTTCAATACGCCATGATCATGTCTTTTCAAATAGATCTTTATCGATCTCATAGGAAGTACAGTACAGTTAGGGGGTGTGGCCTCACACCTGCATGAGAAACAGCTTCAATTTTCTCAAATGTACTTGCATGAAATCTGGTTGTAGTCATGATTATGCTAAAATATATTTATTTCTGTATTTATATCTATACTCATTGTTTGGAATGTTTGGAAAATTCCAGGTTTATTCCATTTTATTCCAATAGATTCCTGTTAATGTACATGTTAACCATATGTTACCATATTAAAGGGATCCATCTTCCACCATGTCACTGCTGCTTTCCTTTTGTAATAGGTCCTCTGCTGATTCCACACATTTGTCTTTTCTTTCCCGCGTTCCCTCCCGTCAGGTGGGGAAGCACGATGAAGCGTGGATGATCCTCAAGCAGATCCACGACACCAACATGAGAGCGCGTGGGCAACCGGAGAAAGTCTTCACCGTGAGTGTTTGTTTCTCCTCTGCTCTGACTCATCTGGCTCCTTAAGGAAGCAAAGAGGCTTATATTCTGTCACCGCAGTGGCAGGTTTTAATTCACCCTCAGTGTAGGATCATATGACGATTCTGAAAGCCGTTTTATGTCAGTTAGGTTTACTTCCTGAATAAAGAGAATGAATCTGAGCTCATAAATAAAAATGCTGTTTTGATTGTGATTTGATTTTTGTTTTCCAGACATCCAATAAAATGGTCGTATGGATGATCACATAGAAAAAAAAAAAACAAAGGCACATGATAAAGTTATATGTCCTAAAGTACCTGATGTGATACGGTGATTATTTGTTCATTTTGCAGGTTAACAGGATCAAGATTCCAAAGCAGCTTGATGAACTGGTAGAAATGGAGTCCGAATCTGGAAACTCAATTTCTAAGGCTTTCTTCCGGATGAAGGCTGAAATACACGGGGTATATATTTGTCACGTACTGCATCACACCCATATCTATCCTCTGCCGGATAGAAAAGTTTGTCTTTTCATTGCCAATCACAGTCAATCCCTTGTTTCTCTGTAGATCTACCTGAATCTCATGAAGTGTTTCAACTACCCAATGCGAGAAAACATGATGCGGCTAGCCGTAGTGTGGTTCACGCTGTCATTCGGGTGAGTTTTCCATGTCAGTTTGTGCTGAGGATAAAACAAAATCGGTGGCACATCCTTGTGAACTGAGTGATATGAGGCAGTCTAGCTCTCAGCCACATTACATTCCTGTCATCTTGATCGCTGTGCACTGAGAAGTTGCATGGTCTCAAAATCAATCACACTCTTTGGATCAATGCTGGTCTGATGGTGTCTCAGTTGGAGCAGAGATAAGGGAGAGTTAAAACACACCCTGAGAACGCCAGTGTCTGCTGGTTGGCTCTGTCTGTGTCTGCCTTCGTCTCTCTGATTACACAGCTCCCAGTGTATCTATCCATCCACTCCTAGTCAGAGGATTTTACCAGCACTGTTCTCACTCCTACTCTAAGATCGTTTGTACCATTGAAAAGTGTCAGAGCTGCAATATATGGACAACGATGGTCCTGTTCAACTTTGACCATATGATCAATCAATACGGTGATGTAACTGTTAGATGTAGTGAAGAACTACAAATGGGCAAAAAAAAAATGCCCAGGGCAAAATACTCAGGGCACATATTCTGACTCTTTTTACAACAAGAATAAAAATATAGTCAGGCAACCAGTCTCAATGTTTAAATGTCAACGAAATAACCTGGGAGTTTTTAGAAGTAAGAGATAATATGTGATGGTTTGCATGGTGTGTACCATATATTATATATTGTATATAATATATATTATACATTCATGTGCCAGATTCATCTGCAGTGGCGGTTAACTAACAATGACTCTCATGTTGTTATTGATTTCCATTTCGTTTTAATTCACAGACCTAATCGACATCACCAGGCTGATCTGTTGATCCATTTGATGTTCTGCTGCTTGCAGGTATTACGGCCTGTCAGTCTGGTTCCCAGACGTCATCAAACACCTTCAAGCAGAAGAGTACGCAGCAAAAGTCAAGGTCTACAACAATGAACGTACCGAAGACTTCACCTTCAACTTCACCCTGGAGAACCAGATACATAGAAATGGCCTTTTTATTAATGACCGGTAAGCTCACAAGCAGGATTAACCTGCTGAGTAATCATAATTTCACAAATATTCATGTAAATATGAAAATATGATTATAATCCTTGATCGTACAATTAAACATGAAGATATTTTTACACATCAGTGACTTTTAATATTTTAAAGTATTATACTGGGACCAAGCACAATGTTATTGTGTTTCTTCAGGTTCATCAATATGAAGCTGAGGACCGTCTCGTTCATCGACTCCACCTTTCGAAACTGCTATTTTGATGATGTCACATCTGTGGGATCCTTTTTCCGCAACTGCACTTTTATTGATGCATTTTTCTTCAACACAGGTGAGATGTTTGACGTAATGATCCCGAGACTTAATTTGCTGCTAACTCACAAGCATCCTTTGTCCGTGGTGATTTTCCAGGTAAAATTGATGACAAATGGATAATTGATCGTTTAATTGTTATTTTTCGTACTTTTGGGCAGACATCGATGAATCCAAGTTGATAGGCGGTACAGAGGTGATCAACAGCACCTTCACCCACAACAAGACGGGATGCCAGATGACATTTGACGACGACTACAGCGCCTACTGGGTTTACTTCATCAACTTCCTGGGGACTTTGGCTGTTCTGCCTGGCAACATTGTGTCCGCTCTTCTCATGGATAAAATCGGGCGCCTGTCCATGTTAGGTATGAAAAGCTTGTGCGGGAATACCACAATTTCCTATTTTTGTGTCATAGATGCCATGGTGTGAATCTGAGCATGACTTGAACCACACTCTCACTCGTTTCAGGTGGCTCCATGGTGCTGTCAGGAATCAGCTGTTTCTTCTTGTGGTTTGGCACCAGTGAGTCCATGATGATTTTCATGTTGTGCCTTTACAACGGCCTGAGCATCTCTGCCTGGAATTCCTTGGATGTGGTCACAACTGAGTCCTTCCCCACAGTGAGGAGGTGAGTGAGACAGTCAAAGAGTGACCCATGAATTCAAAACATGCTTGTTGATCCTTATAAGACATGTAAATTGCAAGTATTTCTTCCTTCTCTACCCCAGAGGAACAGGCTTTGGGTTCTGCAACGCTCTGTGCAAGCTGGCTGCCGTCTTGGGGAACTTGATTTTTGGTTCTCTTGTTGGCATCACAAAGGCCATACCCATCCTCATGGCCTCGTCTGTGCTCGTGGGGGGAGGCCTGGTCGGTCTGCGGTTGCCTGACACCAGGGCGAATGTTCTCATGTAACACCAGCATGACACAAACGTGGAGGGAAACCTCGACAGAGGGATTTATAGAAAGCCAACGGCAAATGGAGTAAGGAGTGCAAACGGCTTGGTTCATACATGTATTCCATCTCATTTAGCTTATGTACCTTTGTGAAAGTCTGACAGCAAACCACATAACTTTTATTGTAGCAGTCAGGAGCTGTTGATTCATTGCTCATTAACACTAAGTGATTTTGTGAATGTACGGACGAGCTGAAAGGTTGCACAGATTTTGGTACTGAGACGTGTGATTGTAACTTCCAGCTGCATCACAGGCTTACGGCTTAAGGCTTTTCATATTGATACAGTCTTATTAAGACTAGCCAGATGGGGGAACAAGTGGAAAAACAAGCTGTAATGAGCACAGCCAACCTGCTCTGTGAGGGAATAGATAATCAGACAGAGAGAGGACAAACAACACAGATGTATGGCAGCTGGTGTGCCCACATACACACAACATGGTGTCAGAAGAAAGTGACACAAATACATGAACCGTCACATGCAGATACACTTTCAAATGTGTACAGAGACTCACACACACAAACGCTGTGTCTCCCTGGAGTGTACACACAATACTGCAGTTTGTTGAACATAGCGTCTGCAATACATTCAACATATAATTTATATAACCAAGCCCTTTGCATTACCTTCCCAACCAAGAAAACGTTCTTGTACTATTAAATCTGAGTTGTTGTGAAGTTGTCATGATTGAGCCATACAGTTTATCCCAATTATATAATTCTAGGTCCCTTTTATTGTTGTGTAACATTGGCCAACATCCTCAGAATTATCATAATGTTTTGTTGTTGTTGGTTGCTTGTGTCAGACTTACAGAATAACATGCTGCTTCCTTTGAAAATTACTGAATGGCCTTTTAAAATGTGCCTCTCCTTAACTGGAGCAGTTAGCCCAGAGTCACGTGGTCAGAGCAGAGTCAGAGCTTATGAGCAAAAGACAGAAAGTGACATAGAAGGTAATTTATGTAATTACAGTTGTGTTTATGTGTATGTATGTGACAGAGCCACAGTCAAAATTCTGAAGTCATCTCACATTGGGAAGTATTGGGAAGTATGATCTGCTCATGTATCTTTATCTTTCCTTTTTTGTAGCGCATTCCTGATGAAGATAAAGACAATAATTAAGATAGTACTAACAAATAAGGATACTACTGTTGATAAAACGCCTCATTGAACATGCAGTGACACATTTGCCATAAGACCAAAGGGACTCAGTTTGTCTTGTTTTACTTCTGCCCATATGCTGTATTTTCTCCGTCTTGCAGCCTGTGTCCTGTGGCTTCTGTAGATGTGGTATGTGCGATGGATTAAATACATTCTGGAAAACATAAAAAATACAAAAACAGCTTCCAAGAAAGGATAACTGCTCAGATTTTGTCAAATCTACTAGAAATACTGAATTAAGCGTGCTGCTTTTGGACAATGGATATTTTTGAGTGTATGATTTCAGATATCAGATAAGTACGTGGCACTGGACGCACTGAAATAAAGAGCAATGACTTGGCAGTGTCAATCTAACACTTCTGACTGCTGGTGGTAGCATATTACCTGTTTTATTTGACATATTTGGAGTATTGACTATATGCACTGTATTTGTGTGTGTGTGTGTGTGTGTGTGAGAGAGCTCAGTGTGAATGTGCGTGCATTTATTTATGAGTGTAAATAATGTACATATCAAAGCTGGTAACGATGGATGTGTGGGTTGTTGTGTAGAAACTCCTGAACTGAGTCATGTGTCTCCCTCTTTGTCTAAGGAATAAGTCCATCAGTATCTCTGTTGTACATCTGTGTGTCTTTAGCTTAAACCCCTGCTCACATGTTACTGTGTGTGTGTGCATGTGTGCGTGCGTGCATGCGTGCGTACCTGTGCAAACTTGCATGTTAGATTGATTTCTATTTATTTATTTTTTCGTCTGCTTTCAGTTTCTATTGTAAAATTGTTCTGTCAGAAAATGATGGCAATATTCAGATCTTTGTTGAGGAAAAATGTGAATGTATCACTCTTGTAAGTTCTGTTCATCTGCTTTATGGAGGTAAAATGTATGTGGAGAATAAAGCTGTGTGTATTACTGTGGTGGGCCTGCCCGTCATTGGATGGCGGTGCTGCGTGTTCAGAGGCTCGTGTGTGAAATTATGTGAAGAAATATTTGCCAAATGATCAGTATTGTCAAATAAATGTGAAAGGGCAGGGACTGCAGACTGTGCTGCTATTGATCAGATACACAATAAAAGCTATGTTCTCTATGCATGTCTCAAATCATACTCTTTATAGATAGAATTGACACAATTATATTTTGAGAAGCAATCTAGCCTTAGCATTCTTGTCAGTACAGAGCTCTCATGGTGGTGTGTTTTCTCTATTTTTCATTTCATTCATCAGTGTTTTCACATCACAGGCTGCACAACGGTACCTGCAATATTTCAAGCCTGCACCAATTATATACATGTTTGTATTTTAATTCAATATGGATTTAGTTCATTGTTGCCGACACACATAAGGCGGTCGTGGCAAATTTAGTTTTTACTGTACTAGCTGAGTACAACTCTTGGTATACTCTTGGTGCTAGTGTCTCTGCGGATGGTTCGGTCACGCGAATGCCGCCACCTAGTGGCTGAATGTAAGAATGCACGTTATGTCCAGACCAACGATAATGGATTCCTAATTGAATCCGTTGTTTGTGTATACTCCAACGGTTATACATTCTCCCTAATGCAGTGTGATGTGTTTTAATTGCATGTGTGTGACAAGTGATTCCGGGAATATTAGTTGTACCAGTCACTCAGGTGACCGAGGCAGTTACCGTCATCGGCCACGTGCCTTTCTGCGCATCTAAGCACGCTTTGAAGTAGTGGTTCAGAGGACGTGCTGACTAGGAGCTTGGAGTAGAGCATGTGTCAGGTCGTCACTAGTTACAACAAACCCCTCGACAACAACAATACACTGTTGTTATTTTGGTTCTGTCGGGTTTAATTGCTCTGGTACAATAATCCTACATTTCCCATTGGGCAACACTTATCCTCATTTCTACAGATTTTGCTCAGATTTTCAATTATAAAACTCCATTTATCTGGCCCACTGAAACCTGTACAATAGTTTTGAAAATATTTCTCCATAAATGTGTCCCATAAAAATTGTATAGTATATTTATATATGTTTCTAGTGTTGCACCGTGGTAATAATTCTACCGGAGACTTTGCTGAGACATTTTTCCTTTATATAAAATTACTTTTTTATAAAAGATAATATAATCAAGTTGTCATTTTGCTGAGGTCCCTGAAGTACCCCATGCCAGGTTCATATGATGTATAATTACATTACAGTCTTGTAGATTTACTGTTACTCGTTAAAACTGCTTTTAAACATACAACATGTTCGCCATTTTCATCACCGTTGGAGTTTGATCCCAGAGACTAAACAGTCTGGTGGAGTTTCCTTACTGGAACTGAACGCAGCAGCCAACCGCCATCTTTGACCAGCAGGTGGCGCCCGGGGTCAAATCTTCAGCTGCCGTCCCGTCAAACATTTCACGAGAGACGGCGAAGCGGTTTCAAGATAACCGAGCGTCCGGGAGCACTTCTTATTCAGGAGGCGACAGACAATGGCAGCTGTCTGACTCCTCTCTCGACTGTCGAGCTCATATTGTCCTTTTCTCCTTTTTTTTTCTTCTGTCATCCATTTTCACCGTGTGTGAGTGCTGGCTGTGTAAGTTACTTTCTGTTCGTGGAGGAAACACAGGATGTATCATGAAGAAACCGCCACTTTACACAAACCCCGATATGGAAGTAAGTGTTCCACGTTTTCCAGCATTCAAGCTAATGTTCGTGAAGTTGAAGCTAATTTAGTTGATGATGAGCAGCAGGTGGTTGCGCTGCACCTGACTGCACCTTCAGTAGGTGTGTCAACAGGACAAATGAGTGTTTTTACATGAAGAATGGAAGAATGGACCTAAAGATGTCGTCGGAGGTGGTTAGCTCATGTCATTCGCACAAGACGAGTCCCTACATCACCTCAGGGGTTTTACCTGGAGATGTGATGAAGCCAAACGGCCTCACATCGGGTCTTTTCACACGAGTTAACCATTAACTATCGTTTCTGCTGCTTTGGACAAATCTCCAGCAAAATGTCAGGAATGCAACCAGGCTAAGTGTTATATGAAGAAATAAACTGCCTTCAGGGCTTCAACAGTGAGTTTACTGTACTTATCTGCTCCCAGACAAACACACATGTGGGCAAAGTACAACTTTGATAGAGATAAGAACCAACCAGACGATTGCTCTCTGATTTTCAATTTATTTAACCTACCTTACTTTATAAAGGCCAACAACGGAACTAGGAACGAACGTGGAGAAATGGCACAAATATAAAGTGGTTTGCTCCAAACAATATTGTTCTAAGTCTTTTAACTTAAAGTCACATTCCAAATTATTTGACTAAAAAAAAGTCAATTTAACAGTAGTTCATGGATTTGCCTGTGGACGGGGGTTGACAATAGGCCTGCAGTCAAACAAGAGCATGAGTCATTGACGCTTAGTCCATAACTTTGGTCCCATGATCCTGTGACACACAAAGGCAACAAACCTCATCCTGAGGGTTATATATAACACTCAGTGCAGACAGCCTCTTCCAGGAAGTGTGTGAGTTAGTTAGTTGTGTGTAATTGTTTTGCTTCAGCACCTTCACTTCAGGGATGAATGATAATTTGTTTTTCATCTTGATCAGAACCACAGCTCTGCCTCCTATCTACTGTCGGATGGCTAGTTACTGTACTTTATTTGACGTTTGTATATGTGCTTGTCTCATCAGTATTGGAAGTGCAACTCTTTTAAATTAACCGAATAAAACACCACAGAGGACATGACAGCATTATGCAAGGAGACCCAACTGAATCAATGGTTAGGGTCTGTTTTTGACCCATCAATGGTGGACTCGCTACGCTTTGTGTAAATACACACACACACCTGAGCAACAGGCTGCCACGTCTACAAGTGCCGAGACAGTATCTAAGAGGAGAAAGGTGCTGTTCCTGGGGTTGTGTGGTGGTGGACTGCAACACCACACCACTAGCATTCCACCACAAACAGGCAGACCTGTGGTCTCAACCCCACTTCTAAGACTAAGACTCTACTTTTGTACTCCAACCCAGACCGGTGTCTAGTCAGTGGGACAGAGCTTAGTTATGAAACGGAGCCTCCAAGTGTTCCCCCTCCACTCAGCTAGAAATAAAGAGATGATTAGATTAGAGCAGGGTAAGAAGCATCGTGAGAACTAATTAAGCTACAGTTAAGGTTAAGTCGTAACAAAAGTCAATCGTCAGTTTCCTGGGGTTCTCACTGTCACCTCAGAAAAGAAATACCCCGTGACACGAACGCCCCCCTCAGCCTTTGTGAGTCTTCTGTACATGTATGCTTGAACTGAATCAATGAACAGCCATCTTGGAAAAATGAGGATAAGGAATTTTGCCCACCTGTTCGTGTCAATGCAAGTACCATAAAATTGTGTGAAACCCATCACTATGAGCAAATCCACTTTCTATTTTTTGGATGTTCACTCCATTTACTACGTTATACTTAAATTTCTGTAGTTTCTGGACAATCAAAGGTGTCTCAGTCACAGATGGCATCTTCAGTCCTTGTTTCTTCTCATAAAATCTCATTTTAACGTATTATTATTTGCCATAAAAGCTAAAAACACCTATACAAGTTGTAGAATTGGAGTTAGTATAGGTCTACGGAGTTCCACTATTAGTCAAAATTATTATTATTATTAGTCAGTTAATGGAAGAAAGAGGACATTTTAAGGTGCCACTTCAGGATGTGTGAGAATGCAATGGACGTTGAATTATTTTCACCAGAGAAAAAAGTTAAGTTACCTCAAAGCACAATAACGTGCTGCAGGAGAAATAGACAACACTCAGGTGATCAGTGTCTATGTGATACTATATAGTATTGTATTTGAACACATGGGCAGTCTTCTGGGCTTTTTGGAAATACACAATGTACAGAATGCAGGAAACCATCAATAATTTCAAAAAAAGCTTAGTGAAAATCAGCAGATTAGTTTTGACTACATCAGTGATCCCTTGTCAGTCTGTGGGTTTTTAGCTGGATGAAATGTTAAAGGTCTTCACTGAAAGGTGAAATGCATGTGTACTTGCTTGATACTTAGACTAAACGGCCCTGAGTGGTCAGTGGGACAGACTGTAACCACACAATAAGAATGTGGAGCTCAGCAGTGATATGAGTTTGGCATGTTTTGTTTTTCAGCCATCCAGGATGATGAGAGGCTGTCTGCAGAGGAGATGGATGAGCGGCGAAGGCAGAACATCGCCTACGAGTACCTGTGTCACCTGGAGGAAGCCAAACGGTCGGTCAGGAGGATGAAAGGGAGGGGAGGCTGATTGAGATGAGACGTTTACTATCCAAGAAACTTCATGACTTAATAGTTATATTGTTTGCTTTGCGAGTGCTCAAAGGGATTACACTGGGTGTGCTTGTGGGTTCACCATTAGGCGTGTTTGATTATTGTAATTTGGTTTGTCTTAGTAACATCTTTAGGCGGGGTGAAAACAGCCGGGAGTGGTTCTGAAATGAAGTGATAGAGAGCTTGGTGTCGCTTCACGCTGCAGTGACAGGCGTGGAACGTTAGCGTGTGAGATGAAGACAGAGAGCAAACTTATGAGAATGGGGGAGGCGCTGACTTTGTGGAAAGAGTTTCTCTTTCCCCTGTGTTGTTACCCTCGCCCATCCCCAAATGGCTAAATGACAAACCATAATTTCATCATTTTACTTTGTCGGCCTAGTGACTATTTTCATTCCTGATAGCGAGTTCTGATTCTTAGTTGTTGTTTTTTTTAACAGTGTCAGTAACAGTATCAACCTGATTCTTTTTCTTTGTGAAGTGCCTGTTGAACCATTTCCTGTTTTCTTGACGAGGTCGTCCATCTGAACAGGAAGTGTGAGCATAACACTCTTTAACTCACTGGTTTTGTTCCCTCACCCAGTCACAATGGTATTGATTCACAAATAGGATTATGTAAGCTAATGTTGTCCATTAGTAGCTGTCCGCTGGATAATAGGGTTTCACTCATCTTCTATCTGTGTGCTGTCTCATTTAGTCTTTTCCTTTGGAGATGATTGTAGCAGAGTTTGCACTTTAAAGAAACACAGATGCATTCTTAATTGGGCCACATGTGTCTGTAGACAGGACATTTTGGAGGTGTTGCTTTGCTGCAGCTCTACAAGGATTGCCTCATGTTCAACCTCTCACTGACTGTTTTTCCCACACACATACCTGCACTTTCACTCTATGCAGCTTCCTGTTCCTCAGTCCATGTGTGACTGACTTTACTACACATGGAACCTCTATTCTGAGGAAGGTGTCAAATAGGATTAGGATTAAGGTCGACATCTAATGAAGCTGTCCACTGAGAGTTTGGGATTAGGCTCTGCTCTGTGGGGTCAGCAGTCAGTGTTCACTGAACAATCTGTTGGGGCTTTGTCACTTGCACTTTCTCGCGGTGTTGCGTCAAGCCCTGCTGCGGTGTTTTGTGTTTCCATTAGCAGTTCAAATGCGCTGAGTTGTGACTGAGATGGATCATCTCAGGAATCTTGCTCCTTACCTGCCTCCAAGTAGGTTGTGGGGATGCATCCTTATCCCTTTTCAGAGTTTCTCTGCTCTGTCCCCGTTTGTATGCTCACATATCTGCTTTATTTTCCTGATCACGTTCATGATTCATCATTATATTTTGCCCTTTGATGAATGGGGGATAAACAGGGAAATTAATATTCACATCATTTATAGCTTCTCCTGCCTCAGTCATGAACTACAACTCAAAATGCTAATACCTGCAGTACAAAGTCAAAGGAACGCGTCTGCATGATAATTCTTTTAGTTCAGACTGAATAAACAAATGAAAACATGCTCACTGAGAGCATGTGACAGCAATAGATGACAGAGAATGAGATGGTAATCTCACCGACTGTCGAGCACATCTCCATCAACAAAGCAAACAAAACAAAGCAGTTAGATTATGCAGGTTTTGCATAATCTCTCCACAAATTTTTAACCTCAGCCAAGTTCCGTTCACCAAGTTTCCAGTTGTTGGTGATCAGCTGATCGGTAAACCCTCCTACCTCCTCGACTTTGTACCCCAACCCCTCACCAGCAAGAAAATTGTGGGATGAATGGCATTTTTTGATTTGGACTGTTTTCTAGAGGTTTTTATTACTCACATTTTAATCACACACTACTGCGGTGATCGTGTAGCTCAAAGAAGCAGTGGTTTTGTTGTTGATTTTGTTGTTTTTTTTTAAATATTAATGTGTTTATGTGGGAGTAACTTAATATCCAGAGTTTAGTCCCATGGGTTGCAGGTTGGACAATTGCAGGAAGACTTCCATTGGAGAGCTGTAAACAGGAGGACCAGTCTGTCCCGCTTCAGAAGACAAGTTCTCCCTTCATTGTTTTGAGTACAGGAAGTTTCATAAATGAGCTTTGTACCACTTCAGGATTTTCCTTTGGACGGGAACAAAGAGAAACTTTATAGTCCCTCCATCTGAAACATTTGTTCCCTCTCCACCAGTGCATCGCTTTTATGGTGACACGTACACTTTTTTATGTGTCAGTGTCTCCATGCTGCTATCCATACAATACAGTCACTAACACTGCCCCACTAGAGGCAGATGACTCTGCACTTCAATCTGTCAGCGTGTGACGCGGATCAATGCATTCTGTCCACATGTCAGCTGACAGACGTGTGAACCGACAGTGCTTTAGGCGTGCTGAGTCAAACCGTTCTGCAGTGATTTCCATTAGTGGTTTAACCAGGTTGAGGTACAGCAGTGATGGCTTATCTTCACAGATGGTGATGGTCTTGCCAGGTGGTAACCACTCATCAGCTCACTGCTGTCAATACAAGTAACTCGTAGTGGGTTGCCCTGTTGTATTGGATGATATCAGCAGTGTTAGAGCAGCTCTCTAGAAGTGACTGACTATTAATATGGGCTATGTTTTCACAGCAGAAGCAGAAAACATGCATTTGAGACCACTATTTTATTTTACATTTTGTTATCATGGGAAAGAGAGGAGCAATCTGGTTTTTAGCTGACTTCACCATCTGCCTGTTACCCTAAGCAGCTGTATTTTTCTTTGAGACTTACACTGCCATTTTCTTGTCATCAGCCCAAAATCACACAACTTTTCTTGTAAACTCTTCTCTGTACCACTCACTTGAGGTCTGACCCTTCCCCCTGAGCCAAAAGCTCAACGTTCTATGTATAAATCATGTCTTACAAAACAGAGTTTACAGCACATGTATTTCCTGAGCATCAGGTGTTCTAACTGGCTCCAGAGATGTCTTGTGTTTAAGATGTTGAATTGACACACATGACTGAGTTTGTGGTGACACTGACAGTGCATGTGATATGCTGTGGTTGCCTTTAATATGCTGACACACATGTTGGCAGACAAGCTCCTTTGAACACCCACACTGCTTTAATTAAGCTCAACGTGTGGGAGGGAACACTTTACTGCTTGTTGAACGGGAGGGCAGGCGGGCGTCAATGTTATGTTTAACAAGTAACGGAGACATAAGCATGCTCAGTCACTGCAAACGCCGCTGTTGTTACAGATGTAATGGTTCTGATGTTGGACGGAGCTGAAGATGACTTCAGTCGAGACTTTTGGGTGGCTTGTGGACATTCTAATAGATGTGGCATTGCTTCCTGGCAGCAAGATAATGTGTAACAGATTCCCAAAGCACACTATTTCACACTGCTCACAAATCATTTACAATGTTTTTTACACCTAAATCTCTGTGGATAGTTCAGCAGACGGCTCAGAGGCTGCTGCTCAGTTGTTAAGATGAGATGAATGGAGATTGTAGTAAACACTCAAACATGTTTTCTGATGACTTGAGTCAAACCCTCTCTGTTGTCATCTAGTGATGTGATCACTTTTCTCATGCAGTGGAACTGACTTGTAAATTCTTGTCAGCGATTCCTGTAGAAATTAAACTCATGAACCTTTATTTGTGATCTGTTCTGACTTCAGACCAGTTGAGGTAAAGTGTTCACTTGAGTATTACTTCATATACTCACACACTATGTCAATTAATATGTGAACTCAAACTCAACATGTCACTTTAGGCCTACTTAAAGTAGGTCATTGATCAGTAATCATGGACCTGATTACTGATGACATGACCTGTTGTCATATTTAAGATAGGTGGATTCAATCAGTCCCCCCCCCTCTGATGTTGTGATGTACATGCTGTTTTGTTTTTGATATTGGGCCTGTTTATTCCTGGACACTGCTTACTTTTCTGCAGGCTTATGCCATTAGTTAATGCATGAAGGCATTAAATCAGAGTCAGTAGACTTCACTTAAGTTAAACAGAGCCCTGGTGATTGACCAAATCTGAGGAGTTGTTTAAAGAAGCCCAGCTTTTATGAAAGTGTCATTTCTTCTATCGTTTATAGAGTTTATATTCACTTCATTTGCCATGATCACTTAGTATTAGAACATTACCTTGCTTACATTTTAAGTCATAATTAAGTCCCTTACCAACGGAAACCATGGGACACCTTTACCCTCCTCAATGCCTACGTTTGTGTCTCTGTGTGTGTTTGTGTGTTCGTTCTTAGGTGGATGGAGGCCTGCCTAGAGGAAGACTTGCCCCCAACTACAGAACTGGAAGAGGGACTAAGAAATGGCGTGTACCTCGGCAAACTTGCCAATTTTTTTGCCCCGAAAATGGTGTCAGAAAAGAGGATCTATGATAGAGATCAGGCTCGATACAAGGTATATGTCCATCTGTTTGCACTTCCTCTTTCTGTCATCCTTGTTTTGTTTTTCTTTTCTTATTTCTGTAGACAGTTTGGATTAGAGCAGATCTTCCAGGCTCTTCCTGGGTTTTCCCTGGATTTCTGGCCTCAGAGAAATAACGATGTGAATGATGGAGAAGATATGTGGCATGTATAGTTTGTGCAGTTTGTGCATTCACTCAACTGAAAACATTTGCATCTCAAATGTACCAATATGGAACAATAAAAGAAAAGGAAAGCTAGTGACAAATCTGTGTGTATTTTGGAAAACAGATCATCATGGTGAAACATTGCAAGCTCTCTCTGCACATTTAATTTTCCTGGCATCCATTTATTTTAGGAAAACTTCTAACTTTCTAACTAAGATGTGTTGTTGCACAGCCACCCAGCAGCGTACGTCTAGTGATGATTATGTACTGTTGGTAAATATAGTCGCACTTCGTTGATGAGGGGGAAAACTGGGTTTGTTCAGGAAAAAAAGAACCATTGGAGCTCCTCTGAAGTTCAGTACGTTTGTTTGAGGCTGTCAGTAGTACCTCTCTCTGTTCTGAGTTACATTCTGCTTTACACCAACTGCTGTCATCACCACAAGCAACCTTTAAACCTTTGAGTCACTGGTTAACTCAATGAAAATACACACAGAATGTAGACTACAGAGGTCGGGCCACTTGAGCTGTGTGTTTCTATATCTGATAAACAAACGTCCATCTCAAGTAGATACTGGTTTGCTTAAAATGAGTTAAAACTATCCATTGTCGATCTGAGTAAATTTGATACTCTTGATACCAAGCTGAGAATGCACTGGACATTTGTGTGACTGGTAACAAAAAAATCACTAAGATTAATTTCACAAGAAAACCCCTATCTTTCATGTTCTACTGGGAATATTTTCAGTCACATTCTAGCAATTCATAATGTCACATAACTCTGTTTGTGGTGCATTTCAGAGCAGTGGGCTGCATTTCAGACACACAGACAACACAGTGCAGTGGCTCAGAGCTATGGAGTCAGTGGGTCTCCCAAAGGTAAAAGGCTTTCACAGCCTACAGTTGCTCCCTGCTTAACAAATCCATAACCATGTGCAGTCTTCAGCCTGCTTTTACTTTCTCATTTAATGCATTTTCTGTTGTAAACCACTGGTTGCCTTGCTTTCACGTTCATCACACCTGAAAATGTTTTGTCACAGTCAGTGTGCCACTAAAGATGCATTTTTTTCAGTTCACGGTACATCTTATCACGGTATTACGGCACCACAAAAAACTGTTTTATGAAATGTGTGAGAGTTAACTCATCCAGTGATGGGACTGACTGTTTACCAATTCCATGTTTTGTGGCAGGTTATTAAGTTTCTAAAAAGAACACTACTGAGTCCAATTTTAAAACCTATGATAGGTTGTCATTGTCTCCATCATGTGTTTTAGAATGTGAAGGGACATAAGGATGGTTTGTTTGCTCTTGACCCACTGCAGGAGAATAGAGACCGTCAAGACAGTGAGTAAAAAAAAAAGTGACTAATACCTTGCACGGTTTCTACTTTCAGATATTCTACCCTGAAACGACAGATGTGTATGATCGCAAAAACATGCCTAAGGTGGTATACTGCATACATGCACTGAGGTAAGAAGAAAAGACTCTCTATAAGTATATAAAATACAGAGCTAGTTGATGTAAGTGCTAGTAAACCAAAACACTTAAACAGTTATTTCTCATAGGCAAGGCAGTGTTTCAGCTCAAGCTCTTTACGTCTAAAACAGGTCCAGGCTACACTGCATTGTAACACCTTCCATTCTCTTATAGGAAGCTACTGCTGTAATGGCCCTTTGTGTTCTTTGCAGCCATTGTATGTGTATTCATCCAAGGCCAAGCCGCCGACCCTCTTATTATCTGCAACAGCGTCCATTCCAAACTATTACAAATAATCAAGAATATTTTTCAGGACTGTCTGGTTAATATTTCTTGAGAAACGAATGTGATCTGGGTGGAAATGAGGCCCATGAAGACTCCGTTTTGACCAGAGATCACTTCCAAGACTCTGCTCTGCACTGCTAAGACTAAGATTTTAAAACGGTGACATCATGTGATGAAATCATTACACACCCAGCTGAAAGTTGACCTTTGTGATGAGGCTCTATTGACGTTAAATGGTGCTCCAGTATTAAGTTTTAAAAAATAAATCCTTACCAGTTGGCCTATAATTTTAGGAATGTCTTTGAATTAGATATTCACCTGTTTTCCCAAGTTGAATAGTTTACTAGTTGGTGAATTTACATTTCAATATGGTTGTTTGTGCATTGTAGTTGATTTAAAACCTGGTATGAAAATAAGTCAGTGTTACTTAGACTGTGTGTGTGTGTGTGTGTGTGTGTGTGTGTGTGTACACTTTAAAGTGGTATGATGTCATTGTAATAAAACTTTTTCGTTGGTGTGTGAGACTGTGAATGAGCTGTGTGTGTCACATTTATCCATCTGACCCATCCAGTCAGCCAAACACAGATTTGGGGATTTGGATTGTTTTCTGTGTTGTAGTGTTTTGGTCAGGTCCACAGAGAATTAGTTTCCTTCCCTCCTTCTGCACACACGTGCACTTCCTTCCTGTGAATCCAACTCATGTCCCAAATGGACCCAGCAAGTACTCTGGGTCCTAACACATGGAGGCACAGCAGCAGATGTCCCTCTACATGTAGTGTTGCAGTAACGAAATCAACGAAACGAAATCAGTGTAAATGCGTAAGCAAAGCCTGTGACAAGATGAGAAAGATGTAGGGCTTAACTTGCGTTAAATCGCCGTAACGAATATGGGGAATAACAGCGTGCAATAGGTTAGTTGTTCCAGGCTGTCAGCTGATCTGTCCGTCATCCCTGTGGCTTGGAATCAGCCACCGTCAGTAACCTCACTCAGCTGTTACTGTGTGTATCTCATACTGAATCAGCTGCTTCCACAACTTTACCCTTTGTCCTACCAGAGTTTAGATAGTAGTCTAAAGACCCCATAACCCAAAAACAAGCGCGCATGTACACACACACACACACACACACACCCACACAAGTGGGACCAAAGTGCACCCAGCTACCATCACTACCGGGATCAGAGCTGTTCTGGTGCCAGACCTACATTTGGTATCTATAATTCATTAACACTTATCAGGTGCCTGCATCAGGATGAAAGTTTTATGAAGTTTCCAGCCACCTGTTTGAGACTTAAGTCCACTGGCCTCAAAGTAGTTGTACTTTGAGCCAACACTACCCCCCTGTGGTTTAAGGCTGACATAGGTGGGGGAAAAATGCCACAAGGAAGGTGGTCCGAGATAAAGTTTCATCATAGTGAGATGGTCACCAACTTCTCAGTTCTTTCTTTTCCTCCACCCTGGTAAATTTTCTATCTCCTTTCAGCTTGTACCTGTACAAACTGGGCATTGCACCACAGATCCAAGACCTGTTGGGGAAAGTAGCCTTCACAGGTAACTCCAGAAGAATTTAGTTTTGGTGGTTAATTTGGTTGTACTGCTCTTAATTTAGACATCACAGACAAATGTTTGTTGGTTGTCCTTTTTATTATTACTATTTGATACATTTTAAATGAATGTTAACTGTGTATACTTACGTTTGTTTTGTGTGTGGTAAGGAAATTAAGTCATTAGTGCATCATCTCTAAATCCACAATTCCTCCATCGGCCTGTATTTATCTCACAGAGGAAGAAATCAGTAACATGAGGAGTGAGCTGGAGAAGTACGGTATTCAAATGCCAGCTTTCAGTAAGATTGGAGGTATCCTGGCCAATGAGCTCTCAGTGGACGAAGCTGCCTGTAAGTCCTCCAGCCTGTTCAATGGACAACAACTCTGAGGTGTTTTTACTGTATTACACTCCTCATCACTAAACCTTTTGGTATCTGTTCTGTTCCCAGTGCACGCGGCTGTGATCGCCATCAATGAGGCTGTTGACAGAGGTCAGCCATCTGTGACAATGGGAGCACTTAATAATCCGAATGCAATGCTCAGAAACATCCAGGCATCTCTGGCCCAGGAGTATCAGGACATGCTGAGCCAGGCCAAGGCCCAGAAGCAAGATCAGTCTCCAGGCAGGGTGAGAGGCATAATAAACTCTAAAATGACCTTTGTGATTTGTCATTGTTACGCCACTGCTGCTCTTTTTGCGTGAACACTACGTAACAGCGTCTTTGCTGAACTGCTGCACAGCTTGCATGTGTTGTCCTCACACATCCCATCGTGTCTGCAGCAGTGCTAATGCCAGATTTATTCTGCCTCCATTGAGTTCGCCTTTGGTAACGGCCAAGTTCACTGTAAACTCTAATACTAAGTGTAGGCAAAGTAAGGTGAAGAGTTGTAACCAGACAGCAAGAGAAGGAAAGTACTGTGGCCTTTACATGTTGCTCCTGGTCATATTCAACAGATACAGGCATAAAAAGGAGCAAAATATTCAAATATTGATGGTTTAATGTTGAAATTTACAGATGACATAAAGATGGCAAACCTTATTGTCTGGGGGAGGGCTCACGTGGGACGTGTGGCTATTCACCAGTTTACAACACCACAGGCTCTGTGTCAGAAACGCTCTACTCGCACAGGCAGTCTGTACAATGATGTTCATCCCCAAAGAGCACACACAGTAAAACATGAACATATATCATTTGAAATTAGTTTTTGTTTGCTTCTAAAGCAAATATTGGGAAGTGTGAACTTTATTTGCATCTACCAGATGTTTTTTGCTCAGGATGGTGAGTAGCAATAGCTGAAGTAACTAAAAAGGACTGTGAGGCCTGAAAGGGGTTGCCTGTACTTACTCACTCCCCTGGCTTTTCCAACACATTCCAGTGGCTGCAATGTCAGCTTTACTTCACCAAATGCTAACACGCTGCACCACCCAGCAGCTTGTCTCCCCTTTTCTTCTAATTTTGCACAGACATAAGCCATCAATTTCCACTGAATACCGATTATACAAAACACGCAGCTTTGTCCGTTTGAATGGACAGAAATAATGTGAAGCTGCACAAATTGAACATGTCATTGTATATAAAACATGCATTGTGTTGTTGTTTTTTCCATTAGCACTCATCAGTCGCTACTGAGGAAAGAGATGTTTACGAGGAGCTGCTGACTCAGCAGGAGATCCAGGGCTGCATTGACTATGTCAACAGTAAGGAGCATCCTTCCGTCATGACCACGGATCTTACTCCTTTGTATTTTGCATGAAAAAAAAAATCCTTTGAAACACATTGCATATACAAAATGACGGTAGATTCACATAGTTTTGATTAATTCCAGAATAGTAATTTGGATTTGCAAAAAAACAAGACGAAACAAAAAGTTTTCTCCTCACTGTCATCTGTCTTTGTTTTCTTCTCTCCAGTCCAGACAGCAATAAATAAAGTGAATCAGGCGGTGTCAACACAAGATGACAATGCTTTGTTGGCTGCGCTGCGGCTTGGAGCTCTGGCCCTGCTGGGTGTTCAGGAAGCAAACTGCCACTGGTACCTAGAACATTTTACCAGCTACTGCCAGCATAAATCCAAGGTATTCAGACTAGCCACAGTTTGTCGATTTGTCACAAAGTTGTCAGACATCAGAGACTCATTCAGTCGAAGCATGTACAACCCCTGACAAAAATTATGGAATCACCAGTCCGGGAGGATGTTCCTTCAATTGTTTAATTTATTAGAAATAAAAGCAGATCACAGACATGCAACAAAATTAAAGTTATTTAAAACGGCAACATTGTAAAAAGTGTGAAATCCAGAAAAGAAAATTTGTGGTGGTCAATAACAATTGCTTTGTTAGATCAAGCAGAGGGAAACATTTTTGGAATCACTCAATTCTGAGGAAAAAAAATATGTGAATCACTCAATTCTGAGGAAAAAAAAATGGAATCCTGCAAATTTCCACAGTCATTGATGATATGGGGCTGATGTCAGTCATTACATCTTCAATAAATGCACAAGTTTACGTTGACATTTTGGACACTTTTGGGGATGATGACATATGTTTTCAAAATGATAACGGATCTTGCCATAGAGCAAAAACTGAAATGCTATCGGTGTGTTGTAGTGATTTTTTGTTTTTCATGATTCCATAATTTATTCATCAGAATTGAGTGATTCCATATTTTTCCCCTCTGCTTGATCCAAAAAGCTATTGTTATTCACTGCCACACTTGTCTTTCTGCATTTCTTTTAGTTTCTTAAAGCCAGAGAGTTGCCATTTTAAATGTCTTGAGTTTTGTTGCATGTCTGATCTGTTTTTTTTTCTGACTGGTCACCAGTCAGAAGTCAAGACTGGTGATTCGGCAATAGTTTAGTTGTTATAGTTGTATATCCTAAAAATAATGCCATATTATCTGTAACAACTAGTGGTGGTTGGTGGTCACAGGTCACAAAAATCAGTCCCTTGGATGCATAGTAGCATCTTTTTTAAAGGCTTTGAAATGTATTGGTTTTTTTTCTGTGTTGGGCTTCTTGCCCTTCTGAGTATGTGGACCAGGCAGTGATCTAGTGGAGACACTTAAATTAACTGCAGCTGTTTGGCTGGTGTCATCATGAAGGGAGGTCAGACACTATAAAGCAAAACCCCCGTATTCACAGACTATAAAAGAAATCATCAGCTAGTGTAGAAACCATCAGCAGTTCTTCTGTAAATCATAATGAATACACATAAATGATGTGCACTGGGAAAGCTCTCATTGACTTAAATGTTTGTGCTGCAGGAAGGAGGAAAGGCCATGATGGTGGACAAAGAGGAGATTCAGAGAGTTGTCAGCTCATGTAATGACTTTGCAGAGGCAGAGAAACGAAGTAAGCTTGAAATCCCATGTACCGTCTGACACTCAACGCTCCCAGTGTCTTTTGTTGGCTCAGGTTTTTAATTCATGTTTTTATGGCTGTATTGTGACATTGTCGGGATTCTTTTTTTTTTCTTCCAGAGCTTGAGGCAGTTGCATCAATTAACACAGCCATTCGCCTTGGCAATGCATCGGAGACTGTGGAGGAACTGATGAATCCTGAGGCACAACTGCCAATCGTCTACCAGACTGCTGCCAGTCTTTACCAGACTGAGCTTTTCAGTTTGCAGTTACAAGGGGGGCGAGTAAGACATGATTTATAAGTTATGCTTGTGTTGCCATGCGGATCCACATGAAGCAGGTCAGATGTAGTCGGATGTCATATTGTGATTCAGATATTTCTGTTTTTCAGTCTGGCTTGAGCCATGAGGAGCTGAGTGTAGCTGTGGAGATGCTGTCAGCTGTGGCTGTGCTTAACGAAGTTCTCGACACCAAAGATCCCCAGGCTGTGATTGAGCAGCTCACGGACTCTCCTCTGGGCTTCACCAACATGGACCAAGACAATCTTAACAGGTGAGGTCACTGTCGTGGAGACGTTTGTGGTTTACTGTTATTATTACTGTCTTTTGTATTTTTCAGTAACTGAGGATAACAGTGGTCTTGGTTGAATCTACGCTTTCTTTAAATGTCACACAATATGCGGTCCTAACACACATGAACATCTCTCATCAGGTATGCAGACACTCTAATTAAACAACGAGCTGAAGCGCTCAGCGAGGGCCAAGAGTTCCTCACCTGGAACGATGTTCAGAAGTGTATTGACATGGTCAATGTTCAGGTCCAAGAAGAACATGAACGTAAGAGACAATTTTTTTACTCATACTTTTTGCAGTTCATTATCATTAATGATGGTTAAGCAGGTTTCTTTGCAAGCAGTTTCGAACTGGTGATTTTGATTCAGTTGGAGGCTTTGGTTGACCATTCCTAAAGAAAGCTGAGCATGATCAACCACATTAGACAAAGTAACAAATTGTTCCATCGTTTTCCTCCAGGCATCATAGCTATCGCGGAGATCAACGAGGCGCTAAACTCAGGTGATCATCAGCAGACGCTTGCAGCACTGCTCCTCCCTACAGCCAAGTTATCAGGGGTGAACCCAGCAACAGCCAAACACTACCATGATGTCCTACAGAACACCAAGCAAGTCCTCTGCCAGGTATTTAGTTCCAGTGAAATCTACAAATGCCACAGAGCTGCATGTGCATTGAGGTTGTACGGTTTTCAAATTATATTTGTGCATATTGAACTTTTCTCAATAAAACACCCAACTGGATAATCATCATAATGTCTCAAATACATATTAGTCCACTTGTCTGAGAAGAGGACACAAGTAAAGGGGGCTTTGGGGAGAAAATATTGAGAACCACTGCTCCATTTGTAGCTTGGAACTACAACTGATGTCATTGTCATTTATAGACAGCAAAGGTAAATTGAAATCAGATTTTTACAACAGCTGTAGTTTTCATCGCCCTGGAAGACTGATGTCATACCGTTTCCATATTCCTGTCCTCTTTTCTTCATGTGAAAATGTCGTCAGACGCAGTGTCTTTGCTTATTTCTGGTTCCCTGCTGCGTTCCAACAATGGGTCCAACAGGAAGACGTCTTTACTGTGTTAACGCATTCAGCTGCACCCAACAGTCATCCTCTGCGGTATCCCACGGAGGGAGATGAATTGAAGTTCTGATGTGGCCATCTTAGAAATGAGCAAACACAGGAAGGGGTCCAGACAACTGTGGAAACAGCAGAGACACACAGCGACTCTGTAGTATCCATACAGTCGGTCGTCCCCACTGGAAAACAGGCGGATGTAGTGTGCAATGTGCAGGATACCACTGGGTAGGAAACACACGACGAAGATGATAAAAACCATGGTGCTGACTCTGATGAATGGTTTCCAATCACAGCCTGACTGTCCGAGTTGGTAAACCACTGCCACGTGAGCATATATACAAAGCAGGAAGGGCACTATGAATCCCAGACAAACCAGCATCAGTCTGTACGGCACCAGCGGTAAATGTGATTTTTCTTCGAGGGGGAGTATATCGTGGCAAGTGGTGATCTCTAGCTGAGTAACCTGGTAGCTTTGCTTGACCAGGAGCTCAGGCACAATAGCGGCTGCTAACAGGAACCACAAAATGAAGCATGTCCACACTGACAGCGTGGTCTTAGCCAGACGTCTGTATAAGAACGGCTTGACCACGGCCAAGTAACGCTTCAGACTGATGCACGCTATCGTTTGAGCTGAGCAGTAGACGTTGCCATAAAACAAGGCAGTGATAAGACGGCAGGAGATTTCCCCAAATATCCAGTTGTTTCCGTTGAAATGGTAGTGAACACGCAACGCCAGAGAAAGCAGGAGCAGCAAGTCCGATAGTGCCAAGTTGAGGTAAAGAATGACGGTGGACAAGGACCTAGGACAAAGTCTGACTCTGAGGAAGGCCAGAATGTAGGCGTTAGAAGGGATACCAACCAGCATGGCCAGGACGTAAAAGGAAGGAATGACCCAGGTGCTGAACACCCCTGTAGTGTATACTGTTGCAGCATCATCTGCATTCACATACAGCCAAGGCTCCATACTAGGGTGCTGGTTTGTGTGGTTGGGTTTATAAGGCCTCCCCTTGAATGTTTTCGGCATCACTCCAGAGGATTGATCAGTTATAGTCCTGGTTATATTCCCTATAAATGGGTAGAACACATGAACAATGTTTTTAGTTCATCATGCTTTTTGTTGTTTTTGACAATCAAATATTTTACATACAGGAATTAGTACTACACCCTAAAAAGGAATTAAATCTGTCATTTGCGACTATAATTTACATTAGCTGTGTCCCAAAAATATTTAATTATTTGAGGGGAAATAATCTCAAGGTGAAATAGTGTGTTAAACTCACCGTCATGCTGAATGGTCTGCACTGCCATCAGACAAATGAGAAATCCAGGCAAAACCCAGGCCATCGCACCCGCTGAGGCAGAGCCTTCGAAGGTCCCTGGATCTTACCCCTGCTCAGTGTTTCTTCTTGGTTAATTCAGTAATTGTCGTAGTTCTCCACAGAAGAAATGTTCGGTTTGTCATCTCTGCAGCGCTATAGTGCAACTGATAAGCTTGGCTTCCTGCTAGAGTGCAGCTGCCTGTGTGTGTGTTTGTACGGTACACTGAGCAGATTTCCTGCCCCAACTTGAAAACTGAATTCCCCTTTGTCTGCGTCATTAGCTGCCCACTGACTCACTGGGATGGGAGGTCACTGTGTAATGGTTTATCAACAGCTTTGATTCTTAAGCAAACGTCATTCAATCCAGTTTAACTGTGGTTTAGATAGTTTGGAGGTTTTGATTTTGAATATGAAAGTTTGGAGTTTCACATATGTAAATGCCCAGTGAAAATTCAGATTGTAATATATCTTTTACAACTGTATTTTATCCTTTATATATAGAAATATCACAAATCAGGACCAACCTTTTTAATGAATGTCACCCGTTGCTGTATTGTATGTTTTTGTTATTATAGCCTGAAGATTTTTGGTTGTTTGACAAATGGTTGTCTTGGCTACATCCTATTTACATTTTGTGTAGTGACAGTCAGCAACACTGCCGTTATTTTGCTGTAACCACTCATATGTCTGAATTGGATGAGAAACTTGACATTTGTAAACAACAAAGCTTATTTTAGACTGTTTAATGCCCTTTAATGGAAACTTCCTTCCTTCCTGTGGTGAAGGATACACCCAGTCCCCATCAGCGTTCTCTAAAAGTAGCCTGAGAACAAATGCAGAAGTCTTCTCTGAATAAACATTCTTTGTGCTTGTTTTGTTTGGGGAAATGGTCTTTTAATCTCATTGGCACAAACTTGGCACTATTACATTCTTTATTTTCTCTGAATATGAGTTTTGGACACTACAAACATCAGTTGTCTATGGTTCTTCTTATTTGTATAACTACATACTACTGCAGTGGAGAAGAAACACATCTGTACGTGTCAAAGTCTTTTCTCTAATTTAATGAATTGGATTTAACAGAGTGACTGAGGAATCTGAAGTATAACATTACATTTGAAACAATAGACTTCCTGTCATGTTATTATGTAATCATCATATGTACGTCACTGGTGCTTTAGATCTGGGGTAGGTCGAAGTGACTGTGTTGTCTTTCTGTCTGCAGAGTTCTGGAGATGAGTCTGCAGTTCTTTGGCTTGATCAGATCCAAGAGGCCATACACACAGCCAACCAGGAAGAAGAGGAGGCTCACACATGTGTGTAACCACAGCGCCTGCTCATTCACTCAGAGCTTAACCACCTGAAACTAGAGTCAAACTGTCGACACATTACCTACTAATGTCAACGCAGACTCTCCTGATGATATGCGTTATCAGTCGCATCCCATAACCACTAAGACATGGAAGGCTCGTTTACTTTTTACATTGACAACACTGGTTTGTCTTTGGTGTTACATAGATGCGTTTTTCAAATGAAAAGAACTTGGTGTGTTTTGTAAGAACAAAAGTTGAGACATAGATCACTGAACAATCTTTTTCTGTGAAGTCTGAGGTCCTGTCTGTGTCCAATCCTTGTGACAGGATCGATTGAGTTCCCCTGTGCTCTCAGTCAACAGTTTCCAAATGTGACTTCATGACTGTCTCTGTCTCACTGCTCCTGTGTTGTACCAGTGGCAGGAGCGGTTGCTGCCATTAACAAGATGGTGGCAGAGGGGGACTCCCAGAATACACTGCAGGCTTTGCAGGCACCAAGTGCAGGACTGAGAGCAGTGCTGTCTGAATGTGCTGATGCGTACCAGTCTGAACTGGCAGTGAGACAAGCGGAGAGTGCTACTAGAGGTAAACTTACTCATAGATGTCAGAAATAAAGTCGATTTACAAGTGATCATATCTGATATGTCATGTTAATTTACTGTTCCAATGAATATTCCTGCTGTCTTTAATTTCAGGCACCACTGAGAGTGTGTGGGTGAAACATGTTGTCAAGGACAAATATGACTACTACTACAATCTGGAGACTGGAGACGGCACATGGGACGAGCCAGAAGGTTTTGAGCACAACAGTGGCCAACTCAATAAAGAGGAAATCCAGGTGAAACACCTGTATTCATATTTCAGTTCCAGTTTGTTTGATCATAATAATTACATGGTCGTAGGATTGATGTAACCAGAACGTGTCATGTTTCCTTTAGAGCGCTGTCAGCTATGTGACGGCGGAGTATAACAGGGAACAATTATGGTTGGCCAACGAGTCCTTGGTGATCCAGCTGCAGGCGAGGATCAGAGGTTTTCTGGTCAGGAAGGCACACGGTCAGCGAATGGAGCATCTACGCCAACAAGAACCTCAAGTCATCAAATTGCAGGTAATCTGTGATGCACACATGACTGAAATCAGGTCCAGGCTGTTAATGTTGACAGTATCAGTGAGACTGCAGGTTTCACTTGTGTCAACTCGAGGCGCAAGAAAAAAATGCATACTGATGCTTCTTAGAGCTGAGCTTAAACAACAACAACAAAAAAACGTGAAGCTGCATGATGTTTCTCATGGCACCTAAAAAGCAGCAACTAGTGAAAATCAGCTGGATTTAACCCAGTTTTTCTGTCACAGGCATGCTGGAAAGGTTACAAACAGAGGAAAATGTACAAGGACAGAATGAATTTGCTTCAAAAAAACGTGGCCTCTGTTGTCAAGGTAAGTTTGTTTTTGGTGCTAAAATGTGAGACCATATCTGATGTAAAATAAACCACTGTGTTTTCAGATCCAGTCCCTGGTGAAAATGTGGAAGGCTAAACGTAAATACAACCAGAGGCTGCAGTACTTCAAAGATCACGTGAGTGACCCTGTCTCCTACTGTTTGTTCTGTATTGTACAACCCTCATTTCTATTTGTGTGTGTGTGTGTGTGTGTGTGTGTGTGTGTGTGTGTGTGTGTAGGAGAAGGATATTGTGACAATTCAGGCTTTTCTAAAGGCCAACAAAGCCAGAGAGGACTACAGAACACTCAGTGAGTGAACAGATGGTTACAATGGTTTACTTACTGTGCTCATGTAACTTTTACTCCTCTGTGATTAAGGTCTTGCGAGGGAGAAGGTTTCTCTTAGATGATGAAGAACACAGTCATACATGACAATACATTATATCAGTATTAAGTTTTCTACTCGACTATACAAGATATCCGACTCACCCTTTTTATTTACCAAAATGCAGCTGGGGCCAAAGACCCTCCCCTGTCAGTGGTGCGTAAGTTTGTCCACTTGCTGGAGCAGAGTGCCCTGGATCTGCAGGAGGAGCAGGAAGTAACACGACTTAGGGAAGAAGTGGTCACCAAAATTCGTTCCAATCAGCAGATGGAGAAAGATTTGAACCTGATGGACATAAAAATCGGACTTCTGGTCAAGAACAGGATTACTTTGCAGGTTTGTAATCCCTCACCAATATTTGCAAATAAAGGAAATAAATATTGATGCATTTTTGTTGTGTACATCATGTCACAGAGTTCATGTGAATTCCATGTGCAGCATCTGATTGATTGTCTTGGATTATTTGATGACAATTCACCACCTGCTGTCTGTTTGTTTGAAAAGGACGTTGTTTCCCACAATAAGAAAATGAAGAACATGAAGAATAAGATGAATAAAGAGGATCTGAGTACAGGCGACAAACTGGGTATTAAAGGCTTAAATAAAGGCAAACGAAGGAAACTGGAGGCGTACCAACATCTCTTCTACCTGCTGCAGGTCAAACAATACCCCCCCC
>CAAKHB010007950.1:155875-169740 GCA_901007665.1 Aeoliscus strigatus | reverse complement strand
AATTAAAAAAAAAACATTATGAAAAAAGTCACACTATAGCCTTACATTTTTTTTTATGAAATGAAAAAAATGTATGAAAAAAGTCACACTATAGCCTTACATTTTTTTTATGAAAAAGTAACACTATAGCCTTAAATTTTTTTAATGAAATTTTTTTTTTTAATTTTATGAAAAAGTCACACTATAGCCTTACATTTTTTATGAAATAAAAAGAATTTAATGAAAAAAGTCACACTATAGCCTAACATTTTTTCATGAAATTAAAAAAAAAAATTATGAAAAAAGTCACACTATAGCCTTACATTTTTTTTTATGAAATTAAAAAAAAATTATGAAAAAAGTCACACTATAGCCTTACATTTATTTTATGAAAAAAGTCACACTATAGCCTTACATTTTTTTTATGAGATAAAAAAAAATATGAAAAAAGTCACACTATAGCCTTACATTTTTTTATGAAATGAAAAAAAAGTTTAAAAAAGTCAAATATAGCCTTACATTTTTTTTATGAAATTAAAAAAAAAAAATTATGAAAAAAGTCACACTATAACCTTACATTTTTTTTATGAAAAAGTAACACTATAGCCTTAAATTTTTTTAATGAAATTTTTTTTTTAATTTTATGAAAAAAGTCACACTATAGCCTTACATTTTTTTTATGAGATAAAAAAAAATATGAAAAAAGTCACACTATAGCCTTACATTTTTTTATGAAATGAAAAAAAAGTTTAAAAAAGTCAAATATAGCCTTACATTTTTTTTATGAAATTAAAAAAAAAAAATTATGAAAAAAGTCACACTATAGCCTTACATTTATTTTATGAAAAAAGTCACACTATAGCCTTACATTTTTTTTATGAGATAAAAAAAAATATGAAAAAAGTCACACTATAGCCTTACATTTTTTTTATGAAATTAAAAAAAAAAAATTATGAAAAAAGTCACACTATAACCTTACATTTTTTTTATGAAAAAGGTCACACTATAGCCTTACATTTTTTTTATGCAATTAAAGAAAAATTATGTAAAAAGTCACACTATAACCTTACATTTTTTTATGAAATAAAAAAAATTTAATGAAAAAAGTCACACTATAACCTTACATTTTTTTTATGAAAAAAGTCACACTATAGCCTTACATTTTTTTTATGAAAAAAGTCACACTATAGCCTTACATTTTTTATGAAATAAAAAAAATGTATGAAAAACGTCACACTATAGCCTTACATTTTTTTTTATGAAAAAAGTCACACTATAGCATTACATTTTTTATGAAATAAAAAAAAATGTATGAAAAAAGTCACACTATAACCTTACATTTTTTTTATGAAAAAAGTCACACTATAGCATTACATTTTTTATGAAATAAAAAAAAATGTATGAAAAAAGTCACACTATAGCCTTACATTTTTTTATGAATTTTTTAAAAAAAAAATTATGAAAAAAGTCACACTATAGCCTTACATTTTTTTTATGCAATTAAAGAAAAATTATGTAAAAAGTCACACTATAGCCTTACATTTTTTAAAGAGTTTTTTTTTTTATTTTTAATGAAAAAAGTCACACTATAGCCTTACATTCTTTTATGAATTTTTAAAAAAAAATTTATTCATGAAAAAAGTCACACTATAGCATTACATTTTTTATGAAATAAAAAAAAATGTATGAAAAAAGTCACACTATAGCCTTACATTTTTTTATGAAAAAAGTCACACTATAGCCTTCAATTTTTTTAAGAATTTTTTAAAAATTTTTTAATGAAAAAAGTCACACTATAGCCTTACATTCTTTTATGAATTTTTAAAAAAAAATTATTCATGAAAAAAGTCACACTATAGCCTTAAATGTTTTTATGAAAAAAGTCACACTATAGCCTTACATTCTTTTATGAATTTTTAAAAAAAAAATTATTCATGAAAAAAGTCACACTATAGCCTTACATTTTTTAAAGAGTTTTTTTTTTTAATTTTTAATGAAAAAAGTCACACTATAGCCTTACATTCTTTTATGAATTTTAAAAAAAAAATTTATTCATGAAAAAAGTCACACTATAGCCTTACATTTTTTTATGAAATAAAAAAAAATGTATGAAAAAAGTCACACTATAGCCTTACATTTTTTCATGAATGAAGTCACGCTGTGGCTTTCTGTTTTTAAGAGTCATGCTGACGTGTGGGAGCTGACGTCTCGTTATCTTCATCCGCTGGTGAAATGGCGGCTGCGTGTCACGTCGCTGGTGTCTTTTCTTCCAGAGGGAACGACGGACCACATCGCCATGCAGGCTCTGGAGCACATCCACTCCAACGAGGTCATCATGACCATCGGCCGCTCGCGCACCGTGGAGGCCTTCCTCAAAGACGCCGCACGGAAACGCAAGTTCCACGTCATCGTGGCGGAGTGCGCCCCCTTCTGTCAGGTGGCTGGATCAGCTTCTCCTGGGGAAAAAAACACACATCTTGTCTGAAATGACGTAAATGTGGCTCAGGGATCGTTCCTAACCCTCGTCGTGTGTCCACCAGGGACACGAAATGGCGACCAGCCTCTCCAAAGCTGAGATCGAAACAACCGTCATCCCGGATGCCGCCATCTTCGCCGTCATGTCCCGAGTGAACAAGGTATCGACCTCAGGAGGCTTTCGATGTCCCGGGAGTGTGTGTGACCACGTGTGTTGTCTGTCAGGTGATCATCGGCACTCAGACCGTTCTGGCCAACGGAGGGCTGAGGGCCGTGAACGGGACGCACACGCTCGCCCTGGCAGCCAAACATCACTCCACACCTCTGATCGTCTGCGCTCCCATGTTCAAGCTCTCGCCCCAGGTGAGGACGACGCCCGACTCCTCTGCAGCGTCGTACCGACGCCGTCATGAGCGTGTCTTGTTCTGCATCAGTGTGTCTGCGTAGCTCTGTATGGAATTTTTTTCCCGCTTCTTTGTTCTTCTTTCAAAGTGATCTTGTTACCATGGCAACGTGAACAAAATTTGCATACTTTTTCCACTTTTCCAGTCCAAAATCGGTTTTGGTCGGTTCTGTTCTTTCCCGCTTTGACAGCTGGGAAGGTCACGTGACTCAAAGAGTTGTTGTCGTCTGTGGCGGTCCTCGTAGCCCTGACGATGACTTCCATCTCTGGAGAGGTGACGTCAGGCTGCACCGCCGGTTTGACGCGGAGGCATCGTCTGACAACAACTGTTTTTGTGTTCTTAAGTTCCCCAATGAAGAAGACACCTTCCACAAGTTTGTGTCTCCTCACGAGGTTCTTCCGTTCACTGAAGGTAAACGCCTGGAGCTCGTCCACCTTTTGAAATGAACACCTGAACCCTAAAAAGCATCAACTCGTTCCAGGTGAGATTCTGTCCAAGGTGAACGTGCACTGCCCCGTGTTCGACTACGTCCCACCTGAGCTCATCACGCTGTTCATCTCCAACATCGGCGGTCACGCGCCGTCCTACATCTACCGGCTGATGAGCGAGCTGTACCACCCAGAGGACCACGAGCTCTGAGCAAATAAAGGAAATGAACATTTACTGCTGCAGCCGCTTCCTGTCATGAGTCGTCTTTACTTCGATGCAGCAAACTGTTAACGACAGAATCAAAGAGAAAATGTTTGCACACATGTAGGTCGACAAGTATCGTTGACGACAGAATCTGCAACTGAAGGAACAGTTGGAAGGAAAATGCTAAAGACTAAGTCATGTTAGAACTTCATTTTTATGAAAAAATGCGCTAACGTTACTTTTTTTTTTACAAAAAAAGTTCATGCTATTGAACTTTTTTTTTTTTTTTCTCATTTTTTAATGAATAAATCACGAGTTTAATGAGTGACTTTACGAAAATGTCAAACATGTTATCAACAGCCTTACAGGTTTATGATTTCTTTGATGAAAAAAATGCTGACAGGCTTTTTTTAACAACACTATAACCTTTGTTTCTTGTTACGAAAAACTCATGCTTCTACAAAAAAAGTCACACTCTTACCTTCTTTTTTAAATCTTTGTCATTTGACAGAAAAAGTCTGCCAGACTTTTTTTTTTAAATGAAATGAGGGCATGTGGGTGAATGACGGCAGCACGTGGCTACGGAAGCGTCCTGCTGCCACCTCAGAAAAATAAACGTATCAGTAATGAGATACTATCACAGAATTCTGAGATAAGTATCACATGCGTGTATTTTGCGGCAGACTCACTTATTAAGTAAACATGGCTCATTTGCACAATTTAATCAGGTTTTACTTCACGCTTGGTTTGAAACATGGAGAAATTCTCATGCTACTGAGCACAGTGGACGAAACTGTTTTGAGCATGTGCATGCTAAGAATTTTAAAAAGCATGGGGCTGTACCGAAGGAAAAATATGTCCGATCCCCTGGCGGTAGCGTCCTCTCTTATTAATGGGTTGGAGGGACACGGAAGGCACCATGGCTACAAGCTACACCACCTCAGTTCACTCAGGCTGGATATGTTGTCACCCAAACTACAGTGAGACACCTACTGAAGTTCCTTGACCTTGTTCCTTGTGATAATAACTCAGAATTCTGTGACGCATATCTCGTTACTGAACGTTTTTTTATTTTTCTGAGGTGGCAGCAGGACGCTTCCATACGTGACAAAGGCTCTGGAGCACATCCACTTCAATGAAACAAACAAATTCACCTCTGATGGAATATTTTAATATTCAGAGATATCTTACAAACACTTCCAGAAATCTGCCCAATCACAGCCACGGACGTTGACAATGAAATGACTAAAACGGGTAAAAGAACGTCTTCGGTCCTTTGACATCAGGTTTTTAGCTGTGGGATGAAAAGAACAGAAAAGGTGTCAAATGATTTGGTGTAAATGTTTGTACTCTGCTGACGTCTGTCGGCCGTGTCCCTACCTGCTCTGGGCTTTGGTCCACTTCAGGGCGTGTCTCGGGGGCACCGACGTGTTCGGGTGGTAAAAAGTACATCCGGCTCGTTTGCACTGACCCGCGAAGCGACAAGGCTGCAGAGACGGCAAGAAAAAGTCAGTGTGAGGGCTGGTTCACGTTCCCATGGCAACACACACAGGAAACTAGGTCCTCCGCGGTCCAGAGCACTCGTCTCACCTTTGGGTGAAAAAAGTGACAGTCCATCTTGGTGCAGTCCGGGAAGAAGCGGCACACGGTGGCGGTCTGCGGCGCCGGCGCTGCTGCAAACACCCGGAGGAGTCAGACGCCATCAGAGATCAACCAGAGTTAACCCTTCATCAGCCACGCTAGCATACACTAGCATGCTTTGGAGTACCGTAAATACAGGATTAGCAGTTATCAGAAAACATCCAACGGTTCCTGAAGGCTGAGAGGGAGGAAACATTTGACCACTTTGAGACGTTTTCTGCAATTATGTTCCTCCAAAGTATGCTAGTGTGAATGTATGTGTGTGTTCAAGGGTTGAATGAAGAGGTCATGTGACCAGGAGCACCTGTCCTGGGCGGAGGGGCGGTTGTGCTTCTGCGGCTGACGTGGGTGAAGGGACAGTCGGCTTTGGTGCACCGGGCGTCGTATTTACAGTTGGGATGGACGAACAGACATTTGTCGCCAAACTTGCACTTGGGAAACGTCCTGCAGAGACGGAGAAGAAAAAAGGACCACGGGCGACATTTCCTCATCTATCTAGCTGACAGACACACAAACCTCCTCCTTGGTGGAGGTAAAACTCACTTGCACTGTGCTGTCGGGTGGTGGTACACACACTCGTCTCCACTCTTACACACGGGCCAGAACTTGCAGCGCTCCAGAACCTTCTGTCTCTTCACGGGGATGTCGTCCTCCCCCTCCTCCTCCTCCAGGTCCATCACGTCCTCTGTGGAAAAGTCAGAACGCAGAGGGAGACGTTGGAGGCGACTGGAACTCCTCAAGTGTCCTGGAGGAGCGGCTGGCGGACCTTCTGGAGCCGGCGCCCCCTGCAGGCGGTGGAGGGCGCTGACTTTGGACTCCCTGTTGTAGTTGACGGCGGCGTCCTTCATGGGCGGTCTCACGTCGTCCAGCTCCATCTCACACTCCGTGACGTTCCCCAGCGGACTCGGCACGCCGTCGAGCGTCACGATGAACTTGGGGCTGGCGGAGTCGTCCCTCTCCCTGCTGCTCCACAGAGACACAGCTGATCCGGTCAGAACGGCCCCTCCCCCGCTGACGGGGGTGTGTGTGTATGTGTGTGTCGTACCCGGCCTGGACGGTGCGCGGTAAAGCTGACGGCTGGTTTCTGCTCTCAGGTTCCTCCAGCTGCGGCCGACTCACGATGAAGGAGCGGGTGTCAGATGCCTTGGTGTCGCTGCCCACAGCGCCACCTACAGTCACATCACACACGTTTTTATGTGTCGATGTTGTGATTCGAGTTCCATTTTTGTCTCTTCACTTTTGTTTGAAAATGTAACGTGAGGACCCCAGGAACAGTTTCTGCGTATTTATTTTCATAAAGAAAAAAAAATCTGTTACTTTGGATCAGGAAAAAAGCTGCCGCTCTGTAAGAAGAAAAAAAGAATATAGAAAATAAATAAAAGGCACTAAATAAATGAAAAATGTGATCAAATAATTATTTCATTATTTCTCTCTTTTTTTTTTTTTTTAGAAAAATACCAAAAGCATTTGTATTAAAAAACAGTATGTATACATTTTTTTTTAATATTCTCTTTTCTTTCTTTCACTTTAATTCCTATTCGATGTATAAACATGGTTTCCTTTTTTCCTCAGTTAGTGCCATTTGAAACGTAATGAACAGTGTATGTGACGATGTGTGTGTGAACGAAGGGATGTCCATGTGAGTGTTTTCTGATTTTGTCGGCCCGTGGTCTTCTCCTACGACCCCCGCCGTTCACCCGGGATCCGACACAAACACTCACAGTAACACTCACAGTAATCTCTGGCCTCCCGCCCTTCACTGCGCTGAGACAAACCCAACTGCAGGCGCGACGCCAACGATCTGGCCGGAGCTGAAGGGGAAAAAAAACAACAACCAATGAAACGTCTGTTTCTATCGTTCATCCAAACCCAAACACAGCTGATGAACACCGGCTGGTCATGTGACATGTTTCTATGGCGATGTGGTCTCGTCTGAACGTTTCATTCTGATAATGTGTCTTTAGTGGGGTCACATCAACGCACAGATGTCGATAAAATCCTGTTTTCTTTGTTGTTGCATCGTAAACTGAAACTATCCGTCGGGAATTCTAAGGTGGGGAAAGTTCAAATATTTGACTTTGTCCTTCTCGTCCAGTAAAAACACGTCTGATTCCCTGTGAATGCAGCGTAGGGTCTTTGTCTCACACACACACACACACAGCGGTCTGATCTGTTGTCAGTGGATGGATGTCGTTGATGCTGACAACTAGTGGAAGATGGATCGTAACGTGTGGAGGCGTAGGTACCGAGGGATCTGGACAGAGGCAGGCGTGCGGAGGTGCAGGCCGGCACCCTGGGGGCCAGACTGTGGAGGTGCTCCTGGACCAGCTGGATGGCGGCGCTCATCTCCTCGCTGCTGGCCAGGCGAGTACGAGGCGCCACGGGGACCGTCTGCCTCTGTGGAACTGTGGGGAGGAAGTGGGGCAGAAAAGAAGGTTTGTGAGTCCACAGGCGACAAAAAACAAGACGTGGACGGGACCGGAAAATCAGCAGAGGAGGAACCGATGAGAAGACGCAAGCGTTGGAACACTCGACGTCACGCTGCTCCACGGACCTCCACAGACGACAACTGTGATTGGACCGTTTGGGTCACGTGACCTCTCCCAGCTCGGAGAAAATAGAACTTTTTACCAGAAGACGATTTTTGACCAAAAAAACCCCAAAAAGCAGGAAATGGAGGCAATCCGGTTGGTGTTGCTATGGTAACAAGAGCCGCTCAGTGTCACTAACGCTGGAAGAAAAACACAGATAACTGTGGAAAAAAAAAACAAACACGATTTACGAGACAGACGAGGAAGAAGAAACTCTCAGGACGGAGGAGGACGATGACAGCGGAGTACGACAGTAAAAGACGATTTGGTCCCGTCAGGTTGGTTCTCTGAGGACAAAACGAGCCCACGAGCGTCGTGTTTCCAGCGACAGGATGGAAGTGACACGTACGTGAGGGGAAGGCCGTCGTCTTGGTGATGGAGTCCTGAGCCTCGGAAATGGCCTTGAGGATCAGAGTCCTGTTGGCCTGCTTGGCCGGAGGCAGAGTTGGTCTGAAAACACCAGGAATGACTCATCACGTCCAAGAAACGTCGACTCGCCCCTTCAGACCACGTCCACGTGGCGCCGGCACTCACTTGCGTTCTGGTTTGGAGGGGAGAGACACTCGGCTGGAGAGGCCTCGTCCTCCAGAACTGGCGTCGTCCTCTTCGACATCGTCGTCGTCGTCCTCGTCCTCCTCCTCCTCGTCTGCCGGTCGGTTCACACGCACGACTGAACTCGCCACAGGCGCCTTGCGCTTTCGGGAAAACTCCTCCTGCTGCCAAACAGCGGTGTGAAGAGGGTTTCTGTTGTCGTAGCGACATGAAAAGAGGCGGAGTCTCACACGTACCTTGGAGGAAATGCTCCTGGAGCTCCGAGCGCTTCTGGTTTCCTGTTGTCTGGTGTGAAGAGAACCGTCGGCGTCGGCCGAGCTCAGCGACGACAGGCGGCTCTGACCCGGTCTGTAGATCTCAGCCGTCGGTCGAGCTGCGGCGCCGCGGTGACGGCTACCGCCCGTGTCCACGGACTCCTCGGCGATGAAGTCATCGTCCATCTCTGGCTTGATGTCGATGACGGCGTCCGAGGGGAGCAGCTCCATGAGCGGTTTGACGGCGGACGTGAGGCGGGAGGAGCTCTTCTCTGAGGACCCTCTCCTGTGGGACGGGGGGGTCAGTGTCAGGCTGAACATCAAGCAGAGGCTGAGCTCCAGTCCAGACCAACGACTCCACAGCAACAACCGGCAGCTACCCTCATCCACCTGCCACGGGCCAGTTCCCACTGAGGCACCCACCGCTCATAGCAACCTCAAACTATCACATTTCCATAGCAACAGGTGCACTGAGATGTGCCGTAAAGCAGAACAGCACAACCACCCCGCTGGAGAACTCTTCTTAATCTGTGCTCTGTGGTTTTGTTAGCTTAGCATTACAAGCTAATGCTGTGTCTCAATCTCATACTTGCGTTGGTCCACTTCTTTGTAGTAACGGGGTAGAACTGTCTCAACTCAAGCAGCACTCACAGGAAAAGTTTGACATTCTTCTTCAACTACTTCTTTATGTACAACACATTGACCTCTGACCTCACATCTTAAACCTCAATCTACAGTGACAATTTATCACACGCAAGCAACAAACATACGACACAGTTAGCACGTTGGTTAGCATGTTTGGAGCTGATACAGCCACAGACCCCCCACGTGGGTCCCCGTCGCCAGCCTGCAGCTGATTGGTCAGAACGTTAGTGACAGTCCGCTATCTGACACTGCGCCTGCAACCGTTCCGTTGCTCCTGGAATCTCTGGTCTGGACCGGACGTCACAGAAGGAAGGAAATCGACAGTTGGCACCTGCTTTCATGGGCCGAACTGGACACGCGGGTTTCGGTCCTGTCCGAGCTGGACACCGTCAACACCTTCGACTCCTCCACCCTGCCGACGTCTCCTCCAGACAACCGCTGCTTCGCAGGTGCCGTGCTGCTGTCGGACTGCAGCTCATGTCTGAGCGACGCCGGTTCTTGTGGAGAAAATGGTGGATGTTAACTGTCACGGTCAAGTGTAAAGCTCTGTTTGTGCTTCTGCGTTGAATCTCGCTGCCATGTTCCATTTTTTTCTCTCTCTGTGTTCTTCTCTGTTTACGTTCAGCTATACCAAGTGAAAGTGAGCCGAATGGCGAAGACAAGCGACGTGTTTCACTCACCAACGGCAACAGTTCTCAGCTTCTCCAGGACGCCATGGAGCCTGAAACGAGTCAATGAACCCAGGCAGAGGTCAGCTGATTGGGAAAGAGCTGAGGAGAAAAGTCAGAGGTCGACGTTTGTTTTACCAGGCCGTGAACTTGATGGTGTTGTTTCCCAGGAACAGGGAGAGGTCATCAGCCATCTGTTGAGAGTTTTTCTTGTTTGCCACCATGACCATGATGTAGTCTGGAAGCTCATCATCTAACATACAACCAACAGTTTCAGAAATAATGTCATATGTAGTGGGAGGATTGTGTAGCCTCTTTAACTCTGCATTTCACCCACCAATGTAGGCACCGAGTTCTTGCAGCTTGGTCTTGATAGCAGCCTGCAACAGAAAGGAAATCAGCTCCAAGTGGGAATGTTTTAATAAAAACATTTTTCAAGTGCTGCATAGTAGAGATACATAGATCAATAGATACGTGATGATCTCATGTCTTTTTATCTTTTATGTTTTTATAACAACTTAACAACATCTTTTCCTGTGTTTGTAAACGACGCTGCCTTGCAACACACCAGAAGTGAAATGGAATTTTTTTTTTAAAGTAACTATTTCCTAACATCTACATACCAACCAACAAACATGCATCTATAAAAACAAATTTATAACACATAACCAAGGTGTGGTGACTGCTGGTTATTTCCGTAATGGAGCTAACGACTTTGTTGCTCTGATGCTAGCATGCTAACACCTAGCACGCCTGTGTTAAGGTTGTGCATTAAAGCGACTAAATAAACGGCAAAGATGTCAAACAAAAGTCATGGGGATACTCACCCTAATTTTCTTGCTGATCTCCGTTCCAATTTCCATATTTCTTTTGTTTCTATATCGCGTAAGTCTCAACAGCCCGGCGCGCAGCTAGCAACTGCTAACAAATATGGCGAATGACCACGTGACTGACTAAGGGAGCCGGAAAGGGCCGAAAGTCAACACCGTTCCCATAACGTTTGCATTTCCGTTTGTCAAAAATACTTATTAAAAACTAAACCAACTGCTTTGAGACATTACAAATATGTCGGATTTGAAGACCGTGATCAAATTTAATTAAATTTCTTATTCTAATTCTAATTCGAGAAAGGCCGCTACAAAATACATTATTGTCATTATTTATTATCATTATTGTTAATATTAATTGTTAATAACAACAACAACAACAACAATAATAATAATAATCATCATCATCATCATCATCATCATGTGAGTTGTCCACAAGATGTCAGAAGAGCCCACATAATGCATCACTGTCCCTTCAGATCCTCCTCCCATCGACAATCTGAAGAATGGAAACACAGACCTAAAGAGTATTAGATTCACTCTATATTCACATACTTTTGTGAAACTGATCAGTCAACAGTATTTATCAGGACCAAATGGAAGGAAGTATAATAAATATAATGAAGAGTAAACCAGATTTAAGGACGTTGCCTGACTGGACAAATTAGATTATCTCAGAAGGAAAAAAAACAAACATTGCTGCATTTCATGAGTGATTGACTTTCTAATGTTCAGAGCTGTGTGTTTTCAGAGATCGTATCCTGTTTTGCAGCATTTCAAAGTCAGCCAACAATGACGGGAAGGATCTCGCCGTCTAGACGAGCGGCCGTCTGCTGCTTCTCTCCGTCTGCTGTGTTCAAAGTGTCTGTGCTAATCGAAGCTGACACACAAAACCTTTCATGTGCTGAAACACCAACTTTGTTCTCAGATATGGAGACGCTTCGTGCTGAACCTCGCTGACTGTTCTTTGCAGTTCTTTCAAGAATCCCAGTAGTTTAAAAAAAAAAAACAGATTATTATTACCGCCATCACTATTAACAGTATTATTAGACGTTTTTGAAACACCTGACTGTGATTTTATTTTTGCATAAAGTCTTTGTGCTTTGACAACGAGCCGGCAGGTTTGGAAGAAAAGTGAGTCTGATATTATAGAAACAGTCCATGATTATTCATGACGTTTATCATCAGGCACAACACGAAGAGAAGCAGAGGAGGACTCGTTCAGTTCCGTCGCCGTCACACGCAGCACAGAGACACACACTGATGTTTACAAAGACATCTACAAAATGCTAATTACCATCTGATGGTAACGACTGAAAAGGGTACCGGCTGAAGAATGATGCTAATGCTGTTCACTCCTCTGCGGTTCACTTTCCGTCTTCACTTTCTCTCAGCGGACTGGCAGTCGTGTAAAAGTGCCAGTCATGTGTTCACAGTCATGTGTTCGCTGCCTGGAGTCCATGAAATAGTTTCTAATATTCATCACGTCGCAGTATTTGAACTCAGTTCTGGATACAACAAGTGATAAGTCGGCGTGAAAGGCACTTTGCCGAAATCGTTTTGTATTTCAGACGCCATCTGTACCGTCTGCAGACGCAAACGCACCACCCCATGACTAACATGAACACCCCCAAACCTGGCCACGCGTCACTGTGGTGAATCCACTTCCCTTTTCTTCAAAACGCCATCACAAACTAAGAAACCTCAGTCGTGAGTCAGCTGATAAACTTCTGCGAATTCTCTGAAACCATGTGGTGCGATGATGAAAGTCCTGCCACCGAAACCTTCACAGCTTCCTGAGACGGCGAGGAGAGGTGGCGGCGGCGGCGGCGGCCTCAGACATCAAGAACAGTGTCACGTTCCAGTTGGGATGAGTGGAGCTCCTGCCCTGAGGCCCCAAAATGTAAAGAAATACAGGAAAGGTAGAAGGTTAGCGCTGAGATAATTCACTGCACCTGCTCTGACAATACCCAGAAACCCAAGCCAGGTTTTCCTGGACCAGATGACACCTGAATGAATGAAGCCGCCGCAGCTGCACGTCCGTTTCACTTTCATACAACACGAGCAGACGCTGCGGCAGGAAGACGGGCTGCTGAGCGTGCAGAGTCACAGAGTGGAGGAGCTTTGATCGTGGTGGAGGTGATGTCAGCGGAGGAGGACTACTGGTTCCCAGCGAACACAAAAACAACCTTGTTTGCCGTGTGTCATTTGACCGGCCTGGTTCGTGCAGCGTTGACTTCAGGGGAGGGAAGAGAAGGACGATGGGGCTCAGAGGATGAGATCTGTCTGTGTTCAAACGGAACGCCCTCCTCACCGGGACGGTACGACATCGGCCAATCAGAGGAGCCGAGCTGACGATCCAAGATGGCGTCAGTGTAAAATGACATGTGAACCAACCTGACTGGAATGCAAACAACTCAGTTTTCAGCTGGATGTTAGGTCACAGCAAGAAATGAGCAACTCATTTGAACACCCACGGTATCACTACCGATACATTTGTGCTGGCATACTTTGGAATACCGTAATTACGTGACTATGTGCAGAAAATGTTGAACTACCTGGTGTGCAGGAGGAGCTAGGACAAGGAGAAAATGGCGGATGGTTCCTGAACGTTGAGAAGTTGCACATCCAAGTCGCTGTCATGGTGGTAATGACCCATTGGCTTCTGACAGCAGCGAATGGGATTACCGTAATGACAGCATCATGGCTGTTCTCAAATTTCAGTTTCAGAGAAACTGAGTGACACTCGTCAGCTTTCAGGAACCGTTTGACGTGTTCTGATACAGCAAATAATCCCACAATTACGGTACTCCAAAGTATGCTAGCGCGAATGTAGCGCCGGCGATGCCGTCGTCGTTAACGGGTTAAGTCATGTTTGTCTTTGCGGTTCTTGGTCGTCCTCGGCGACAGGTTCGGTTCACAGCTCCTCACGCCACTCGCAGCTGAGGCCTGTTAAAGACTCTGACATGTTGGCGTTCGTCAGCGAATCGTGTAACGACCTCTGCTGATTGAATCTGCAGCTGCTTTGGCTCCAACAAGTGGATTTAAATAGACTACACATGCTGTTTGCAGACTGTTAACTTTTACTCATTGCACGTCTCCCGGGGCCTGAAGCTGCTTATATTCTAGAACGCTGCACGAATCTGATTTCTTGTCGATATTCAGCCAAGTTGTGACTACCCCCCCACCCCCCCCC
>CAAKHB010007950.1:117477-131556 GCA_901007665.1 Aeoliscus strigatus | reverse complement strand
GGCGGGGGTGGACTGAAGATCATCTTCACAGCTCAGGACAGAAGCTTACCAGTTCAACGTGATCCTGGTGAAACTTGTCTCCGATCTCTCGAAGCTTTCGGCCAATTTGCGCCTCCGCGCTCACCCCCGCCTGCTCCCCGGGCCTCTCTGCCATCCTGTCATCTTCCTCCCCTCTCCCCTCTTCCTCCTCCTCTTCAATTTGCCTCTCTCCCCGGTCCTCCATAGGCTCAAACTGCGAGCGTAATCCAGCGTTGCCTAAAAGAGGAAAGCATGGTGCTTCTTTACAGCTGTGTCTAAAACACCTGGACAGGTCGTTGAGACGGAACAACGTGTGAATCTTGTCACAAGCCAAAGTATCTTGATTTACGGTTTGTGGCCTCAAACACACACTATTTACTTTACGCTGCCGCCGAAATGCTGAGTGAAACCCAAACAGGTTTTATTGTATCTTCTGCGTGCAGAAAATTGAAGGTACACAGAGTACGACTGAAGAGTCCACAAACAGACAGGAGGGAAACAGCTTATTAAATCAACAAAGGCTTCAGTTCACAGTGTCTGTGTCTGTGGGCTGTGTCACTGGGTTTACCCGCCGCCTCTAGCATGTGCTTCTGCAGTCATGCCACTGAGAGGGAAAACTATTTTTCTGTGTCATTATGTGCGGATTGTCCTGCTCTTCAGCCTCACAGACATCTCAAAAAGCAGGACTGTGGCTGTGGCACAGAGCCCAGTGCATGACATCCATTACCGGTGGGAGTGCAATGAGCGACGGGCTAATGACAGTCACTGGCGCTCATGTGTTGACAACTTTAAACCGGGAACAATGGCTCCCACACACTGACACCGAGTCAACAAACAAACAAACAAACAACCTTCTGCTTCATCATTTGTTCAATTCAGTTAAGGTGATGTCACACAAATTTGATAAGACATCAGGAGAGTATTGAATTAAACGGATGCATTTAGTGCGGGTGGGCAACTAGTGATGACTTGTGCAAAAAAAAAACAAAACAAATAATTCAAGCATTCCAAATGAGATCCACAAATTATTTCCAGAGTGGTGTTTTTCTCAAACTACATGTGAATCGTGACGAATGAGGGACATTCACTCAGTTTCTGACACCACGGGCCCACGTGGCTGAGAGCGGCCTCGCCCCTCCTTACCGTGAAACGGTACGCGGGGCTGCCAGTACAGGCCGCAGGGCAGTGTGCTGATGTTGATGCTGTAGTCGGTGTGGCTGTGCGCCGTGGGCACGGCAGCGAGGGCCTGTTGGGATTGGATCCGTGTGGCTCGGTCCTCGTATTTGACGCCCCGAAAGGGCGTTCTCCAAAGCTGCGAGATGGGCTGTGACATGTCCTCCTCCTCATCATCCATCCGACGCCTCAGCGGTAAAGTCCCTGGAGGAAAACGGGTGGACACGGAGCGGAAACTTTAGAACAAGAAGTTGAGTGGCGGTGTGAATTAGGGGTGTCCCGATAGAACTGTTTCACTTCTGATACCGATATTGCAGGCTCGAGTGTCGGCCAATACGATCTCATCCCGAATCATACATACATCCATACATCCAAAAAAAGACAAAACAAAGAATACTGTCCATTCTGAGCGCTTCTATCTGTGATTTTAGATGCAGGCTGGTACAGTCCCATACTTGAGCGTGAATATCAATGGAATGTATTTGATTCACAGTCTGATTTGTCAAAATTCCTCCTGCTATAAGGGGAAACGCACAGTCTGGCAGATGAAAAACGACGTCACGCCATCATCACCGTCAGAGGCTCGTGTTGTGTGCAGTGACACTGGAAACAAACGTGCCGCGGTGGATTGGAAATGTAAATTCACGTTACACACGCAAATAAACATACAAGAGACCAGTCGTTAAATGGCAATCATCCCTTTCATAGTAATAGCATTAGTAGCAACAGAAGCAAAATGTATGGAAACAACATGTGTCGGGGGACCCGGTAGGCGGCTAAAAAAATGCCGAGCCAAATCTTCCAGCATCCTGCAGCAGATATTGCCAAGCTGTTGCTGATAATATGCCAAACAGTAATACGCCTGCCAACTGAAAGATCCACTGAAGCAGCTTTTCCCCTTAGAATTACCTTCGACTGCGAGGGGGGGCGGTGGCAGAGCAGAGCTACATGAAGGGATTAGCTTCCTCCTGCACAATACCGCAGCTTCACAGTGAGACCTACGCTCCCGGTTCCCGCTCACACTCGGTGGACGGCCGCTGCCTGTCCACACTGCCACCACACTGACAAACGGCAGCGGGCGGTGAGCGAGGGAAACCTCAGGGAAACCAAAGTTCTGGGCAGACGGTCATGTGCTTCAGCAGCCGTTTCATGAAGGAGATAACGAGTTTCACTCCGTCACTTACGGCCCCTGCTCAACGCAAACACTCGCACTCTCTTCCTTGTTGGCCGCGTGCCACTGTCTTAACTGCGGTTTCATCTTTTTGTGGCGGGTGTCTGTCCTTGTCTTTTGCTATGTGAGCGGGGACAAATAGGTCTGGTTGCCTGACAAAAGCAGGAACTGGATACACTGGTATTATGTAAAGTAAGTGAGGCAGTGTGTATCTCAAGGTGAAAGTGTTTGTTTACATGATGTCATACACAGAGGTCAAAGGATGAAGTTACTAAACAAAAACAAACAAAACAAAAAGACTGCTCCATGCTCTCTCATACTGATCATTGCACTCCTGCACACAAACCTCTCAACCATCCAGTAACAGTATACAAGCACCTCTGCAGCTATGCACTTTTTGCAACTTGCCAAATGTCCACTGGCAGTCAACAAGAGCACTGGCAACACTACACAACACTGCCAGGTGGGTAACAAACACAAAGACACACAGACAGACACTACAAACACACAGCCCAGGGCAGCAGCCAGGCCTGTCAGCCACCACAGCACAGAGTGGCTCCCTCTGCTGCACCATCTGTGCACTCGGCTGTCCTCCATGCTGCCTCCTGGGTGGGGTGACACAAGGTGAGCTCTGCTGCTGGTTCCTCTCATCTAACCAGGGATTTATATACACAGGGGCTATGACCTTTTGGAGTCACACCAGAGAAGGTTGTTTATTCCACTCGTGAACTATATTTAATGGAATTAAATGTAATTCACAGGATAGGAAACGTTCTGTACTGGTTATAAATTAGAATTAATTTGTCGACCTTTAAAGCTTTCTAGGGTGAGAAACCATGTTAGATTATTATATATGTATATAAATACATACATGAACACAGGTACACAAACACATGTATATGAACATTTATGAATACTATGGGAAAATGACAAACGTCCACACTGGTCAAGAAACTATGTGATAACTTCACTGGCTTGTAAGAACTCATTTGAAATTTTTAAATAAGTTATAAAAATGCCCCCCCCCTCTTGTTATAACTCTTAACTCAGTGAAATATTGCATGTCCGAGTGCAAATGGTACAATTAGCAGCTTTGACATGAGAGCCGCAGGACCACCGGGTATGAGCTGCATTTGTATCCGCATCAGGAGCTCGGTGCTCCGGGCAGGTCGAAGCGCGAACATGCCTAAGCAGGTAGCCGACACATCCTCTGTCTTGGGGGGCAACCTGACTCCATGTAAGTTTCACAGCAGCCGAAGCAAAGAATATTTCCCATTTTTTCTTCTTCTTCTTTTATTCCATTTCGCCTACACTGCTGCAATTTTTGCCTGCGACACACGCGAGTAGTTCAACACCGTTTACGACAGTTTTCTTACGCGGCTTCACTTCGCTGCTTCGTCCTCCGTGAGCTCATTTACCGTCTCTGACAACTCAAACAAACACCAATGATCCAGAGTACACTAACACAAACACGAATAAAGCAGAATACACGCAAACACACACAAACAAAGCAGAATGCAATCACATACAGCCAACTGAAACAGCACCGGTGTATGGATGTGGCTATTAACTGCGCGTTGTTTATTACGCTAATTAGCTTTAGCATCGCGTAACTGTGGAAAAATTAGCGACGTGTCCGAAGCAACGAGACGTTTGTTGGTGAATTAAACCGCAGCGTCAAGAGGTTCTAGCCAAAGCGGCACCGAAGAACCGGACAGGGGGAGAGAAAATCCCGCTCATCCCTCCGTCTCTGCCCGGACATGCCCCGGCCGGCTGCCCGCTCTGTTGTCGACAAACTCCGGACGTTGGAACTCGACTGATGCCGCCGCTTCTTTTTCTGTTCGTTTTCATCTCTCCGAGTGCGAACACTGTTAAAACTCACCGCCAGTAAAAGCGCTTTCCGCCCTGATCGGTGGTATCTTGACAAGCTGCTGGTTCTCCTGTGTCCGGTGACGGTGTGACTCCGTATCCCTGCTGGCGGTGCAGCCGCTCCTGCTCCTGGATGTTTGCTGAGGAGAGAGCGCGGTTGTTTTTTTCCCCGCGTCCGAACGCCCCGCCCGGATCGCCGGTCCCCGCCCCTTCTTAATAATCAAGAGGGGAGTCGGCCACACACTGCTGCGCAAATACAGCGTTTTGACACGATAATATTAAGAACAATTCTAAAATAACGTACGTTTTACCTCACTTGTGTGTTTTGGACAAACCAGGCAATGGTGGCTATCGGTGTTCACGCCCCATGTTGTCTGTTTGACTGTAAACGTCATGATACAAAAAATTATTCAGCCGATTTTCACCGAACTTGTTTTTGGGGCATATTGTGTGCAGAGAAAGCCTCGAGCAAATTTTGCGGCAGATCTGTTCAACATGGCGAAAAATATCAAGTTTTCCCACATAGGATTCGGTGCAGAGTTTGCACTCCCCAAAGTGTCAGTTGGGTGTGATGGAGCAGAACAAGATGTGTCTCTCTGAATGACTGGATAAACGATTTCAAATGCATATTTTGCCAACTGGTTTTGTCAGATGACTTCAAGGTTTTCCATTTTGCAGCAGCGCAGGGGCAATATTTAGAGAGTGCCAGACTATTATCATAGCAAAGCATGACTGTTGGTTGAAAACACCCTTTTGCCAAAAACTATCAATTTTAAGCCGTTTAGCTTTAATCAGCCTGATTGATTCGAAACGCTCCCTGCTTTGGCTCTGTCATGTTGTCGAGGTAAGATAAACAAAGTGTGTCTGTCCCTTTAAGGGATCCGTGAACGCAGGCTGGTGACAGGGCGCCGACCAATCAGCTGCTTTGTTTTGGTCCCGCCTCCTGCTTCGTGTCTGTGGACACGTGGAGGGGGAACAACACAAACCGGAGCAGACATGTGACTGTTGTGGGCTCTCAGCTCAGCTGATTGGGAGCCAGTGAGCACCCAGCACAGTTGCTGGGTGGGATGATGAGTTGTTAACTGTCAAGGCAACAAATGGATTCACAGTTTGTAATTGTGGCATGAATGTCGAGGAGCTGCTGAAACACTCAGTTGTCTGGGATCTGCATCCATATCAATGCACCATATTACTATTACATTTGCAGTATAACTGAAACTACTGTATTGTTTGCATGTATGTAATGTTTTGGTCTGCTAACTCCATGGATGTATTCATTGTACTGTGTTCAGTAGTTTGATTGTCACGTACTGTCGATATTGTCAGTTTTAAACCTTAAGATTTCTTACTAATTGTTGTGATGTTTATGTATGATGTGTTGATATGTTGCATGTGCAGTATTTCTGACCCTTTAAAAGCGCAGTTCATGATGTTGGTAGGTTTATATGCTGATGTAAGTATGTATGTTTGTATGTCTGTGCATAGTAATGTTGTGTATCGTAATCGTTTTGAATATTTTTCACACTGTAGTATATATACATGCATACATGTTATATTTTGATGGAGCATTAACTAGTGTCCTTAAATTCCCCCTGGCATAAATATACATAGAAATAAGGCTGGAGCCACTTGCAGTTTGGCCATTGTTTGACATGGTGTCCTCATTTGATGGATGTAAGGTGACAGCGGAGTAAATAGCGTCCACAGCGGCTGACCCTCGCTGAGAGGCGGGGGCACGCCTACACATGGCATCACTCCAGAGAGGAAGGAAGAGTTATGCTGTGAAATCGAGTGTGATCTGTACAAAGAGGTTACTGGGTCCGGAAGAGGAGCGATAGACCATTTGATCCATCGTGCGAGTCACGTTTCCCAGGAGACACTTTCTGCATGAAAGCAGATGCCGTTGTGCTCGCGTGCAGCGTTGGTCAGACCACGCAGGATGTTGTGTTTTTCACGTCTTTGTTGTTCAGCTGCAAACACGCAAAGTCACAACTTCTTCCACAAAAGTCATGTTCAGAGTCTGTGGGCAAACAAGCCCGCTGGTGGAAGCTGCCGCTCCACGGCACCCAACCCCCTCCTCTGCAATTCCTGCAGCGAAAGGGACCCCACCCAAAATTTGGAAGATATGGAGGTTGTTGTTCTTCTCTCTACATTCTCTACTTCCTTGTGTGTGTTTCTTTCTTTGGGTGGGGAGGGGCGGGGGCTTTAATCCGAGAGCCTATCAGCTGTCAGTGAACATCCACGCACAGATCATAGTTTGTTTTGCTCAACACTTCTCTCCTGAACACAGATACTTTCCACCACCGACGGCTAACACACGCTAACATCCACAGCTAGCACATGCTAACTAACCCCACGGCAACATCATTCACATAAAATAATATGCTAAAGGTTTGCTCACTGCTTATGATACAGCACAGTTTGAATGCTGGTTTGTTTTTCATTGCAGCAATTAAAGATATTTAGGACTCATTTGTGCGCCGATTTCAATTACTTATAAATATCTCGTCCTTGAAAAAGAATCTCCCATTGGAGTTACAGAGTCAAAAGCATTACTTTTATGCAGTTTGATGTGATAATCGGGCATTCAAAGATTTTTTTTAATAGGTGGAACGTTTCAAAAGTAATTAGACCATGTATGAAAAACAAAGAAATGAAAAAAAATATAGATATATTCCCTGAGTTCCAGTTATCAATAACTAATTAGTGTTCACAAACAACGGCTCCAGTAACAGTCGCTGCCAGGAGGCTCCAGGCTATCGGAGGCTTTTTCATCAGTTCAACTGCGGTTTGGTGAAGTTGTGTTGTTGTTTGAACATGGTGAAATATTTGTGTTGCAAATTGTGTGTGTGTGTGTGTGTTTTCACAGGGACCATAACATGATGCACTGTCAGTGCCGGTGATTCAGACAAATCATGTATTGAGCAATCGTGGATTTGAAAAAGAAAAGTCCTTTGCCAGTCTTTTACTTTCAAGTGCACCGCTTCAACCTCCTCTTTGAAGAGGGAAAACAGCCTTTGTGGCGGCGCTGAACTCAAAACTCGTCATCTAAAAGGGAAACTTCAAGTGCCTTCTAATGTGTCAGGTGCTGCGGCAGACAACGTGTCCCGGCCCATTTATATCTGAGCAATTCTCCCCGCTGAGACCGTCACAAATTCTCCACAGCGAGTTATTTCTGACTGCACGCTGCCGGCAGAGGTGACGAGGCTCGCGATGTTGAACATTTTTTAAGTTCACTGCATAATGATACAATTGGCTCCTTGGCTCTCTCCCTAATGGCGCCTGACGTCCAGACGCTTTGTCTCCAATCTTCAATCCGTTCCACACCCAAACAATCACCGTTTGTGTGCGCTGCTCGCACTTTCCCGTCTCGATTTCATGCTTTCTGTCACTTTCTCATTTAATTATCTGACTCAGTCGCTGCTGTCGAAGGCTGTTTTTTTCCACACAAACTGATATGTGACCAAGTTCTAACAGGTTACTAAAACCTCTGTCCGCCTGCCGCCTCGCTTTGCCTCTTCTGTCAGCACCTCTTGATTTGAGCCACAGGTACAGTCGGAGGCTCAGCCAATGGCTGCGGCTCTCCCGAGGTTCATCCAGAGGTAACGCATCTGAAGCCCAGAACCACCCGAGGGACACCTTCCTCTGACACCTCGTCAACGCCACAAATCAAATGTGCTGCCACACAGAAGTACCACCGGGTCTGTTTTAGATATGGAAATGAATCAGTTGTCTTGGTGTGATGGCGTCTTGCTGCAGGAGACAAACACCCTTAATGATTACTGAGCAGCGGCAGCGGCTCAGGGTTGTAAACAAACCGTCTGTCAGCGTGTCGACACCTGTGCAACGTCCACCGCTTGATCCCAATTACATTGGTCCTGTCAATACCTCTGGTAGTTCTTTTTGAAACATTGTCACTGCATGATGTCAGGTTTTATCATTAAATCCAGAGTGAATTCACTCGTCTCTTAACACTGACGCTGAATTACTCTTCCAGAGTTGCTCTGATCACTTTGTGTCGATATCCAGTGCAAATTGTAGTAATAGTAATTTTACAGAAAGACAAACTGACAGTTCTCATGTTATCCTCATAAATAGCTCGCTTATACCTCTACTAATACTTATACTTATATCATATTGTTTTGTGCTCTCATATTATACTCTTTATAATAATGTATAAGGTTATATACTTCATGTCATGCTTTAGTGTTTATTTATGAATAGCCCACCCCCCTCCCCACGACCATGGACTATTGACTATCGACACTTAAATCCTTATTGTCTGTCGTTGTGTGTCACGTCTGTCATGTCATATCTGTTCTATGTATTCACCGTGAGAAGAACAGATACGATCGGTCCGACACATTCGTTTACAAGTTAGCAACAGTACAAGTCTATCACCCTAGAACCAACTGTAGCTACTGTCGCTAACGGCGCAAAGTGGATGTGACGGCGTGAAGGAAGAAATGCGTCTGCTGGTGCGGGATGTGTCAAACACCGACAGCAATCAGACATCGACACATCATCGACACCGATCAGAGGAAAATGCATTTGTCCACGTCGGATGTTGATTTGTTCTCCAGCTAGTGTTTCACTCCTGTTCTGCCTTGGAACCGACTGAGCAGTCGAGATGCAATAATGGGATTTTGGAAAGCTCATGTCAGACGTGATGAAGTGTTAACAGAGTTACATGGGAGGGGGGGTGCAAGTGGGAGATATGTGTGAGGTTCGGGTGGGGTGGGTGGGGTTAATGCTCCTCTGCTAAAAAAACAGAAAAACTTCATCTTGCAAAGTTGCTGTTTTGAACTCTCAGAAAATATTTACAGGTTTCGCCGTGCACGATGTAGCTGAGCACGAGGCTCACGTCACAGATGTCACTCACTTTTCTAAATACTTGACTGGCTGCGAAGGTGTTGGAGGCTGGTTGCTGTGTAGTGAATTAAAAAAAAGGAAAGCAGCGATAAATCATTGAGGGAAGGAGACATGGATGGAAATAGAGTTGGAGTTGCTCTTGTTTCTACGGTAACTGTCGATGGGGAGGTACCAGGGATGAAAGTGGAGGGAAAACAAACCTCCCCGCTCCGATGGCAACAGCACAGCAATTGGTTCTCGTTTCCTGTGAGGACAGGAAGGAAAAAAAAAAAAAAAACACATAACAAGGTCCCCGAGTAGCCCAGGAGACACAGTTTGATGTTGCATCAGAAAGCAAGAGGCAGGGCGTAGTGAACACGCGCCCACAAACATGCACACTCATCTTGCACACGCGTGCACACACACACACACACACACACTCTGTATTCTCGCTCTCACGCGCACACACACAAAAATCACATGCTCCACTTCACCCTGCAGCTGCCCCTCCCTCCCTCCCTCCCTCCCTCCCTCGCTCTCTTGCTCTCCTGCTCTCCCGCCAAAACATCGACAGCACGTGAAACCTGCCTGGAAACCACGGGAAACTTCCGCCTTGCTGCGATTGGCTCAGCTCCCTAGCAACCGCGTATGCTCGAGCAGCCAGTCAGGCGCCTTGTGAGAGGCACACTGACCCAATGAAACAGATTATTCAGAGGCGCGGGCAGGCACAGTGACCTGGTAACAGTCAGGAGAAGAAGTCAGAGAGAAGCTGGAGGCAGAGAAGAGAAGCTGCTCATGATTGGCTCACAGATTTCCTCTTTAATGCCATTGGCTGCTTGCTCATGTGTTTGCAGTCATTCATACATTTCTCTGCCTGCCCTCTCAGCACCGGCTCAGCTCCGCCGTTCCCTCCACGCTCAGCCAGTTCATGTAACTTCCACAGAGGCCACCCTGCCCTCAAGGAAATCCACGGCCCAAGGTCACGGCAAAGACTGCGCCGCTGAAACGGGATTGGTTCAGACGAGCAGCAGCAAAACAAGGTCCTAGTAACAAGTCATACCTTGTCACGTCAGCGAAGGATTAAAGCCCTGTGTCAACAACTTGTTCAACTCCACCAGCGCTCTTGTTGTCGCTGCTTATGATCTTGTTTGCGATGGACGCAGCGCCGGCGAGGGCTAATTAGCTTCACACACTGTGATGCAGCAGTCAACGATGGCGTAACCCGACTTGGCAAATGGTTAGTTTGTTTTGAAAAACTTAGGGAGGCGGTGCGCGCGAGGTTCGCACTCCTTTTCAACATTCCATTCCAAAAGCTTGCTCCAGCAATGTGGGGAATTAATGTCAATACCCCGCAGGAGCTGGATTTCACATCGAATAGTTAATGAGCTGGTGGGGAGAGAGAACGATTGAAATGATTCTGTGAATTTAACATGCCATGCATACGGCCTAATTTAACATAACTGCAGGCAAAAGCGCAGCCAGGCACGAGTGTTATAGGGCTGCGATTAGCAAAAACAACATTACCATCCAACACTGAAATTGCTCTCAGCTCCCTAACAAATTAGTTTACTCGGGTTGGCAGATAAATTGAATCTATACGTGTTTTCACTTCTCACAATAAACGCTGTAATGTGGCGGGAGATGAAGCGTGTTATTTATTCCACCGCCGCGGTTTCATTGGACTGTTTTAACTTTAGAAAAGGTTTGAACTGTGGTGTGATTTTAAAAGACAAGAGAAGTGTGACACAAAGGTCAAAGTGCTCTTAAATAACAACAATAGTAATAGTGAATACATACAAATAGAATAAATGATAATAATTTATTGTTTGTGGAAGTGAAGTTTTACTGATCGGAGTCGTCACAGGAATATCTGTTGAACTGTTCTGCTTTGATATCATTAGTGTAAGAGTGTGTGTGTGTGTGTGTGTGTGTCTTTGAATGTACATTCTCTGTACGGATCCGGTCTCCAGTGAATCACCGTTAACACTCCCCTGGGCCCCTGGCAGAGCGGGGAAGCTCAGACAAAGATCAGAACGTCTTTAGCGGGAATCAAACAAGGATTTCTCGCAGGAAAAGTGTACATCAGAGAAGGCTCAGATGTACTGTATGTTCCCACCATACGTCCATCGTCAGAGGGATCCTGGCGGAGTCGACAAGGTGCGCACCGATTAAAGGAACACATGTAGGCTCGTCACACATTACAGAGGGTTTGATGCTCTGTGAAGGTTTGAAGAGTCAGCACCTGGAGACTTCCTGCCGAGACCGTGAACCCAGATCGTCTGTCCATAAATTTAGAGTTTTACCAGTTTGTGGTGTATTTCATAGATGAGACGTTTCATTTTGGTTGATTTAATTCATGTACAAGAGAGGGTTTGTTATTTGACAATGTCCATTTGTGGATTTAGGACACTGGAAGTAACAGTAATAGTAACATTGATATTTGTTCATTTATTGTGGTGGGGTGTGGGTGACTGATGAGGAATGCAGACCGGTTATTCTTCACCTCTTACATAACATAACTTTATAAAAGTGGTAAAAGGGGGTTCTGTCCAGCGCATGCACCCCACGGTCAAATACGGATCAGGTTCCAAACTCTGGAACTGGGTTGCAAAAAGTTCTTCTGTTCGCCACATGCACGAGTGCACTACGATACTGACGCATTCGATCAAATATGCATCACGTTCCGGGAAACACACTGGGTTCTGACAAACGTTATTTACTTAACTAGTTAGAGGGTGGCCATCTTGTTTGCCCTCCTCGGGTCATTAATGTCAGGGGGGGATGAATGCGAGACAAGCCGCCGATGACTCACCGCATTTAAAGATGTAGTTTATGGCGACAGTAAATCCTCCCTTTCAGTCCGTCCCTCACCTGTCGGTCTGAGAGGTCATTATGTGTCACCATTTTAAAGATTAAACGCGTTACGTCATCGCTGCTCGCAGCTTTACAGACGCACAAACCCTCGTTTTTTGGGGGGGCGGAACACGCTGTGTTCATCCGTGAAATGACCGACTCAACTTTCTTTGTTTGGCCTGTGGAGGATCACCTCCGCTGTCTGCGTGAAGCTAATAGGATGGAGCAGCCGCGTGGCCGGCCGGGCTCCGCAGCCAGGGGGAATCGTTCCGGGAAATAAAACATAAAGCTATTGTCTGCATGAAAGCACTGTGCATTCAGCATTTTAAGCGTATCACTGTCGCCGAAAAGAGCTGGCAGGGAGGGAGAGAGAGTGAGAGAGAGAGAGAGAGAGAGAGACAGCATAAAAAATTGAAGATGTTGGACGGATCTGTGAACACACTCTGACACACAAACACACACACTTCCTCTCAGGATGTTGTATTATTATGCAAATAAACGCTCAGGCAGGAAATGCCAAGGAAGGATTAACGTATTCACTAATGTTTGGCTAAAAGTCTCCAAAACACTGCAAACCGACGCTCTTATTTCACACACTAATTGGAATAATTAAGACTTTTCTACTGGAATTACAAGGATTCTTAATTATTGGAGGGACTTTCAGCCTTTAATTGGCTTGTGTGTTTTGTTGAAGCTCAGAAATTCTCGTTTCAATTCTGAGCACGATTCACGATGAAGTCTTTGTTTTGAAAACAAGAAAAAGAGCCTCTAGAATTTCACATCACCTCTCCGACATGATCTCAACGCGCAGCTCCAACCGAGCAGCTGCTTTGAAATGTTCTCACATTTGAGCGGCTTCCTCGACGCGCCGTCTCCTATCCCCCATGGAGGTCAGCGGCTGTGAAGGAGCTCGGCGCGGCAGCAGATCGCCTCGAGGAGCGACAGCCGCCCTCTGATCTCCCCGCGCGTCAGAAGATCTGAGGACAGACTCTGCACACAAAGTCAGTCGGGACAACTCCTCACTTGTGAGCTGTGATGGAGCCGTCCAGCACCGTTCCTTCCTCAGGATGTGAAGAGCCGGAGAACGTCTAAGAGGAGAACGTGGACAGACCGACGGTACCCAAGCTGTGGCCGTGTGGAGTGTTCCAGAAAGAGACTGAGTCCACGTCCACACGGAGTCGCGTCGTTGTGTCCGATCGACAGGTGGAGAGCATGCAAACCCCACCCGGAAAGGCCCTGAACCAGGGACCTTCTTGCTATGAGGTGACAGTGCTAACCACCCATGTACAACCCATGGATCCATTTTCATGCAAATATTCTTGACAGAGGAAAAAAAAAAACGGTGGATGTAGCTGTAATTAGCCAGCTAGATAACAGCTGTTATCCAGCTGCTATCCAGCTGTTATCCAGTGGGTCAGCGTGAACCTGCAGAGGTAAACGGCCACATGCTTCGCACCTCCAACGTGAATGTGAGCAACAGCTTCGCCGAGATGAGCGAGCCCGTTACCACGGGGGAATTCTACGTGTGAAATTCCGTTTTCTGGTCAATTCCAGAAAGGGGGAGGATGTTGCATGACTGAGCTGCAAATTAATTTCTCTGTCTTTTCTCTGTCCCTGGGGGCTTCGTTTTTTGGGTGACTGAGTCATCCCCAGCTCGCTGCTCGCGGCATGTGGGCGGCAGATGTTTTCATATCGGTACGGCCCTTGTACGACAGATGTGGCTCTGTTTCAGTTTGACAAACATACCTGTGGCCGGCGCCACCTGCTTTCCATGAGCAGCCTGTTCCCGCCTGAATTGTTCCTTCTTATTTTCTTTAAATGAGTGGGTCTCTCGGTGGGACACTGTTGCCTCGTAGCTCATAGGTGTGAATAGGAGAGTGAGTGGTTGTGTGTCCCTGACACTCACCCGTTGACAGCTGGGATCAACCACGACCCGTAACCGGAGCAAGCAGGAGAAGATGAACGAATGAATGTGTCTGTCCGTGTGTGTGTGTGTGTGTGTTTACCTGAAAATCCAGACGTATCCAGATGTAATCACGCCAGATGGCTGAAGATTGTTCTGATGACGTCACCTTATTCGTTGCTCGGATTGGTCAGAGGTTGGTGAAGGTCTATCACCCAGAACCCACAAACATCTGGAGTTC
>CAAKHB010007950.1:85804-105799 GCA_901007665.1 Aeoliscus strigatus | reverse complement strand
TCATGATGCAAGTGAAGTTTATGTAATTTCACCATCAGGTTTGAACAGTTATGGGTTTTTTTTCCTAAAAGAATGACATCACCTTAAATTAAACTGTATCATAATGCGTTTACAGCGACTGAGCAGCAGAGGGCAGTCACAGTGTAGCTTTATGTCATGGTGAGACTCACAGGGAAGAATTCCAGCCCTCAAGGTTTAATACACCTAAATTAATCATTGGTCATTAGTAGTTGGCAATCAGTGACTAATATGCTGCATACGCCAATTTCAGGCAATCATATTATATTAACATGAATAAACATTTGTGCCTCAGGTGCACAAAATACTGATGCAGCTGCAAAGCAGGTTCATATTAATGTCAGATGTGTTTTTCAGTGAACAAAGCTGTTTCATAAAGCGCTAATACAACCTCTCTGAAGTGATTTTATTCACTGCAAACTGCTGCCAGCCAGTTTTCCATCTCCTACAATCACAATCCCAAGTGTACTTTCAACCTCTGGTGCCATCTGCTGGCTACACTATGAAATCACAGCACATTTCTGCATTATCAAAGGAAGACATGAGCACGAATGATCCAACACCACAAAAGACAGCATCTTTCAAGATCATTTTAATTTTTTTGAAACATGGAATATTGTTCAGTAATTTTCCAGCTCATGAGGTTTTTAAATGTACGTCTTTAAACGTAATCTGCACCTGAGCAAGTCAGGAATGATTCAAAAAAATGTGTTTTGACTTGTTTAATTTTGTTCTTTGGGCAGTTACAAAAGGACCAGAATGCACCTGGTGTGTGTGTGTGTGTGTCTTTCCTCCCTTCTTGCTGCAATAAGGAAGTGTGTCCTCCCCCAGCAGAGGTGAGGGAGTGGCAACGTACGGGGAGAGAGAGAGGAACTGTCAGGGCCTGAGACTTCTGTCCACCTCAGGAGTTCACCACAAACAGGTAAGAGCTGCATTCATGTTCATTTACTGCACAGCTTGGATGCTGTGGGTGTGCGATAGAGAGATTGTGTGTATGTGTGTGTATTAGTAGAACCAGAAGATGCAAACACAGGCGTGAACATTGAGGCCTTCATGTCAGGCTGCTTGTCCACATGTCTGTGTTACGACACAGACGTCCATTTGTCCGTGTGTGAGACAAACACGGATGTTTTTCTGTCATAAACGGACACAAAGGAGAAGAGCTGGCTGCCATTTTCCTCCAGAAGCGAGAACTTTGTGTGACTGGCTTTCATTGTGAAAGCAAGTCTGTGCAGGTGAAGAGGCAGCCAGCCGCATTCCACAGCCTGGGGTCATTCCTGCGACACAGACCCTCACTGAACACTAAACACCGTCTGTCTGAACCTCTGCTCATGCAACAGAAACACCAGCCTTTGGAATAAAGGAAATATATTCATGAAACGTGGAGTTAAAGGACAGATTTGCAGCTTTTGAAATGGATCCCTGGATCATTGGTGAGTCTCTTAGAAAGGAATCAACAACCGCTCGAGGTGGAACGTCAATGTTTGATGACACTGCGAGAAGGAATGGATGTTCGTACCGTCAGGGTGCGTGTCGTGGCACATTCTGACAGTTTCCTGAGAGAGAGAGAGAGAGATCACTTCAGCTTCAACCTGTTGGAGACTGATGACAGATGATTCAGGCCACGTCCACATGGACCAAAACCATCTTTTTGTCCTCTGCCTTCCTCAGCACCATAGAATATTTGCATCCAAATGGATCCATTGGAAACAACTGGACAGGCTGTAGTTCATCCTCCAGGTCTCTAGGTGGTGCTTGAAATTCACCAGAAACAGAAGAAGAGACAGTGGAGCGGCACATCCTTGGCTAACCAGCAAATAGAACTGTCCAAAATGTTTTTGTTTTTTTTTACAAAAAAAAAGGGAGCGGAAAATGATGATGATGTTGTCGGAGTTACAACAGTACTGCTGTCTCCTGATGTAAATGAAGAAAACACTGAATTGACCTCGAAACAGCCATTCTGCTCCGTGAGTTTTTACGTGGTCCAAAGCAGTCACAGCGACTGCGAGAAGTCAAAGGTGGAACAGCAACGACCAGAGTTCTGTGACTCTATTTGAGTGTCTGTTCTTTTGTTCCAGGCAACTTACAACATGAACGTTGCTGCATTTGAAAGGCAAACATGGAACCTTTAACTCCAGATCCCTACATCAACCCCGCTGATGTTTCTAGAATGTGTTCATTCCTCCGACATTTCATGTTCGTGTGTTAAAAAGATGTCAAATCAAATCTCGAGTACCTGTTAGTTGCAGAGGGTCAAAGGTCAGCGGCTTTCAACAGTATGCGTTCTTCAGTTTACATTTGTCAAGAGCCTGTTTCCGTCCACATGAGCGCAGGAATGTATTTGTGTATTGAAGGGTTTTCTCTCCCGCCTACTGATAAATCTTCAGCAGTCTTAACCCCGCTGTCAGGCCTCCTACACCCAGGTGATGGTGCAACACGCCGGCCCCGTCCCATCCTCTTCCCCCTCTCTTCTTATCTCCCTCTATCGCAATATCTCTCTCTCTCTCTGTCTCACACACACATATATACACAGACACACACAGATCCTGGCTGGGGAATTCACAGCCTCAGGCTAACAAAACACACTCCTGTCCAACAGCGGAGAAAAGCCCGTGAGAAACGAACACGTCTCAGCTCTCTGACAGCATTCGAGGAAAACCTAATTAAAAGAAGTTTTCTTTTTCTGACAGACACTCGTGTCAGGTGGGTAACTGGTAGACCTCTTTAATGCTGAGATCTGTGTGTGATGCTTCAAAGCTTCTGTTCTGCGTTGTCCTCCAGTGTCAGTGTCCCACTGCTTTGACTTCCCGGCAGAGTTTTAACATAAACAAACCTGAAAGTTCAATCGGTGTTGCTCAGTGACATTTACAGGTATTTGATGTAGTTTTATTCTCAGATTTATTCATGTAGAGTAAAAACATGTAGAAACTATTTGTGCAGTTTTCGGTCTCGTTCTCTGTGGAGATCTGTGTTGATCTGTTTGCTGTGTATTTGTTGTGCACACACACAGTGTGTGTGGGATGGACCCCAGCATCTCTCATTCTCACCTACTGGGTTGAATGGGTTCTAAACTTATATATAGCACCTTTAACATCGACTCTTCCATTACATTGAATGTGAAATAGTCAAGCTGCAGCTCTGCTGTGTCTCTCCACCTTGTTCTTTCATGCGGAACAAATGGAAACAAGTTGCATAACACCAGAAGCAAGAAGCAAATCACACGGGCAGGTTAGTTGTCACTGTTTGTTGGCAGACGAACACGCTGTTGTGACACAGCAGACAGGTTTGTTGTTTTCACTCTACACCGTCACATTTTAGCACAAACAAGAAGCACCGCAGTTTTGTTGTTGGTTGAATGAAGGTGTTGGCGCTGAGGCGTTGAAACTTGAATCTAACGTCGATGGCAAGCTGTGAAAATGAATCGTAGCTCGACGTGTGCTGTGATGATACACTACTACTAACTTCAGTAAATACGGTTTGTCTCTCCGGAAGGATGACGTGGGCATGATGGATCCAACCCAACCGTGACAATGTACGAGGTGATGTCCGGGGACACCCTGTCCTGGAAGGTGCCCAGTCCACGTCAAAGTAACGTCCAGTCCAGCCCTGAGTCGCATTTCACCGGCGACGGAGGACCCGTCAAGATCCTCAAAGTCTGCTTCTGCACCAACAACAACCTGGGCAAGAACTTCAAGCTGGTCAAATGTGACAGCTCCTGGCAAATCAGGGTGAGAGCAATGGGAAGGATACGTGTCAGCGGATTCCTGAGGTTACAAATCAGAGATCAGAAGTGGAGGACATTGAGCTCTGACCAGAGCCAAAGAAGATATTTTATTTGGCTTTGCGAAAACATTTACCACATCTGAAGCGATGAGGTGTTCTGTCTCCTCCAGGCGATCATTCGCTCCATCCTGGTGAGCGGCCGTCTGGGGCCAAACATCGAGCACGCCGGCTGCTACGGCCTCCTGCTCAAGCACCTGAAGTCGGACGAGCTCCACTGGCTGCATCCCGACCTGACGGTCGGAGAGATGGAGCAGCGCTACGAGAGCCACCACGTGGAGGCTGAGTGGAGGTACGATGGAACGAGGCCTGGAGCGCTTGGACAAATCAGAACAGTGTCACAGAAACGTTTCCCTCCTTTCCCTACAGGTACGACCTTCGCATCAGATATGTTCCCGTCAATTTCCTGGAGAAATTCCAAGATGACAGATCAACGTTTTTGTACTTTTACCAACAGGTAAAACACAGTTGTTGGGTTTTTTTTAGCCCATTATAAGGACTCAAGAAGTCTTTGTGACAGAGGTTCACCCTTTAACAGCAGCATCGCTCACATATTTGTTTTATCAATTTGTTTGTGTCATGTGTACTTTACTGTACTGTCAGTATTTTAAGTATCATTTTGAAAGAGATCAAATGCTACAACGTCAATCAAGCAATGTGACTGCAATAAATGTCCGATGGTCACAGACACAGGAAATGAACCTACTACTACCAGTTTTTGTGTTTGTTTCACATTTCTCTGCGCACTCTCATTGAATAAAGGCACATTATGCAAGTTACAGCAGGTGTGACGACCATAACGTCAAATTAAACTCCACAAAAAAGGACTTGATTTTCTAATCCAGGTGCAGGTTCAGTCATCACTGTTTAAAAACTGCTGACATTATTTTGGTATTGACTTGATAAAAACTGTTTCTGTACATTTCCTGACAGGTGCGTAGTGATTACATGCAGTATCATGCCAGCAAGGTCAGCGACGGGATGGCCCTGCAGCTCGGCTGTTTGGAGATCAGGTGAGCGTTGGTTGAAAAGTTAATGTTTGATTAAAGTGAGTTGTCAGGACGCACAAAGAGTTCACACGAATCCTCGTTACAGGAGGTTCTACAAAGACATGAACGCAAAGGGACTGGAGAAGAAGTCAAACTTTGAGCTCCTGGAGTGAGTTTCCCCCCTCTCACTTTTTATTTCACCCTTTAAACCCGACGGTATCACTGCTGATTCTCACCAGCATGCTTTGGAGTACAGTAATTATGTGATCATTTCAGAAAACATGGCACGGTTACTGAGAAGTTTCACTCGGTTCCTCTACCAAGTCATTGTCATTACGGTAATGATTCACCTGCTTCTGGCAACAGAATAAGTTGGATTACTGTAATGACAGCAACAACATCAGCAGAATTCACTAATGCAGTGCAAATAGTCGCACTCGTGCTAGCACTCCAAAGTATGCTAGCAGGAATGTGGTACCAGGGATACTGTCGGTGTTGAAGGGTTGAAAGAGAGTCCCGTCATGTTTCTAACCCTGTTGAACTAAACTCTGCTGCAAAAATGAAGAAAAGATGTGGGCCTGGACCTTTTCTTCCCCGAGCAGCTGATAAACAGCATGAAGGTAAAAGACCCGTCACCTCCGTTTGTCACCGACGACTAAGACTACTGCTTGAAGCTTTACGAAAAAAACTGTCCACTGTCCCATCCAGTCGAAGCAGCTAAGGAAACTGATCCAGCAAACGTTCCAACAATTCGCGTCGCTCAAGGAGGACGACTGCATGGTGAAGTTCTTCGAGACGCTCAAGGAGTTCGTCAGTTACGACGAGGAAGTGTTCCCGTGCGAGCTGGTGGTGAGTATCCACTCGAACCGTTGCTGCTTTTCTCACACACCCCCGCCCCGCCCGGTGTCCGTCCACACTCTCGCTCATCAACAGCAAGGCTGGAGCCTGTCGGTGGAGCTGGTCATTGGAGGGAGAGGGATCCGCCAGCGCACACAGAAGAATTCCGCGGTGAGAATTGTCTTCCTGACAAGGAATTCCTTACATTCTGTCCGCCATGATTTCATCGGTTGCGTCTTCCTCTCTGGTGCCTCAGCCTGTGTTTCTAGCCGACTTCAAGCAGATCAAGAGAGTTCAGTGCTTGTCTCAGAGCGACGGCAAGGCTCTCATGAACCTCGAAGTCGAGGGCGCCCGACAGGTGAGTGTCGCAATCTGACTTTTGATGGCGCATGGATGAGCTAGTGGATGCTGGGTGGGAGATGTATGAGCTGAGAGGATATCTTCCTGACAGCGTCTATCGATCAACGTGGCCACGGTCCCCATGGCCGAGAACATGATGGACCTTATCGACGGGTACTGCCGCTTGGAGAATGGCACAGATGATTCCGTTATCTACAGGCCAAACAAAGGTGTGTACCAGCCTGGAAACACACAACGGAGCAGTTTCTGTCTCTCCTTCACGCCAACGAACTTAGCACAAAAGGAGCAAAATGCTAATTTAGCATTCAGAAATCATATGCGCATGTAACAGCATGAGGCTGGTGAATGGATGGAGTTTGTAGCAAAGATAGCGTCTCACTCTCCCCCCCATCAGGCGCAGAGTGGTATTACAAGACGCAGCAGCGCATTCATATAGCACCTTTAAACATCTCTCTGCTCGATTTCTAATCCATGACTTCTAATCCTTTTGCTGACATGCTAGAAGCCAGCTCACGGACTTCCCTCCCAGAGATTCCCACAAGGTGAGCGACTCTTCTCCTCACGATGCACCAGTGATGATGTTCTGTCCGTTGTGTCTCACAGGAGTTTTAAACCCCTGTCCGGCATGTGACTGCGGCCTAAAGCTGACGTAGACCCAGCGTCGTAGCCTTCTTCGGCGCCGCATGATGCAAACAGATGGCTGTATCTGCGTACTTATGTTTCTAGAGAGGTGACATCCCCATCTCCAAACCCTACGCCATAGGCAACACATTGCCGCGTTGACTCTACGCCGTCGATTTGATGCAGAGGCACAAATCAGGCATTAATCCCACTCCTCAGTGGCTCTCATCATCCCTAACATACAGTACATGCTAATGTAGTGATCATTACCGCCCCCTGCTGGTGTCAGCCTGTATCACATGTGCTGTGTCCATCTTTTGTTGTGTCCTCTTTGGTGCAGCAGGGACTCCACCTCCGTCAGACACAGTGTAGGTGAGCGGACCCTCTCCGGAACGTTTCCGTGTGCAAACTGCGTCGTGTGTCTCTGAAAGCTGTTCTTTGTGTTTTTCAGGCTCAGATATTTATTGTGAGATCCTCGACGAAAGACCCAGATCAGGTTTGTTGACAGTTTGTTTTCAGAATAATGACACTTGTTGGGAACTCACATTGACAAATTGCAGTCTTGTTCCATCAGTGGTGAAGTACGGAATCGACCGGAACGACATAGTTCTGGGACAGATCCTCGGCGAGGGGTTCTTTGGTGAAGTCTACGAGGGAGTCTACAAGCAAGCAGTAAATATTCATTTTAACATGCAAACTGACATAAAGGGAGGATGTTTGACCTTTGACCTCACATTTTCCCCTGCTGATGGAACAGAACGGAAACAGGGTCAATGTGGCGGTGAAGACGTGCAAAGACTGCTCGCCTGACGTGATGGAGAAGTTCATGAGTGAAGCAGGTATTCTTCTGGAAAATAAAACGTTAACGGACCAGTCAACGGGTCCCGACGGGTCCTTTCCTGTGTGTGTGTGTGTGTGTGTGTGTGTGTGTGTGTGTGTTAGTGATCATGAAGAACCTCGACCATCCTCACATCGTCAAGCTCATTGGAATCATCGAGGAGGACCCGGTGTGGATCGTCATGGAGCTGTATCAGTACGGAGAGGTAAGTATTTTTGGAATCGTCTCAGCAAACGTCGGTTCACGTCATCTTCACAACGCTCAGTGCCTGAACGGTTCTAACAGAAACGCAGAGTTCACGTGAGCAGCGCTTAGCAACCGAGGAGAAGCTATACGTCCTTCTATAGGCTACGAAACTTCCAGCAGACCGAAGGCTACGTGTGATGGCCTTCTGTCTCAACCAGGCTGAGGAATTGCCTCCACCGAGTTGTTCCCAGGCCAGGAGTGAAGAGGTCCATGTACGTCAGGGAGGCAGACTCTGACTGAGAGTTCTTGACTGGTTCTTGTTTCCACAGCTCGGGAACTACCTAACTCAGAACCAGAACCACCTGACAAACACAACTCTGGTGCTGTTCAGCCTGCAGATCTGTAAAGCTCTCGTCTACCTCGAAGGGGTCAACATGGTTCACAGGTGATTCTTTTTCCTACAAAGTCTTCGCCAACACTCGTCGGTCGAAGCAGATGCTTTGTCTCATTTATGTTCCATTGAAACCAACAGAGACACACGGAAATTATTATAAACGTCTTTTGGAACACATATTAAACCCCTCATCCAATGGTGGAGGCTGACCTCTGATGGAGGATGTAGTGTACTACAAGCATACAGAATGTTTTGACTTAATGCCAACAAGCCCATCCTGATCCAGGGATTCATCATCTCCATCTAGCAGGCTAGCATGTTAGCATGTTCGCAGGTAGTGGACTGGAAGCTGAAGAGGCGTCAGTCCACTTCCTGTGTTACTGCCCTTGAGCAAGGCACCGAAACTCACATGGCAGCTGCTGCTCCTAGCTTGCCGTATGTGTGTGTTACAGCAGTGGTCCCCAACCTTTTTTGTACCAGGGACCAGTTTCACGCAGAAAAGGACCAAAAACATAATCATTAGACTTAGTATGTGATCTGAATGCAACAATTACATTTTATATTAGGCACTTTCATGAACTACTGCACTATAATATCAACTCACCAAAATGGAGAATCAGTAGGAGCGCTGGGCTTGTTTTCCAGCAACTAGACGGTCCCATCTGGTCCAGTGTAATCCGTAGTCTTGTTTCTGTCCTTCGTGTTCCCGTTTTTTTTTCTTTCAAAATATTCCAAGGGCTTGTTTTTCGATGCTGGTTGTTTTGTCTCCATGTGGCGGTGCAGTTTTGATGGTTTCATGGCTTCATTGGCAAGTCTCTTACCGCATATTACACAGAGTGGGGTGGGTGTGGGGTTTGTCAATCACCTGTTGCGATGAACCCGTAACTCAGGTATGAATCTTGGTATTTTCTTTTAAATGCAGCTTTCTTTTTGTAGGCAGTCTGTGACCCGTGTGCTGTCTCCTCGTTTACTCGTTCACCCTTTCCCGAACAAACTCTCCGGTGAACTCTGTTTCTGCCTCATTTTGCGGGGCTAGCTTGCATCGTTGATGCAGGAAAAATACGCGCCAAAGAGTCGAGCGCGGAAGTGGTTGTCTTTCAAAATAAGACAACCGGAAGCAAAAACATATTTATATATTTTAATCGGGATTATTTATTCTTTACTCTATTTACTCTATTTACTCTTTACTCTATTACTCTATTTACTCTATTTATTCCCGGTACAAAATTATCCAAAATTACTGCTATGGAGCTGTGGAAAATTATTACAAAATTACCGGTACCGGTCCAGGGCCCGGTGGTTGGGGACCCTTGTGTTACAGTGTAGCTAGGTATAAGGAAAGAGGAACGTTTTCTGTGTTTCCCATGTGTAATATCTGAGCAAAAATAATAAAATAAAGCTTCTAAACTTTTCTTCCCCCTTACCTCAACCAGAGACATCGCAGTCCGCAATGTGTTAGTCGCCAGTGCGGACTGTGTGAAGCTCGGAGACTTTGGTTTGTCCAGATACATCGAGGATGAGGAATACTACAAAGGTAACGACAAACAAGAATACAACAAACAACAAAAATGTGACAGTAGATTTGGCTGACATTTAAATATTTAACTGAATGAACCACATTTTACCACCAAAAAATTCAAAATCAAAAACGTTGGATATACAATGTTCTCTCCATGAAGGGAATTTCTTTAACTTCCCTTGTAAACGCAGCGTCTGTCAGCCGACTGCCGATCAAGTGGATGGCCCCAGAATCCATCAACTTCAGACGCTTCACTGCGGCCAGTGACGTGTGGATGTTTGGTGAGTGTGTGTGTGTGTTTTGCCCCTGGTGACCTCACGCTCTCCAGTGCTCCTGACTTCCAGTTTGTGGTCGTAGCTGTGTGTGTGTGGGAGATCATGAGTCGGGGTCAGCAGCCATTCTTCTGGCTGGAGAACAGAGACGTCATCAACCAGCTGGAGCAGGGCATCCGGCTGCCCAAACCGGACAACTGCCCCCCCGCCCTCTACTCGCTCATGACCCGCTGCTGGTCCTACGACCCCAAAGAGAGGCCCACCTTCACCGAGCTGGTCGTCAAGATCAGGTAGTCCTCACATGGATGGTGGACGTAAGAGTTTGCAGGAGTTATTGTCGGTGTTTCCACAAATTTCACGCTCGTTCTAACTGTAAACGTTCACGCAGTGCAGAAGAACTTGTAGCACCTCACTGAGAGCAGGAGGTCAGATAGCTGGAGTTCAGGGTGAGAACTCCCTGCAGATGGATCTGATGTTTGGAGATCTCCACCAGCAGCTTCTGCTGCAGGTTCTTTCTCCTCAAGGGTCTCAGAACATGGTCGTGCATTTGACAGCAGCTGTGTTGACAGACCAGCAGAGGTTCTTTAAATTCTCAACTGCTCAACAGCGTTTTTGGTTTTCAAATCGCTCCTTCCTGGAAACCTCACAAATCCATTTCTCTTAATTGAATCAGTAAAACAGCCAGCTGGCTCGGGCCAAACAGTAACGCTCTGTTTCCATCCTCGTCCAAATGTCAACAATCAGTGACGTCTACAAGATGGAGAGGGAGGAGGAGGTGGAACGAGAGCGGAACCGAGCGCGCTCCACCAAATATTTTGACCCCAAATTCAGCTTCAACGAGCCCCCTCCAAAGGTAGCTCGCAGTTCTAAGAGATAGGATTCAAGCATGTGTACGTGATTAATTCATCGTTTGTCACCTTGACCGCAGCCTTCAAGAATGAAACCACGGCGGTTTGGGAACACGCTCAGTATTGGTCTGCACATTCAGGTACGGGTCGACTAACTGATATATGCTAATGTGATTGTAGCACCGGGGATTCCGTCAGTGTTGAAGACTTAAACAGGGGAACCTGTTACCACAACCAAGAGCATTTTTAAAGTAACTTTCCGCAACACTGATCCGTACATGACCTGAACGCTGGATTTCTGTGTGTATGTGTTCGTGCAGCTGAATGAAGCCTTGTGTGCCAGCTCTCCTGACCTCGCCAGTCCATGCGATTACCAGTCTCCTGTGGACTCCATGAACACCCTAGCGTTGCCTGTCAGGTCCCCTCGGCGTCGCAGTATGGGGGTAAAAAACAAAAAAAAACAAAAAAACAAAAACGCTGATCCACTCTCTGTGTTTCCTTTCTGAGGTGCATGTTCCGAGTTGGATCACTCGTGTTGTGCTGTTTTCCAGGAGGGTGAATTCCTGTGGCAGAGGGAGAGGCAGCAGATGCAGGACACTCTGCGGCAGCAGAAAGAGCAGATGATGGAGGATAAAAAGTGGCTGGAGAAAGAGGAGAGACTCCTGGTGGGAAACAGAGCATCATTAACGTTTGTCAACCCGCTCAGCGCCATCCCCCCCGCTCACTCTCGACGTCCCACTAGCCTTAAGTTGAATGTCCCCCTGCTAACTGTCCCCAACAGAGGCTCCATGTGCGTTCTCTATAAAATGAACCTGCCTGTTCTTTTGCAGGACCCCATGGGACCGGACGACCCCACCAGCCCAGTGGTACGTGTCGGTGTGTGTGTATGTGTGTGTGTGTGTGTGTGTGTGTGCTCTGTCAGCTCAAGGGGCTTCACAATAAAATACGAGACAAACAAGATAATAATGAAACAAACAAAACAAAAAAACAAAAAAACAAACTCAAAAACAAAATGTTAGAAATTAAAACATCAAAAGACAATAAAATGCTTATAAAATGTTAAAAACACTAAACTGCAGTTTTCAGATATAAAATATAATCGGTCGCTGCTATATCCAACTAGTTCAAATGTACTGGATGAACGTTTTCAAGTTGGAACCTTTGAATAGGAAAGTAGCTCATTGTATCTTTGTTCTTTTTTTTTTCAGTCCAAAGACGCTGAGGCTGAAAACGGTAAGTGTTCAGAGGAAATTACATTTTTACATTTTTTTTTTCCCCTGAGTCATTCTTTAAAGTCCATTATTAATCTTCCTCTTCTGTCTCTTGTATTGTTCGTGTCTCCCCCCCACAGCTCCACCGGAGAAGCCCCCCCGGCTCACAGCACAGGTCATTGGAGCAAATGAGTTTTTCATTTAAGCCCTTTAAAGTCGACAGAATAGAAAGGACTTATTATACAAGTTTTTGAAAAAAAGGAGAAAAGTGAACGTCCACCTTCGTGAGTCGGCAGGGATGCTGCTGCTGGTTTAAACCTCTGACCCTGTGTCTCCCGTAGCCGGCGCCCACGGCGGAGCTCGACCGCTCTGATGACAAAGTGTACCACTGCGTCATGGACCTGGTGAAAGTTGTTGTGCAGCTTAAAAACAACATCCCAGAGATGAATCCGGAACAGTACATCACTGTCGTAAAGGTACGCGGGGCCGAGCTGCTTTCTCTCACATCCTGTTTTCAGGAGTTTTCCGTGAACTGTGTGCGTTGCTCTGTGCTCCAGTCCGTGGGGATGGCCTTAAGGAACCTGATCCGCAGCGTCGACGACATTCTGCCCACGTTACACGAGTCTGTCAGGACGGAGGTACGGTCCATCACCATCATCTTTTTAGTTCCTATAAAGTGACGGAATGTCTCTTCAGCCCTTTTAAACGACGGTATCATTGCTGATACAGTCACACTAGCATACTTGGAAGCACCGTGATTCAGATCAGAAAACGAGTTGGGTTACCAAAAGTTGAGATGTTGCACTTCACTTCCAAGTTGCTGTCATTACGGTAATGATGCACCAGCTTCCAGCAACAGAGCAAATGGGAAGACCTTAGTGACTCCTTCTCCTCGCTCCTTCTTCACACACGTGGAGGAACTGAGTGACACTTCTCAGCTTTTTTCTGATAGTCGCAAATAGTCATGTATTTATGGTACACCAAAGTATGCTAGCAGTCATTTAGTGCCAGGGTTAGGTACGAACTGAGAAAAATGACGTGAGAATAGATTCATAGTCTCATCTAATGTAGAAACTTCCCTCAAAGTCTGAACCGACCTTAAAAATAAAGAAGAAGAAACTACAGTAAGACCACAAACTCTGGCCTCTGGCCAAACTTTGGCCTTCTGACACTCCCTTGTTGACGTCCTCTCAGATCGAGGGCACGCAGAAGCTGCTGAACAACGACATGGCGGAGCTGATCAGCAAAATGCGGCTGGCGCAGCAGAACGCCATCACCTCGTTGAAGGAGGAGTGCAAGAAACAGCTGCTGGCCGCAGCGCACAACCTGGCCATGGACAGTAAGAACATGCTGGACGCTGTGGACCAGGCCAGAGTCAGAGCCAACCTGGCCAAACCAGTGGCGCCCTGATGGACCGGAAACATCTGGTTCACATCATCTGTCCGAGGTCAAAAACATTTCCCCATCAACATTCATCAAACCTGTAAATATATATATGGATACGCACAGATGTGATGCTGCACGGACAAAAAAAACAAGAAAAAAATCCAATCCAGAATATTCTGTACAGCAGATTAACATGTGAGATTATTTTCTATATGATGAATGTTCTGACAAATTTAATTGAAATATAACCTGATTTCAACTGTGATTGATTGAGTAAATGAATCAAAAAACAATAAAAAAACAGCAGAATGTTTTTGTAATTATCTCTAGACGACAACGGTTTATTTCTTTTAACTCAAAATGACAATTCAAAACATGACAGAAGAAATGGTTTATATATTTTTATATCCGCAAACATTTCTCGTACATGATGTTTCAATGTGAGATGAAGACAAACTGTACAGTTGATAATTAATTTGTGACATTTCTGATTCCCTGGTCAACTTGAGTCACAATCGTAAAAATATTTCACACATAATAAATAGAAAAATAAAGCTCATGATGTATGTTAGCGATTTAATGTAAATTTCTGCTTGTGTTGTGTAGGGAATAATAAAATCTCATTGCTAAATGGTGTTAAGTATTAAACAGCATGTTTTATTTGAAGTCTAGTTTTACCAATTCAAGCTTGAGTTCTTAAACTTAGCTACAGGAAGCCCAGTTAGTGACACAGTGTTGTTAAAGTGATTAAAGGACTAATTTGTCCTAAATGTGAGATGTAATGTGACACCAAACAGATGATTGTGATGGATTTTCATTGCTGTATTTATTATGTAGGATATAAAGAATAAGAAAAGCGTAAGCTGCAAACATTGCAAAACATGAAGAAGAAAGGAATTTGTAAAAAAGCTCTTTTCAAATGATTCCACTTGTCAAGTATAATATGGAAACATTCGGTACAGCATGCTACCAAAGAGGCGTCACACGTCCCAGCTTCACATTTTCTTAACATCAGAACACTCTCATCGCCCCCCCTTCGATAAACCACCACAAGAGGACATAAAGTAAAAAGTTTGGACACACCTTCTCATTCAATGCCTTTCCTTTTCTTTCATGACCTTCATTTCTTCAAGTCATGACGCCCACTCGTTTCTCTTACTCAGCTGATTGGTTCTTGTCATAATATGAATGAACAGTTGTCCAATAGGGCTGTCGGCCGTGTGTCAACATGACTTCATCACAACACAACTGATGGTCCCAACCCCATTAATAAGGCAAGAAATTCCACTAATCCTGACGAGGCACAAGTGAAAACCGTTTCAGGTGACGACCTCATGAAGCTCACAGAGAACACCACCGGTTTGCAGCTCGATCAAAAAAGCAAAGGGTGGCCACTTTGAGATATATAAAATAGATATGTTTAGAGTTATTTCACGCTTTTTTGTGAAGTACATAACTCCACATGTGTTCATTCATAGTTCTGATGCCTTCAGTGAGAGTCTACAATGAAAATAAAGGAGACACAGTGAATGAGAAGGTGTCCCCAAACATTTGGCCTGTACTGTATGTCGTTACAGACTGTTTTCATACATCCAGTGAAGCTTTTCTGGGATCTAGTGGCCAAAAAAATCACCTCAGCAAACAGCTCGTCCTGACGGAGCTTCACTTCACACACAAGTAAACAAAACCCAAGTGATTCCACAGTACTTTAGTGTCTACGTGGACGTTATGTACGGGTAGTTAACATGCTTCACCAGTGGTTTCCATGAAGGCACAGAGTCCCAGCAACCTTCAGCTACCTTCAGTGTCACATATCAATTAGCCCAAAGGTTGCTCATCCACAGTGTCTTTTGCTAGTTTGTACTCCTCACTACACAGTATAAGACTGGCTTAATGTAACATTTAACTAAAAAAAAAAAAAAAAAAAGAGTCTCCTGTGCTGTAAATGAGCCAGCGCATTAATGCTCAAGTATAATGTACCTGATATCGGAATGTGGGCAACATCATCTAGAAGTTAACATGTTGTCTGGCAGCCTAATATGGTGACAATATGCTAATGTTAGCATCAGCTCAAACACAACACTTGGGTTGGGGAGGTGGGACATGGGACCCTGGGAGAGAACGGATACTGAGCTGAGGAACATTGGATTCAAGGATCTTTGGACTTTTGGGACATTGGAAACATGAGTTCACCGCATCCACGGATCGTAGGAGATCGTACGAGATGAACTTGCAATCATAGGACATTGTAGTCTTGAGGTCGTAGGACATTTCATCCTGATCAAGGAGGGGTATGGAGATGGTTAGATACAAATATGGGACCACAGGAAAACAATCATTTCCAAATAATCCATTTAAACATAGGACACATCGTCCACTGTACAAATCATTATGGTTTTGTCACGAAAGCAAAGTCTCTGCATTCTTGATGATTTTGGTTTGGTGGTTGTACCATAGTATTACCAGGAGGCCACCAACAGAAACTAAACCACAGACCAAAGTCCCATTCCCCGTCCATTTTCACTGTCACCCAGTAACGGTGACTAGAGTTGTTTGTTGTGTTCTCTCATCGCTCGATCAACGACAGCTAGATCATGCCAGCCAGCCAAGGAGGAAGGAAGAGACCAATAGTCCCAAGCAGGCACACGATTATGAACATCCACAGGAAGATTCGGTCAATCACCATGGCAACATATTTCCAGTCCTCTTTCACCTGCAATCAAAGGGAAAGTTACAACAAAGCATGTGTGTCCAGTCATTTGCACGATCTCTGGAGGATCGGGCAGCTAACGTATAAAGAACTGTCATGTATTTTACTGGTACTCACGCTGAAGTCCGCGTCCTCCGCCCTCAGGTGGTCTGCGATGTAGTGCACCCCCTCCAGAGCCCGCATCACATTTGGTGAAAGCAGGAACGCTGAGTCTGACACGGTACTGTCAACTTTCCTTTCCTTCTGAGGGACACTGGCCCTCGACGCTGCGAGGGCTCTGTTGGCCCCCCCGGCTCCTTCCGGCCCGTCCTGGGCGTTTTTCTGCTGTGGTGGGGGAGATGACCCCGGCGGTCTGGGCGAAGGAGGACGGAAGGAGAAGTAAGACGTCAGTGTCCCCAGCTCCAAATCCTCGCAGCAGCTCCTCTCGTTGTCCTCCAGCGTGTTCCTGTCTTTCAACCAGGTAGCTGAGGTGCTGATGCAGTTGCCAGGTGCGTACGCTGCCGTCCGCGCCTGCCGCCGCTCCTCCGCCGCTTCCTGCTGGAGCAGCAGCAGCCGGCGACGCCGGCCGTCTGGCACCGGCCGTCGCATGAACAGCCAGCGAGGGATCAGGTCCAGGAACACCGAGTGGACCCAACAGGGCATCTTGTGAGTGCTGGGAGAGCGATGGTGAACGTTGAGCACAAAGACGGTGATGACGATGGACAGGGTGACGAAAATCATGGTGAAGAGGAGGTACTCGCCGATGAGCGGGATGACCAGCGACGTCGAGGGAATGATCTCTGTGATGAGGAGGAGGAAGACAGTGAGGGACAGCAGCACGGAGATACACAGGGTGATCTTCTCGCCGCAGTCTGAAGGGAGGTAGAAAACCAAGACCGTGAGGCAAGAGATGAGCAAACAGGGGATGATGAGGTTGATGGTGTAAAACAAGGGAAGCCGCCGGATGATGAAGAAGTAGGTGATGTCTGGGTAGATCTCGTGGCAGCAGTCGTATTTCTTGGTGTTGTATGTGCCCACGGCGTTGATGATGGCCCATTCACCGCTCTCCCAGTAGTTGTTCAGGTCCACGGTGTTCTCGATTCGCTCCAGGTCGATCTTGGCCTTGTCATAGGTCCAAGAGCCAAACTTCATTTTGCAGTTCTGCTGATCGAAGGGGAAGAAGGTGACATCGATGCTGCAGGAGCTCTTGTAAATGGCGGGTGGGACCCAGCGAACCTGGCCGGTGTGGAAGAGATGAGCCTTGGTCATATGAGTCACCGCAAACTCGCCGTCAGCGCTGGAGAAGCACACGAGATCGTGTCAGTGAGGAGGACAAACAGCACCTCCATTTTACAAATCAGATGACGACCGATTTTGGAAAAAGACCAGATAAACAGATCACGCCCTGTCTGAAGTGTATATATTATCTTCCCCGGTAATCTTGCCGCAATTACGGGGATAATAACTTCTGGAGAAGATGTGATGACGGGTCCTTATCTCTCCATCGGTCTCATACCTTTTTAATTCCATTTACAGGCTGTGATTACACAGCCGTGGTGGAGCAGAACGCCGTCATCAACTTGTTTAATCCCCCGTTAGATGACGTGAGGGACGTGCGCAAACTTTTAAGTGAATTAACAGCAGAGTGTACAAATCTTAAAGTCAAGAAGAATTTCCGTGTTCTATCTGAACGTACTGTCACAAAGTGATGGTGTAGAGATGACTGCTTAAAAGGAACAGTTATTTATAACGTCCACTAGATGGCGCCAACCTCATTCTAACATGCAGTTTGCCCTCGACTGCAGTTTTAAAGAAACTTCAAATTTCAGGAATGCAAAGCCCCCCCCAAAAACTCTCACTTATTATAGAGGACGATGTCAGGCACCCATATGAGCTCTGACGGCACTCTGATAGACGTCACGTTGTCATAATCAGACGGTCTCCAGCGAAGCTTGTAGTCGTTCCACTCCTGTGAACAAACATCAGGTCGTGTCTGAGATCTGCTTCTGAAAGATCCGTCAAACGAAACCTCGCCGAGTACAAATGTACATGTCTGCCTCTGACCTGTTTCAGCCAAACGTTGGTTGTCATCATTTGGTTCTTCTCATCCTGCAGGAACACAGAAACCAAATGTAGCTCTCTAGGGAGTTGACTTCAACAAGCTGACGGATGTTCTGGGAACCCAGGGCGTCTCAAAAACCCCAACAACTCACCACGTCGATGAGCTGCGCTATCGACAGTCCGAACTTCACGATGACCACGTCAGAGATGTTCGGCACAGGTCTGGACCACTTGTTGTAGCCTTCAAACAGCGTCTTGAAAAGCTTGTCCTCTGCATGCGAGTGGGTCTTATCGTAGCAGAGGACTGTGGATGGACGATAAAGAGAATGAATCAATCCTATATCGCACTTTTCTAGAAACCCAAAGACGCTTTTCAGTGGATCCATGATTCATTCACTCCGTTCAGGAGCGGGAGGCGTTTTAAATGGGGCTACAAGTAGTGCAGTAGAACTGAGCGTTGAAGCTGCTTGGATCCAAATGTCCAAACGTCAGTTATTTTGGACGTATTTCACTCCAGACAGTGTTGCTGGTCATATTTGATGATGTAACGTATGGATCTGAGGAAACAACGAGAGCAAGCGGCGCGGTGGATTCGAGGAGTTGCAGTGAATTTCGCGATCGATCGACTCAGTGTTCGCCCGTCTGCGTCTCCAACGAAATTAGGCATCTGAGAGTTTTTCTTGGTAAAATCAACTTCTCATCTTTGCAAATCTTTTAATCTCCTGATCTCAGTTCCCCCGTGTGTCTCGGCTGCTAAAATCTGAGGTGAGCAGGTGTGTGTGTATCTTAGCAACACCACCTGCTCAAATGTATTCGTCATCAGTTTGGCCTGTCCAACTGATTTCCAGAGTGCAGTCTGGACTATTTTACAGCAGAATCAATACCACATGGAGGGCCGGGAATCCCTCCCCCCACGGGGGACGGGTGGGTGCCCGACCCCCCCCCACATCAGAGTCCCCAAGAATCAATTACACACATCATTACTTGCTCGTGTTAACTCGGCGTTCATCTCTCAGTCACGAGTCTGTCAATCCAGGCTTCAACTGATGCATAAAACAATCAGACGTTTACACCTGAAGTGAAAAAGGAATATTTTAGCGTGAGAGAGAGAGAGAGAGAGACTCTTGGAAGATTCCTTTCATCTACAGCTCTGTCACTGGTGGATATGACACTTTTTTGATGTCACTTCAGTAGATCCTTAATGGAGTTACTGGACCAAGGATAGTTCTGTCTTCAGGTATGTGTGTGTGTGTGTTTTCATGTCCCGTATGATGTTTCCTATTTACTTTGTGGTCTTGTAATGCTGATGTACTTTTGTTTGGACCCTTTTGAAAATGACATGGTACATTTCTGAGTTTGGTCATCACATGTAACACAACAACCCACCATGAAGCGTTTTTCAAATAGGAAATACGAGCAGAAGCTTTTTAGCGTCAACAAATGGTGACAAATGGACCGGGGGCCCGTGGGGCTATTGAAGTGTTCACTTCCTGTGGAGTTCTGTTCCACGTTATGAAGGTAAAACCGCTGAGGTGTGTGCTTCCATCCACCTGCATCCGGCAGCTGTCATGGATGCTCAGCCACGGCCTCATCGTCGTCACCCTCCCAGGGACCAATCGGTGATTCTGGAGAACACGGCGACTCTTTACGCAGCGAATGCCAACGGTCCAGTGGAGGGTGACCGGTGAATACAAACCCATTCAGGTGACTTACTGTCTATGCTAATCGCCCCGCTTGAGGCGTTGGAGCAGGGGGGGGGGCGGTGGGACCGGGATGCAGGTGCACTGCCACACAACCGTCACAAACAACGACCTCCAGAACATCTCAACATCATTTACATTCCGGCCACAAACACCCAGTCGAAGCTTCACATGTGCTCTCCTCCCTGTCATGGGTCCATCTGCCCATTCATCTGGGAAGGACCAGATGTGGGCCGAGAGCTGAGAGGCTCTTGTGTTGGGTGGTGGGGGGGGGGGGGCGTTGGTT
>CAAKHB010007950.1:73157-85784 GCA_901007665.1 Aeoliscus strigatus | reverse complement strand
GGGGGGGGGGGGGCTATAGATCAAAGTCTCCTGCCAGTGGAGACCTGAGATGCAGTGACACCTCAGACATGCACGCAGAGCCTGGGGGGGTGTTGGACTGTGGCCAAAGCTCTTGGCAAAGAAACCCTGAGCAGCTCGGATGATGGAGTCAGCAGCTTCTCATGCCAGAGGCACTCTTGGTGAAATTGGGCTGTCAAACGCAAAATAATAAAAAAAAACGTACATTAAAACAGAGTGAAACAGTCTCAGTGGAGTTGGAAGTGGATACACGGCGGACTGGTGCACACCGGAGCCGGTTCACCCCCTGCTGGGTGTCCTGTGCCAGGATTGTCCCCGACCTGTGCGTTGAAGCGTCGTAAAGCACCTACCTGACTGACAGAGCAGCAGCGACCAGAGAGAAGCCGTCCTCACGCAGAACAGGTGGTTGGGGCCCATTTTGCGCGCAGACGCGTCCGACCTCACCGAGCTGCACCGATCCAGCGGGAAGCGTGTGTTGCAGGCGGGATGATGAGTGCGCAGAAGGTGTCATCTTTGCGGGTGGGAGGCATGTCAGAGCACTCAGCGCAGCTGCCTCGGCGCCTTTCCCCCCGGAACTCAGCCCCGAACGGACCGGATCACAGCCACAACTACTGGACCTGCTGGGTCTGCGCCTTCGAGTGAGTCCATCAGTCGGTGCTGAATCACTGACTGTCACCGGAACCGCATTAGGTGCCAATTTAACTCGGTCGGTCTCATCTTAAAGTGAAACATCTCGGGAGGAGAGAGTCCGTAGCATCTCCGTAGAAAAGCATCCAAACTGCTCCTGCGCACTTTACGCACGGTGCCAGGATCCGATACGCTCCTGGTTGGACTGTTCCAAATCCTTTTCCCGAATTAGAAACAATTTAACTGATGATGTGAGATCATTTGGGAGAGAGAAATGAACTGTACATCCGAGGACGACGCGTATTTTGTCTGACTGGTGCCAAACGGTCCCTCCTCCTCCCTCCCTCTGTGTGTGTCTCTCTCTCTCTCTCTCTCTGTCTCTCTCTCTCTCTCTCTCTCACCTGTGAAATAAGGAAAATCCTTGTAAGAAACCGTATAGATATGAATTCTCTGATTCCTGGCGGGTTAAACAGAAACCTGATCACACGGATGTTTGTTAAATTGAAGGTTATTGGATTTATAGATTTATTCTTTGTTCTACAGACATTTATTACATGTTTTATTTTGTGGCCTCAGATCCGTCCAGACAATGAAGAGAGGCATCAAATGGTTGTTGACTGTTGGCTTTGTTTCCTGCAAATGCCAAATAACAGCAGCCAAGTGTTGGTCGTTTCTCCCGTTAAACACACAAACCTGCCAAACCTAATCTCCATGCTGACCCTGGAACCGGAGAGCTGCTCCACTCCTCTGTTCAGTCTGTTCTCTGAAGGCTGCTCGACCGGAGCCACAAACACTCGGCTGCCACATTTGACCTCAGCAGATTCCATGAATCACGCTCGGATGGAAAAAGTCATTTGTGCTCTGTGTTCCTCTTCTCCTAACTATGTTCATTTATACACTTTTTACTTCATGTTTAAGCTTCCGCATTCAGTTCCAGCCGGAGGCTTTCGTTGCCCTCAGGGTCTCAAACGTCACATCTCCAGCTGACGGCGACGTGTTCAGCGGTGTATTTTGGCCATGTCTCTGAGCTGCTTGCTGAACGAAGCGTGCAGAGCCTGTGACGATCTCTCCAGACGGCTGGCGACGGCTGCGGCGGCACGCAGCATGTCCTCCAAGGCCAGAGCCTCCGCTCGCATTCTGCTCACAGAGACAAAGAACCCAGGTCAGTGGAGGCAGGAGGAGGACGAGTGAGAGGAACAACACCATGTGGACAAGTTCACATTCAAGACAGCCCCCCCCCCCCATTTGAGGTCACTGACCTCTGCCTCCCAGCAGAGCTGTCCAGGACGTTCCCCTCCAGCTGCTTCTCCAGATCTTCCTCAGCTTTCTCCACCACCTGGTGGCAGCTCCTCTGTTCCTCTTGGATGCCAACGATGTTGTCCTTGATCACGTCCTCGTAGCTTTGGTTTCCCAGCTCGGCCCCCACGTACTGCTCCAAGTTCTCCATCACCGCCTTGTTTCCGTCCTGGATGGCGAGCAGGTAGGCCAGCTCCTCCTTCTCGGCCTTCAGCCTCCGGGCCGAAGCCGCGCTGGTGCTGAAGTGCACCGAGCAGGAGTCCAGTTGGGGGTCAGAGTTCAGCTCAGGGTTCTTCACAGGCTGGTCAGCGGCGGCCTGAGACGTTTCACCGGAAGCCGTTAGTGGCGTGTAGATGTCAAAGCCTGAACCCAAACCGCCATCGTCACCACTCTGGCAGAGTGCTGGGGTTGCCATGGATACCCCGGCTAAGATGAAGGCCATCCAACACCGCCACATGTTGACCTGGACACAGGAACCTGAAGCAGAATAGATGTTTTAGGATGTTTGAGACGTGTGATTGAGACGTGAAACACAAACCAAACATGATACGACCCTGACCCTCCACGCTCAGGATTGAAAGTTCTCTACATGTGCATTTTCAAGGCCAAACCTACTTTCCCTGAACTTTTTTCAATGCATCCCTGATGAGATGGCACCAGATGATATAATGTCACAGGGAGGAAGGAAACAGCCTTTGATTTCAGTGTATTTGAGCACCAGAGATGAACAGATTAGCAATGAAACATGTTTTTATGCAATAAAACATATTGCAGAGCCATGAAAATATATTTATGGGAGCCCAAAGGTTTTCCGTCCAGATCCTAAAGAGTTTCTTGGGTTTCCTTGTTTGCGACGTCACTCGTTTCACTTCCATTTCTTGATTGCAGCCCTGTTGTGTTTTATTGCTCCATAACGACAACGTCTTCCCGGGAGCGGTTGATGGTTTTGCCTGGCGCTGTGGAAACGTGTCGCGGTCACATGCAGAGACCTCCGTGCTGCGTCTGGCTGAGCAGATCCAGTCCGGTCCAGTCGTGTCACACGGGGGCTGGAGAAGCTGACAAAGCCTCTCGGAGGAGTGCTCGTGTTGCTTTTAGTAACTGTCCGTCCGTCTGGGAGCCCTCAGCACCTCACCACCTTTCAGTGCTTTGGTTTCAACTCCAGCGCGCGCGTGTGTGTGTGTGTGTGTGTGTCATTTCCTCTTCATGCATCCTTCCTCTGCGTTCCTCCTGCAGACTGCTCTGCGTCCTCTCAGCTGTGACTGTGTTTCAGCTTCACATCTCTCTGGTTCCAGCTGATTTCTGAATCGGCCGACTGTTTGCAGCTCCGTTCCTCTGGCTGGTGAACTCCCGTACGTCACCTCAGCTGAGCAGTAAACTAACAGATTCAAACAAACGCTCCAGCTCCCTCCTCATTTCTGTTGACTAACGTGACAATGACGGGCACGTATCACCGCCCTGAATAAATCACATTTCATGTTGTGTGTTTCCCAAGGTGACTTGATTCATGATTGAGTTGTTTAAGTTTTTGGGTTTCAAGAGTTCAGGAACATTACTTGAGTCCTTGGTTCGTCCAAAACTTTGTGACGCTTTTATTGCAGCAGCTGGGACTTTTAGAAACGAAAACAGACAAATGGAAATGGAATTCATCCCAGAGTGTGACTGAGTTGTCTGTGAGCTGAGCTGTAAAAGGCACGGGTCAAAGGTCGTCCAGTGACATTAACTCAGCCGCTAACTCGAAGCGAACGCACTCGTCTGTCTGTCTGTCTGTCTGTCTGTCTCTGGTTGGCGGCAACACCTCTGTCTTATGAAGAACGTCTGGGGGATTTCCAGGTGAAACCAACTTCCTGTGGCCTGCAGCAACCTCTGTGTGACCTCTGTGACCTCTGTGACCTCACAGCCGACTCGTCACCTCGGGAGTGTCTATTCTCACTGCTTCATCCGACTCGATCAGTCGAGATAACACACAACAATTTTCCTCTCAAATTATCCATCATTTGTAGATTTGTAAACTAAAAATAAAAATAAAAAGAGTTGTTCAAAAAATGAAATCGATGAACTGAAATTGATGAAAAAATCATCAACTGAAAACAGCTGCAACTGCACAATAATTTAAAGGGCGCATACATAAGCCACTGGTGTCTTGTAATACCTCTTCGTACCTCAAGAGTTACCGGTGAGAAAGATTAGACACTTTATTTCATCTGTGTTTTTTTTAAAAATGTCAAAGGATAAAAACATGTTGAAAAATGGAAATGTGCCATTCACTACGTGAAAGCCGCGTCAGATAGATATTCTAACACAGGTCAGACATGTGACCTCGTGTCAAGGGCTGAACAGGTGGTTCCAGTGTTGCCTTGACGACAGGGCCTTTAGCATGTAGACACACACTCAGATAGACTTTGTACTCACTCGGTCGTACAACTCAAAGTACCAAAATAACCACGGCATAAACATTTAACAGCAGCTTGGCGATGAATGGAAGTTTGTCCTCTTTGACGTCAACGGTCAGTAGATCGGAGAATGAACTCACCCCAGTTTCTGACGGCTCCAAATTGGCCACTTTCACGTACGTTTCAGGACAACGCTCCACACGCGCTGAGAAGAAACACACACTCCCTCTCCGTCTTCATGTCAGGAAGGAAAATGCACACACACACACACACACACACAATCAGGCTGGAGTGTGCGGTCGTCTGCTGTGGGACGGGTTGGTGGGGAGGGGGATGTTTGTGGAGAAGGCTCAAACTGAATGATGTCTTTCTTTGCAGTGGAAAGTGGGGCTGGCGGGGTGGGGGGGGGTAATTGACTTCACATGTGCCGTTCCTGCTGAGGGAAATGGATTTTTATGACCACAATTAATACAAACTTCCTAGTTTGTCTCAGTTCAAATGTGTACGTTTGCTGAGAAGACATTTAAACCGACATAAACTGTAAACTTCAGTGTGTTTGTCTGCTGTTGGACAGACCAACACTGTCTTGGTGTACCGGTAAGGACCCAGATATTTAAGAAAAATAAAGATATTAAAAGGATACAAATTCGGCCTCCATCTCCTCTGAAGCGTTCAGATTTGAAATGTTTTATTTGTGCTTTCACTCGTTTCCTTCCACTCGCTGCCTGTGACCACTGACATCATCTGCATTTCCTCCATTACATCACGGTGTAACCAAACCTGGAAGCGATCCAGGACTGCACTCACTCCACTGTCGTCGTCATGGTTTCTTATCTTCAGATTTAAAAAAACGGTGGGTACGTGCCCCCTCCCCGAAATCAACGCCCATGGTTGAAAGTGGTTTTTATCACTTGGATCCTTTTGTCCCATTTCAACGACTCGTACACATACAGCTGACTGATTTGTGGTCAGTGGGAAACGTTGTCACGCTGTGGTGGAATACCACGACATGTTGGGGACATGGCTAACGACTGGCACACAAACCGATTTGTACCGACCTGCCACGTTCAGATGACAGTGGTCTGGACATTCACTGCTCTTGTCTGCTGACAGCTGTTCATCTGCTCAGTGGGTTTCCCTCCACAGGATACAGTTTAACCCCGGGAATGTGTTTCCTGGGTTCACCGAATGGAAAAAAACCAAAAAACGAATCAGACCATGACAGCTCCTGCTTTGAATCACTGATGATACCTGCTGCACATCGATGTTCCCCTAAAGGGGATTTTAAACGACGAGTACGGGAGATAAATGACTCTGATCTGTATCTCACTGAGAGATAAGGTGGATTCTATGGCTCAGTTCAGCTTATCTGAAGAGGATTATTCACAGTTGAGTTCACAGATAATTAGATGGCTGATGTTTGGAACGTGTCGTCACAGTGCTGCGAACACACACTCACCCAAAGTGAATAAGTTAAAAAAACAACAACAACTTCTTGTCAGTTAGCGGTGGTTCATTCACTCAGGAATTGTAACCAAAGCTACTGAATAAATTCCACACTAGAGGATGCTGCTAACATGTGGGATCACATGACTCCACTGCCACTGGACAAATTCAGGCTTTTACACGTTTTCATAAAATCATAAATACACAACTCAGTTTTGTGTTGGGGACCATGCTGCATCAGCTGGAGCCCAAACGTTAAACATCAGACCAGTTAGTTGGTTTGTAGAATTTAAATGAAATCCACAGAACTATTCCTCAGTCAGGACGTGGCGTCCTGAGCCACCATTCAAACTTGTGAACCAGATGATGTATGCATGTATGTAGCATGTCGCGTGTCCAGGGGGCTCCATTTGGCTTCAAACACACCATATGGGACTCATCAGTCATTCTCCATATCACAGCGCGCCTCAAACCTCTGACATTTGCAAACAATCACATCTTTTGGAAGAACCGCAGTTATTCCTGTTTTGTGGGAAGAAAAAAAATGCTTTGGTTGCAAATCCAGATGATGGAGACTTATGTCGGTGGAATATGTAATAAAAAGGAGAGGAAAACAGAACCTCTGATGATTAGATGTTTGTTGACAAAGAACTGTCCAGTGACACAGGATGTGAAGATGTTTTAGGAGGTTTCCACCACTCTGCCATCTGATCAGACCTCATTGTCTGGTTCTGTTCCGTCACCTCGAACCGACATCGAACGAGAGCGCTGGTCCACAGCGGTTTGCCCGTGGTGAGTGGCAGCGAGCTGATAAACTCTGCTAATCCACTCAGGAGCCGTGAGACCGGACCGGCCCCCCTGCCCCCACCGGCCGGGTGGCTGGTGATAATATTCACTTCATAAGCTGTAGTATGTCAAAGTGTGCGCAGCGTAAATCTGTCAGCGGAAATGTTGTGTGAAATGCAGGAGCTGCTGCCAGCGGACGTTCTGGAGCGGTGACAGATTTGGTTTCCTTGAGCGCCGACACATCACTGACCTCCAGTGACGGTGACAACAGAGGGGGCTCACCTTACCGACGCTGGAGCAGGTGGGAGCAACAAGGACTGCAGCCAATCAGGACACAGACTAGTTAAACTAGTTTGTTACCTCCACCAAGGAGGGTCTGTTTTTACCAGCATTTATCTGTCTGTCACCAAAGTAACTCCAGACGTTGTGAACGTGCTCTAATGAAACATTCAGTAACTGCTGCTGATGGACCAGGACCAGATGATTGTTCTGGAACCATCTGGATCCAGGAATCTGTTGAAGGATTCTTCCTCTGTCAGTGGACTGTCTCTGTGTTCCAGTGGTTAGTGGGTCTGTCTGTTAACACAAAGGTCGGGGGTTTGGAGCCCACCCAGTGTTTTACTATTGAAATAGAAAACAACAGGTAGAGGTCAGAGGTCATGATTTGTTTCACGAGGTGTCTGATGACTTGTTAAATATAACTATCTGACTATTAGAGACAAAGTCAGGCGAATGATCAATGAAGAGGACGATGATGTTGGTGGAGGTCGTGACGATTTGGACCAATCACGTGGGTCTATGTGATGTAGGCGGGTTCAGAGCCACGTGTCTGTGGGACCCGTTAGAGAACCACTCAGACCCCAGATTCATACCAGAGGGAGTTCTTTGGTCCTTGGCATCTGGTTAAAACCGGTTTAGAAATCAAACAGAATGAACAATGTGTAGACGATATTTACACGACTGCGACCAGCTGCCACACGACGTGACGGGATCCATCAGGAGCAGATAACTTCTGGTCAAATGTGATTGATGCGATGTCACGCGGGATGCTGCCCAAACGCAGGAGCGTCATCGCCATCATCATTGTTTATTCATAACGGGGGAGAGACACACTGGTTTTCAAGGACGTCCTGTGTAAACAACAGACTAAAATATAAATCCAGCAGCTGAGACGTCCAAACGCAGCCCTGAGCCGCAGTGGACGTCGTTGGCACAAGCTGTTGTTCTCCACAGCAGATGCCCCCCTGGACAAATACAAACCAGACCTCCATCCAGACCTCGTTACATAAGTCAACCAGCAGGAGAGCCGAGCGCCTGAGGATCTTCACCCCACTGATCCATCACGCTGACACTGATTGGGACCAGTGGAGGAACAAGTGTGTGCTCGTACCCAAGTCTGTTCTTTAATAGCCCAGATCTCTTTGCTTATGTCTAATGTGATTTAATATCCTGGACAAATATAAGATAAATGGCATAAAGGGCAGCCAAAATGTAATCAGGCAAACATAATTAGCCGGAGTCCATGAGGACAGAGTAGATTACGGAGGAACAGAGATCACTGTTCCATCCTGTTGGCAGAAAGCTTACAGCAAATATTGTTCTGACGTGAACGTCCAGTGAACGTCACCTGCTTCTTCCCCCCAATCGGAGCATTAAAACACACTGAACATCCTGGATGTGTGTGTTACTCACACGTGTGTTTGAACACACTCGCTCCCACTTTGTCTGTGGTTCTTTTATTGACGCGTGTGGTTAAACACAGACAAGTTCAGTCGGACAGAAACCAGAAGTCTCTGATCGGACCACTGGACTTGTCAGTTCCAGCCGGTTGAGTCAAGACGATATCCAGACTTTCACCTGAACAAAAAAAAAAACAAGTTTGTGACCTTTCCAACACAGTTATCTGAAGGTTACTGGTTCAAATCCTAAGTCGCAGCACGTGCAGCATCTGTGGCCAAAACCGGTTTGGACCGGTTGGTTGGCGATAGAAGCTCCAGAGGTTTCTACCTGTTACATCTGATCACGGTTCAGACCCTCGCTAACGTACTGACCAATCAGCTGCGAGCTTGTGACTGTATCCAGCTACAAACATGCAACATACAAACAGTTGGACAGAGGACGAGGAGGATGCGCTTAAGACGCATTACGACCCTTTAGAAGAACACCAGAGGGAGTTCTGAGGAGTTCTCCGGTGGTTCTGTTGTGCTGTTCCTCTCTTTAGGGCACGTTGCAATGCACCCGTTGCTGTGGAAACAACAGTAGTTTTACATGAAGTCGTAATGTGCGGTTGCAGCTCGGCGCTCACTGTGAACTGGACTGTTGCTGGAACGTTCTGTCGCAACTGGATGCACAAGTTGTTTTGCTTGAAATCTCTGGTCTGAACTGGACTTCCGATCAGTGCTCTGGTGTCGTAGGTTTATGAAGGAACAGGAGCGTTGCATTTGTTACGTGGTAGAACCCCCCCCCCTCACCGATAGCATCGGATCATCGCTGTAAAAACACCATTCAATGTTCATCCATTTAAAAAAAAAGCTGACACAGCGCTAATGAGACGAGCGTATTCAACTTCCTCTTTATTTTAATTCCAAGTATTGATGTATGGTTTTAGTGCCCAGCGGTGTGACGTGATTTATTCAGCACATTTACTTTTAAATGGCCGTTCCTAACATCGTCGAGATCCCTCATTAAGCGTGAAACCGTCTCCACATCAGCAGATGTGATGAGAGAATCCACACCAACCACGTTTGTGTGTTTCATCCAGTTGTTCTTCAGGAACATATCGTGTCCCGGAGTGAAACCTGGACGTCAGACCACACACGTCCGTCTCTGCAGTCTTTGAGTGTGTGAGCAGGTGAGCCGGGCTGGTTTCCACCAGGATCCAGAGAATTCCGTCTCTGACAGGTAATAGGTCGGTCGAACGAGAAGCGGGACCCCATCTGTGGCCTCATCCAAGCAGCTCCTCTTCATCAGCGGCGCGCGGCCAAAAGGACGAGCGAGGGGCTCGAACATCGAGTCGGTCTGGGGCGGAAAATTGAAAAGTGGGAATCCAGAGGTGCTGACCTTTGAGGACGGATTTCAGATGGGATTTCTCTGCCAACAGGTTTCAGCAAAAAGTTTTTATTACAACATGTCTGTAGTTTTCTATGTTTGAACTGATTGATTTATTACACTTTTTCTGGCCTTTCTGTGTCAACACACCGCTGGTCACAAACTTCAGTCATTTTCAGATCCTCATTATCAGTGGAGATCACCGATTTCTGCTGAGTCATCCCTTTGTTCAACGTGTTGGATGCTTCCAGAGGTTCCAGAATGTTCATCCTTTGTTACGTAAACTGCCGAGTGTCCAACATCAGTTCATGTGTGAACAGGTTTGGCTGCTCTGTTCAGTCAGAAACTCACTCACCTGACGTTTTGGAAACGTACACGTACGTACGTGTGAAGACGCAGCCTTTGCTATATAGTGATCTATGTGTGTGTGTGTGAACCTCCTAAATGCAGTCTCATTCAACGGTCCTCGTAGGTGCTGATGAGGAACAAAAGTGAGAGCAAATAAAAGCTCGGGCCACTGAGCAGAGGATTAAATCATCTCTGGATTCGCTGTTTTCATCATTCGTGCAGTTTGTTCAAACCACCTCCCCCCCACACCCGATTAAACACTGTAAGTGCAAAGTTCAAGAAACATGCTGAGTCAGGAATTTGTTATTTTGGCTTCTTGTTGCTCATTTTCTTTTGTCTGCGTACACACACACACACACACACACACACACACACACACAGTGTTTTATGACAGACTCGGCCGAACACAGAATCACAGACTGAAACGTGTCTGGTGTGTTTCAATGAGGCGCCTGAGGGATCGTTGAGTGGGACAGAAATCAGCATAGATATTGGCTGATTCAAATCCCACATGAAGCGCTCGGCTTTTGTTCGACTGAGCAAATATCTGTGAGCGACTCCTCGCCGCCGACTGTGATTTCTGTGTCATTGTGTGACAACAATGGACGTCGTCTCGCTCATGTAGCTTTCACGTTTTCCTTGTGGGTTCCACAGCAGCTTCCCTGGTTTGTTGTCGTCTCCTCATGCACACACTTCAGGCGATTAGCAAAGTCACAATGTGACGACGACGACGACATCAGCTGACCGGCTGCCTCGTTTTCACCGAGCGAGTTCCAGGTCCAGGTCAGAGGTCAAGACCGTCTTGTGTCCCCATTTGCGTGGTTCGGGCCCCCGCGATCCTACGACGTGTGTAACCGTTCCTGTCTGTGAACATTCTTAACATTTACTTCTGTTGGACCTTCTTTTCCTGCAGAGAACGGTGTGTGATCTTGACAACGCTGCTGGTGATAATCCTGTGACATTCTGCTCGCTCCTGAACGCTCCTTGTGTAAATTTCAGCCGTTCTGTCCTCACGTCGTCTCCGTCCGTCAGTTTCGACGACCACAGATTTCACTGAATGTTTCACTGAACAGTTGACACAATCACTTATTGATCTTCTCATCAACTGCTTTATTGCGAGTTGGAGCAGCTTGTGACTGCTGAATTTATTAAGTGATGGCAAAACAGTTCTTTTAGGTGGACCGAATCATTATAAACTAAAAAGATTCGTTCACCGAATTGTTCAGGACCAGTTTGTCACCAGTCACCAGGGGTGTGAATACACTGTTTCAGTGTAAGACTCGTTTTCAGTGAGTGATCCATGTCAGTCGACTCGTTTGCTGGGTATGAACCAAGGAATCAGTTCACTGCCGCACTCAGATGACCAGAATGAATCTTTTCAGGAAGGGATTCCGTGCAGTTTGTTCACCCGAAAGATTCTATGTTTGTCAGGACTCTGTTCCGCGTCACTGAGGGTTTGTGATACGAGGCGGCTCCTGACGCGTCCAGTCGACAGCCCGTCCTGACCGTTCTCGGTCAAGGGCTCGGTTCAGAACAATGCTGTCTGGATCCTCTCACATTACCGTGCTTCGTTCCAACACAAGCTGATGGCGTGGCGTTCGTCAGGGTCAAACGCTGGCGTCCAGCTCCGGTTTCAGGTTGACTGCAGAGAGAATGTCGCCGTCTCACCTCTGGAGGATGATGTACAGACGCTACTCAAGAGAAAAACGCAGACTGGTTGAGACGACAGGTCCTGTTTGGGTCGACGTCGGCGTTTGTTCCGAGAGGTCGTGACAGAAGCCGTATTTGATGTTTGGCCACTTTACAATCGATTCAACCTCCTCGGGTCCTCACAGGATGTTGAATAGTAACTCTTACAATTCATTATTTCCATCAGGAAAGTCTGGCTCATGTGTTGTGTCTGAACACTCACTTTCCCCGGCTGATCGCTTCCACACGACTCTGATTGTTTGCTAAGTTACATTTCATCAACAGCCATCAGACGACACAAATACGGTCTCAGTCCGACCGAGTCAATGATTAGTTTGGCAGCAGCGGTTGAAGTTCACGGCTGATTGGTGATAAAACTGGAATGTTTGCTGACTTTGCTCCCACACGAGCGTATGAGTTTGAACATTCCGGTTCAAAACCTTCTAGAGTCAAATGAGCAGAACAATGGACTTTATATGTTTATCAGCGATAAAATGAGTTAACTGACGGTCAAATTGGCCCCGCCCACTCACGCAGTCACAGCCAATAGCAGCGTTCAAGTTCTGTCGCCATGTTTCAACCTCCAGGGGGCACCACTGATGTAGAACACGTAAACAATCCCCCCCTGTTCGCCTTGACGACTCGTCACGTCTCGTTCGTGGCGGTTCATACTCAAACACACTTGAAAAAAGTGAGGAGTTTGAATTCGTTGACGGATGATTCAGCCGCCATTTGTTGGAGAATCAGAACAACTGGACCACGGAGCTGCTCCTCAAACAGATTAATCACAGTCCATCAAAGTTCTCCACGCTCCCACAGGGTGACGAATGGACCCATTAGGTTCTAATTAGAGCCAGAGGAAGGTGATGGAGCGCGTGGACGGACTGAGGCATGTACTTCAGCTCTGTGTGTGTGTGTGCGTGTGTGTGTGTGTGTGTGTGCGTGTGTGTGTGTGGGGGGGGGGGGGTGGCATGACAAA
>CAAKHB010007950.1:55293-73137 GCA_901007665.1 Aeoliscus strigatus | reverse complement strand
GTGGGGGGGGGCATGACTAATCGTGTGTGTAGCCCTCACATGTCGTTCCTGACTGACAGGTTTGATAACCGCCGGTGTTCATCATCAATTAAGAGCGATGAACCAGAGCAGGACAACGACCCAAGAAACTGTTTTCTGTCTCTGGGCTCAGTGAATCCTGGACACGTGGAAGCCATTTCTGGAACCGACCGAGACGGACGGCAGCTCGCAGATGACGTCATAGCTCCACCTCATGCTAACCGGCTAACAACAACAACAACAACAACAATGTTGCAGTGTTACAGCTCCACCTACAGGTCTGGGGGATGTACTACAGAGGACTCAGTGGATTTGTGTGGGCGCACGTGCGTTTGGAGACAATTCTGTGTGGGTGGAAAAATATTTGTGTGTGCCCATGTGTCCTCTGGTCGCCATGACAACCAGCCAGCCAATTCCAGTGACTGTCAAATCTGATCTACAAATCGCTGAGGTTACTGTGTGTGAAAAATGTGCATTAACGAACATTAAGAGGCAGTTGTCATTGATTCCAAGCACAAGAGAGCAAATGTGAAGATGCTGGTTTGTCCTTTCTCAGCTACCGTAGATTCAGATACGAGACGTCACTAAAACTAAATGATTGTGGATTCATGGAAATTCCATCCTTCACATGCAGCTTTTATTCTGTAAAATGATCTTTTTTTTTCCCCCAACAATGATAATTGTCTTCAATTTTCCAGTGCCGCAGAGCCCTCGCTCCTGATGCCGTTCTGCCAAATGCAGGAAAAAACCTGCTGAAACTCTGCAGCTGTGCAGAAGCCGGTGCAAATTCATTACCTCTGAAAGCAAGCGTGGAAAAGACCATGGGCAGGTGGTAACGGCTAATTTCACATTTCCCCTGTGGCCTGTGAGTGCAGATGTCATTTCCTATCGCCCCACTTTTGCGGGGGAGCACGTCGGTGTGGATCCCCAGCTGGTTACCTGAGAACCTCCAACTCCCAAACCCAGACCGGAACTTAGAAGACATTCACAGTGTCTCACTCTGGTAAATGTACCGGTAGCAGCCACCGTTCAAGGTGGATTGAATGTTTTCCTCTCAGAGCATCTTTATATAAACAGAATTTCCGTGACACCAAACTGTTTTTTCTATCATATTATATCGCAGTGTGGGAATGGTTTTGTAGATTAATCAGCCTGATATACTCTGTGGCTCTTATGCGGGAGCTAATCTGCATTTGAAAGTGAGACAGACGTGCTAACTTGGAATGGATGCAGGGAAAGATTTCAGATGCACCTGATATGGGAATCTCTCTTCGTGAGGGATTGACAGAACATTTCAAATCACATAAACACAACCTGTGCCACCACATTGTAACCCTTTATATTATCACCTGCTGGAATTCGTCTCTGCACTCTCTCTCTCTCTCTCACACACACACACACACGTTCGTAGATTACATCGTGAGCCATTTCCCCAAAAGCACCGTTGTGTATTTCAGGTGTGTGTGTGCACACTGTCTTCGCCTGCCAATAGTCGTTGCTATTAAAAATCCTATTTGCCATGTTGACCCCTTCCTGTTGTTTTTATTGGAAGCAGTTCCAGTTATCAGGTGGCGTTTCAACAGTTCTGCTGGGGAACAAACCAACAGAGACCAAACATCCCAGCACACACTGAAGCCCATGGGTCCGTTTCAATATGAGATTGATATTTGTATTTATTTGTATCATCTCTGTGACATTTATCATTTATTTGTATTTGTTCTTCTCTTATTCATACAAATGCTGTGTCAGGAATCTTAACACAAAAAGATCATTTGTTTTCAGTTGAGGTCAAATATAGAATCCTAAAACAAAAACAAAGTGTAATGAGATTGAAGACAAACTGTTCTGCTGTTCCATTCTGAGCGAGCGAATGGTTTCAGTCACACCTTCCAGACAGACGTGCCTGACGGGACGTCCTCCACTACAAGGACAAGCAGTGGTGTCCCTCAGGGTTTGCTGCTTAGCCCGCTGCAGTTCGCCAAATGTGACCTCATCTCATCAGATCATTCAACATCAGCTTCCATTTTTAGACAGACAGCTGCGTCAATGACAGTCTCAAAGATCCTGGACGACCTGTACAATTAGATTAAAAGTAAAAAAAGATATTTCATCCACATAAAAATCATTTGATCACAGTTCGTCAAAATGTCTTGGCTGTTTAAAATGCAGCTGTAGCGAATTTAATTTTCCCCACTGATAAAGGGTGGCAGTGTATTTTTAGTAGTGTAATATTTAACTAAAAACCTCCCAGAACATAACAAACACAGGTCGAGTGATAATGAAGTCGGGCTGAAGGGAAAAAAAATAAATTGCAAAGACAAAAAATCAGCAAAATCTACCTCAGCAGTCAGCCAATCTAAACGTCGCCTGAAGCTTTGGAGATAGAGGAGCCCTGTTTCCCATTAGCTCGTTGGTCCGTGTGTATGTAAATAATGAACATTGTGTGTTTATTTGAAAAAGCAGCAGAAATTAAAATTTCTTTTCTCATACCTGTCAGCACATATGAATTAAATATGTTTGAAAGTGGTTGGAGGTTATGATCTCATCTATGATCTCATCGACTCTGTCCATAAAGGCTTTTTATTCATTTGGGGCCAGAGGTGGGGAATGTATAGCTATCAGCCATGTGAGCTGTGGGTAAAGACAAGCACCAATAAACGAATGTAATTACAGCCTGTATGAAGTCTTCAGGAATGTCAGTTTTAGAATTTATCCGGACAAAATGTTGTAATGATCTATAACCGTCTGTTGTGTCTCTGGTGCTTTGATTCACGGACATCTGATGTTTCCACAATAGATTTTCATTGGCTGCACTGAATAATTTAGCCATTTATGTGGTATTTGTCAGACTTGAAGGTTAAAACGTTTTTTTTTTAATCCAATGGACTGAACCAATGATATGTTGTATTATATAATAATACTGTTGTTGGAAAGACATGTGAACGTCTGGGATGCACCGCCTCATGAGAAATGTCTCCTCTTAGATTTATGAGTGTCCATTAACCTGTACCTGTTTTCATATGTGGCTACTCGTGATAGAAGAGAATCAAACTCTTCTGCTGTTCCATTCTGAGCGAACAAATAGTTTCAGTCACACCTTCCAGACAGACGTGTCTGACAGGACGTCCTCCACTACAAGGGCACGTGGTGGCATCCCTCAGGGTTTGCTGCTTGGCCCACTGCAGTTCACCAAACGTGACTTCATCTCAATAGATCATTTGAAATCAGTTTCCATTTTTAGACAGACAGCTGCACCAATGACAGTCTCAAATATATTCAGGACTGAACGACCTATACAATTAGAATAAAAGACAATGTTACGGTAGGCGAGAGGTGATGACAGACATTTGAACGTCTGATGCACCGTGTCTTAACTCGAACATTTCTCATGAGTGACAATTAACCCGCCTTCCTACCTGCACCAGTTTTCATATGTGGCTACTTGCCGTAAACACCCCCCCTATCCTGAGCGCAGTCCTCACACCGACACATGATGGATGTGCACAATTCACCCCTCCCTATCACCTGGGGAGAGGATCACTCTGGATCTGAATAATTCATCAGACTTGTAGACAGGTTGTAATCTCTGTCACTTTCTTTGGGCCACAGAAAACTGGAAGGCCGTCGGCCGCACTGCCTGACCGGACCCCCACCCCCACCCCCCAGCTGTGATTACAATTAGTGGTAAAGGCTTTTTTTAATGGACATGTGAGGCTGTTGGTATTGATTAGCCAGCGTTTCATCAGGGCGACATCACAGCCTGAGTGAGGAGGCTGCTGCCGTGGCGACACATCAAAACCAGCCCGGCTCCAAAATAAATAAAGGAAATTGCTGCTGCTTGCAGTTTGCGAGCTGCTTAGCTGTCATTTCGTTTGCAATGCAGACTTCACCGCGCTAATGCTGCACCTCAACATGTATTCATCCGTGATGAAAAATTACATGAATTTAGACGGGACTGTCAAAACCATTTACAGACATTAGACCCCCCCCCCCCCGCACACACACAGTTGTACTTTCAATGAGTTCAAAGAAGATTTTGGGCGTGTGTGTTTTTCTTCCCACGTGTTTGGGTAGAAATTGTTCTGACTGAGATTCTCATCTGAGTTAGACAGACATAGATAAAAGCAGTAGTATGAGACTCGGTTACTAAATAGACAGGAGAGATACTTGAACAACAGATGAAAATAGGTCAGGTTACGTGTTTGAAATTGACATTTTTCATTTGCCCTTCAATGGAGATCCATGCAAAACCCATTGGAAAGGGATGTTAGAGACAGAAGATAAAAAGGATTTTATCCGTGGGGATCCTTTGTGTGACAACCAGTCTGTGGTCAGAACCAGCTATTTAACCAGAATAATTGGCCCATCAGACGTCTTCAGATACATTCAGATACATTCAGGGCGTATCACCGACTAATTCTCTTCATTTCCTGCGTTTTTCACCTTGGGGGGAGTGAGAGTGTTGTAATTGAGTCCAGTGTGTGAGTCTGTGTGTGTCTGCTCACATATGTGGACGGACTGACTTGAATTTTTTACATAAGATAAGTGATCTGTGGTTTCACTTCTCTAGAGGAAAATCTGTTTTTTGGCTCTGACAAGTTGAGATAAGACACAGCGGAGCCGAATCACTGGAAAGAGGAACGAATCCATGGAGGACTTTGTTTAATTTGTCTTTTTGCTCTCCAAAGCGCTCACACACTTGTTTAAGAAGCACACGTCTTTGGCTTCAGGATGAATCGGCCAGAAGCAGCTGTTTGCTGTGGTCTGTGATACGACTTACAGCCTAAACCCGAGCAGAACATTTGACTCAAAGTATAATTAATAAGCTGACGATGGCGTATTTTATCCTTGGACCCCTTTTTTTTGAGAGAAAGTAATCGATGGGCTAACGGAGGAGTCGTCCATTACAGGCCAATCGATGGGAACGTACCATGAACTGAACCATTCAGAACCCTCTGACATTGTGTAAAACAACATTTCCATATTCGTTTGGCTGTTCCTTTTCTCCTCCCTGTTGCTTGGGACCCCGTTGTTAGTATGTATAACTAGCGCCCGTGTCCTCCCAGGGCTCCGGAGCGACTAGCGAACACCCGCCGCCCCTGTCATTCACTTAACAGATGAAATTGTGTCCAAACCAATAACCTGACGCCTGCTACAGCACCGGCCGATCAGTATTAATCACAGGCCCAGGTGGACAGAGGGAGAAGTCATCTGTATTCCGGCTTCCTCCTCCGGACCATCACCCCACAAGTAATTTAATACAGACGCACACGCACCTCTGACTTTGCCAGAGGGATGGAAACATTGACAGGAGGCTTCTTTTTGTCCGTCACATATGGGAAGAGAAAATAGACTCTTATTATCAAAATTAGATCCAGTTTCGTGTTGGTTCAGAGGGGAGGGACACAGCTTTTATTGTTCTGTGCTTAATTAATAGGAATATTGTGTGTGTGTGTGTGTGTGTGTGTGTGTATACACATACAGGTGTACCAAAAAAAAAAAGAAAATAGAATATCATATCAAACGTTATTACGTCTAACAGTCACCTCGATACAAATAAATCTGCCTTCACGATCCTTGTGTTGCTTCAACATGACAGAACCTTGATTTTGATTCACCAGAATCATGACAGCCCCCCCCCACCCTCCTCTTGTGACGTATGGGACTCTGGTCTTTTTGGATTCTCAGATCGGATCATGTTCCTCCTTTAATGTCAGTGGCCCCATCGCTGGGTGCTGAAAAGGATTTTGATTGGTCGAGTGTCAAAATTTGGGTCTGGAAGGGATTTTTGTTTGTTTTTTTTACAACAAAAAGTAACTGGGAATCTACGTCACGAATCCAAAAACTTGAAGAAACCAGGAGAACAACATTCACTCCAGCAGGACGTCGTGTGGAAACAAAGTGACATCAGCTGCTGCTGCGTCTCTGCAGCTTCAACACTGTGGTGATTGCTGATAGAAGGCAGCTGTGTTCAGTCAATCAGGAGTCAGTGAGTGTGTGTCAAGGCACCAGCAACATACAAAAACACACGGAAGGCTCACTACGTTTATCTATATGCATTGGATGTACGATATATCCATCGAATTGGATGCATTGTCATCAAATTAGTCAAATCCTCTTGGAATACACAGTGAAAAATCACCGTAGTGACCTGTCTGCTCACCGCGCACACTGTCCACAAACAACCCATCACGTTTGTCATGCTGCCGGTGAGCAGACGATGCCGCTTCATCCCAAGGTCAGGCCTCAGCCTCGAATCACATCTGCCCCCACAGCCATTCGGCCGCCCAGGGCTGTGATCTACGACCAAACTGCCACAGCTTTTTATTCCAGCAGACCGATAAGTGCCATGGATCGTTATAACGTGTGACGTGTGACGATGAACTCACTACGTGGATTCGTTAGGGTACCGGAATTAAAAGTAACATCATAATCAGCTGATTGGTTGTACAAATAAAACAGTAAATTAAAAAAACAACATGAACTGTGCATCACATGAAATACTATTTTCTTCCCACTGAAACACCTGAAAATCACTTCTCCTTTGTAACACCACGACATATGAACCACGTTTGAAAACCAGTAACTGTCAGTAACTGGTCTTCACGTGGAAACAAGGAAGGAGCCGGAGTGTGAACAGTGAAGTGGAAAGAGAAATGGTTGCTCTCACCTGTGACTCATCAGTTCACCCGCCGTCGTTGTCCTCGCTGACTTCCTGTTGAAATCTGTTCTGGTTGTTTCCGGTTGTTCATTTACTTGAAGGCGCTTTTGTCCCCGTCCGTTTATGTGTGTGTCATTTTGAGTTGGATATGAATTGGGTTCCCACTGAAGTGTGAAGCTTCTGACTTCGTGTCAAACACGAGTCAGACTGAAGTGGTTAATTAAAAGGTAAATAAAAGGCTGATTCGACATGAACTCTGGGGTTTGGTTCGTCCATTTGTCCGTTCGCAGTCTCTCACGATCAACTGTTGTCAAGGAGAATTAATTCAAACGATGACAATGTCACGTTTCTGTTCTCTGTTCGGTGTGAATGCATCGACTGACTCTAACTTGCCATTTTCTGTCACCGATTAACGATGTGATCAACGATTGCCTGCAGCGGCCGACAGCCGGGGGCACACGAGTGACGATGGAAAGCTTTTATCAAGGTCTTTTATCAATAGCTGCTATTGATGTATTGTTTTCCCTCTTTACGACCACACACTCTATAATACACCTCTCTGTCTCACACACACACACACACACACACACACACGTTTGACTGAAAGCACCATGCTGAGTCATTTGACTCAGTGTGAAGTCTGCCAGCACTGACAACGTCACGTCAGAGAAACTCTGTCATGTTATAAATCACTTCTCTGGTCTGAAAGAGTTGATTTAAATTCAAACAGTGAATCACTGATCTCACTGAACATCCATTAGGACACATGCAAAATTAATTACACATTGACTAACTATGCTTAAAGGGTTTTTTTTTAAAGCAGTTTCCCATTAGCAAACCTGTGATTTATGACATTTGTGAGCCCGATGATATTTATCAGCTGCTGAATGAAAGAAAAAGGTCCATGATTAACAACAATAAAAATGCAATTCAAGAATCTCGACAGTGTGTTGGTACAACGTGAGAGCCAACAGTGAACATAAAAAAGACAGTTATTATTTGAAAAAATCCATAATTTATTTCTCTCGGAGCTCCGATCATTGCGTGTGTGTGTAATGATACCGTACATCACACGAGAAACACCCTCTCGTCTGTACGCGCCGGCAGCTGGTCAATACCGGCATCCACAGGCACGACAAGATGATAAAGTATTATTGTTGTCGATGGACAAAGGCGAAGCAGCATCACCATGGTAATGAAATGCTCCGATTTCAGTTGTCAGCCGCGTTCCTCCGAGCAGCTCACATCACAAATCCCCACTGCATCTTCAGGGTGTACAACCTTTCATATTTACGAGAGACGCGTGAGCTTCAGGCGACAGGGAACATTTGTGTGTCTGACGACAGGAATACAAAGATTTGTATGCATGCTAACTGCAGATAAAAACGTCAAATACGATGAATACACACGATAATCCAGAACTGATTCTGTGGTGCAAAGGGAGTGCACATTAGCTCAGGGCTAGGGTTTGCATGTTTTTAAGTTTAGGACTACATGTAAGAGACGTGCTGTGAGGTGGAATTTTAGATGATGAAGGTGTTCAGGAGACAAAAACGTAGCACGTGAGAACGGCGGGAGTCGAACAGGGAAAGAGGAGAGAGTTTGACTCGTCACCCTCCATGTCGACGTTCTTATTGAACGTTCTCCGTGTGCCTCCTTGAACGTCCCGCTAGCGTCGTCCCATACGTCTAAAATAGCCCGACCTTGAAATGTGTCGCTCAGTTCAGCTTGTTCTGTCCATCCATCTGGACTTGATGAATGCTGTAAGCTTACAGACGGGTGTTGAAGGTCGTTCATCTCCTTGTTCGTTTGTTAACGCCGCCGGAGATGACGATGAAGATGGATCTTTGGCAGTGGACCCAACAGGTCGCTAAGTGATTTCATTTCATTTCTGGACGATGTAATTGTTCTATTTCAATAAAAACTGCTGTTGTGGTGAAAAAGAAAAAGGATGTTTTATCACATTTTCAACACAGAAAAGTCTGTCGATCAAAGTTTCCAAAGCCTCGGCGACAGCCTCTGGGGGAAATATGTGCCAATGTCCCAAACAAATGACGTGACATCATCATCTCCCTGAATGTACTCGGCCCATTTGGGTCGCGTCCTCTCCAGAGGATGATGCAGCTTTTACTGGAACAGCACGAACACGTCTGCTGAGCTGTGAATGAGCTGGACATACACTACTCTGCCACTCCAGTCATGAAGAAATCCTTTTGGCAAATGCCTGCCACACACACACACACACACACACACACACACACACACACACACACACACACACACCAAGGGCTCTTCTGGCATCATGCTGAAAACCAGAGCTGCTTGATGGCACAACCCGTCCCATCCAACGTACCACACTGTGACGACGGGAACGACGCTGAAAGACGCTGAAAGATGAGAGGAATGTGAATGGGGTGGGGTGTGTGTGTGTGTGTGTGTGTGTACTTACACACCCATCTTTGTGGGGACCGAAGTTTCACCCATCCGAGTGATGACACTTTGGGAAGTGAGGACATGTTGGCTGAGCGCCTCCAGACAAATGGCTGATGTTTACCACTGGGTCGAGGATGACGTCGAGTGTTTTATTGACTTTGACCAGGTCAACCTCTGAACCACACAGGTGACCTGGACAGCAACACACATCATGTCACAAGCCACAAACCAGAACCTCAACCTGTTCTGGTGTTCAGGTGTGTGTGTGTGTGTGTGTTCATAGTGACGACTGAACTAAAGTCTTGCGGCGACACAAACCTCCAAACAATTAACCTCCGGCCCGGGTCTGCAGAGATCTGAGCCTCCGACATCATGAGAAGGTGTTTGTTTGTTCTTCCTGACCCACGTCGGTTTAAATGTCACGTCTGGCTACAGAGCGGAGAGACAATTAAGCTGTTTTTATCCGTCTAATCCCTGTGCCCAGAGCACTTCCCGTCTCCGACCCTTAACGATGGCATCTGCATCGAAATGAGATTTGAGACACGACGTCCTTATTAGCTCCAGATGATACGATGAGAGGAGAGACTCTGCTCCACGAGGCTTCAATAGATGGCGCTGAGAGCAGGAGAAGAACAATGGAGGGTACTTTAACTAAATTCAGCACTTTCATTGCACGTCCTCTGCGGTTATTAAAGTGTGGCGAAAGCATCGGCAACAGTTGGAAGTCACTTTTGTTCCGACTCCTGCAGCTGTTTTTAGAGAAAAGGGTCGAGTGTATTTCTTCCCTCTGTTATTATCGTCACCTTTTCTAACCTGGATGGACCGAGTCTCTAACAGAAGCTGAAGCTTGGACATGTGTTTGGTCGGTTCTTATCAAGATATAGTAAAAAAGAACTTACGTTGGAACAAGGCACACGTCCTCCAGGGGTTCTTCAAGTCCTTCGAAGGCACAGTAGCAAGAACAGAAGATATTACAGGGGACAGATTCATTATTCATGGTAATAAGAATTGTACACATTCCTCTTCCTCTTGTAATGTTCTGTGCTTGGATTTGTGTGTGTATTGTTAGCAAAAGTTAAAAAAACAACCTTCTCATAGCAGTCACCTACACTGGTGTCATCTGGAGCTCATCTGAACACGCGAGAGACTCATGACAGAAAATATGACGACAAAGTTGGCGTCCATCTTTTTTTTCTTTTTCTTTTTTTTTAACTGACAATTTCCTGTCCTGAAAGAACACTGAAGGGATGTGAGAATGACTTGAAGGCGACATGAATGATTGAACAGAGACGCTTCACTCAGCTGAGGTCGGACAAACGCTGTGTTCAGGCTGAGATCACAAACGATCCCTTTAATAATCCGTATAATTCATTCCTGTGCTAATTGAGGACAGGACTTTAAACAAACGGTCACAAACTGGGCTGTGACTGAAGGGGCCGTTCCTCTGGGATCCAATCCTCCATTTTCATCCGTCCGCTGAAGTTGTTGAGTTCAGATTTCACGGCGCTCCTGTGACCTCGCCGGCTGCCTGACGCCGACTGTTGAGGCGCGTCAGGCGTGGCCGCCGCGTTTCACGCCGGTGGATGTGTTCAAAGTGAGAAGGCTCCTCACCTGTGGGGACACGCCGAGGAACCGTTACCCACAGCTACCCACAGTCCACACACACACACACACACACACACACACTCACACACAGGAGTTCAGCTTGTTGGGTTCCGTCGCAGAAACTCGTCCTGCTTGTTAGCTTGAAGACATTTTTCTGCTCTTCCATGAAGCTTCTTGAGTTCTCGTCGCAATTCGAGCTCCCAACAGGAAGTTGCTGAGTGGAACATTCTCCCAACGTCGTACACCCCGAGCACGACTTCGGTCCATCTTGGGATCGAAGATGGCGTCAGTGTGTCAATGGGAACGTTGTTGTTGCGTTGTACGTGGAAGGTGTCGGTTGGACAGTAACGAGAAGAAGATTTGGACCGAAACAAGGAGAAGCGCCAGCGACGGCCGTGTCCAGCGTGTCGTTGTCGCACTCGACTGAAATATTGGAGCGTTTGTTGGAAAGTGGACAAGACTCGTCCTCACCTCTGAGGACAAACGTCGCGTTTTTCTTGGCGTCATCAAGATATCTGCCGACTCATGCTTCGGCGGCTTTCGTGGCGGCGCCAGATGTTAATGTGAGGACGCCGCTGAGTTGGATCAGAGAGCAGCAGACACAGTGGTGATTGCCATCTGCTGAGGATAACACCAGTTTAATGGCTTCTGGAAGCATCCGTATGGTGGAAAAGTCAAATGCAAACTTCGATCACTCCGACCGCATCGTTTCCAGAAGGTGGAAACGGGGTTGTTGCGTCGTGCTGCTGCTGCTGCTGCTGCTGCTGCAACTCGCATGTTGAATTACTGAAAGTCATTTGATGTCTGTCGGACCCGACCCACCGGGGACTCGAACTCGCTGCTGCGAGTCGCCTCCAGCGTCTCTGTGGCTGAAGTCGACTCTCTCAGGACGCTGTTTACTTTGAAGTTGGATCTGATACCGCCGTCCTCTGCTTCGTGTCGGCGTCTCTTTAACTAATCAGGAGTGAATTGTGGGAGCAGAGACGTCAGCGTTGAGCCTCCTCAGGGCTTGTCGCGCCCCCTGTCAGACACTTGTCAGGCGACACTTTGCCTCTTTCATGTGTCTGTGTGATGATGACGTCTGTCATCATTAAACCACAAGTGGACACACACAGACATGACAAACACCGCCAACATACTCGTCGAGCCAGATAATTCTGACGAAATATCAATTTCAGTCACTTTTATCTGAAGTCAATGAAGCCGTTTTCCATCTCGGGCTCAACACGCTCTGACACCCAGTAGGCCGCAGCGTTCTGTCCGTCACGTCAACAACACTCAAGATCCCTTTTAGAGACCCGCCACGACCGAAAGATCAAACCCAGAAAACAACATGTTTATCACAGAGGCAGCTCTGATCCGCAGCCTTTCATAGCAGCTTTACAAAGCTCCCACTGCGCAACGGAGGGGAATTAGATGTCATTCTTTTCTCGGAAATCAAACGAGCGAGTTAAAGCTTTGTGAGCAACCAGTAACATCGGCAGCAGCATTGTACAGAGTTCCCCTGGCCATGGTGGGATTACTGCTGCTGCTGTGGGGGTGGATGCAGTAAATAACGAGCAGCGCGAGCCGGAGTAACTTCAGCCTAAAACATCACTTAACGCCTGGGATACTTTCTGGACTGACGAAGAAAATGATCAGAACCAGAACAAGCATGCTGGGGGGCACGTTTCCATGCTGTTGCTACTCTTTGTTAGCGCTCACATTCTGATCATTCTGTTGTATTTTATGTCCTTTGTGTTTTATTTTATTTGTATTTTATCACATTTTAGTTGCATTTTATGTTTTCACATTTTATTTTATTTTACTTCCTGGTTTAAATTTTTTTTTTTTTTTAATGTTTTTTTTTTTACTTCAAAAAATGTGTTTCATTATTCATTTTTCTTTCTTTTTTAAATGGTGTCTTTTTTTTGTGTCTGAAAGGGTCGGGAGCATCTTAAGCCATTACTTACTACAGCATTACATTACTTCAGCCCCAGTTGTTAAGACTGATTCAACATTGGTGTATTCGCTGTTTCTATTTGAAATAAAACAGAAATAAGTTACTATCTTCCTTCCGTGTCGCGTGCTCTGAAACAGGGAGGGTCTACCAGGCAGGATGGATGGAAAAGCACCGTGGCTGATGTGTGAAGTGCCCTATCAGCGATGTGCCACCATGTCGCTCCAGGTGACACTGACAGGTGATGTTCTACCAGCGCTGACAGCTGCCGGGCACCTGAAGCCGCTCACAACCCCCGGTGACGGAAGACAAGAGGACGCGCGGGCTCTCACCTGCTGCTCTGAGAACATCTGCACGGCGAGAAGAATCTCTGAAGGGTTTGAGGAGGCGCTTTCATGCAAAAGAGCAACAAGGAAAAGCAGCAGAAACGAGGCCGTTCCCCCAGGAGCTCACTGACATTGAGAGTGTTTTTAGGTCGTTGAGTGAGATTTCCTACGCAATCAGATGACGTGTTTCTTGTTTTCTGGGCTCTGTGTGATAATTAACCATGTTTTTTTAATGAAGAGAAACCTTCTGCTGCTCCTCAGCTGCCCCCTTAGAATTTAAATAGCTAACCGTCGTCGCCCGCTGCGGGTCACGTGATCATGTCGGGTTAATTGAACTCCATCTCGTCCATCCAGTCTGCGTTGCTCTTTGTGTGGGTTCATCGCTCCTTCTTCTCCAATCTTCTCCAAGCTGCACACAAACACATTTCATCGGAGCGTAGGTGTCACAGGTAGACGACCCCTGTTTACTCACAGCGTCAGTAAACCACCGACGACCTTCCGGCTCTCGTTTATTCAGTCATTTGCATACATTAAACACCCACGCTGGGTTGAAAGCACCTTTAGTTCATATCCAGACATATTTTGTGCCGCTGCACATGGAATTCAATGATACAGCTCATGTATCACTAGTTGTATCACCTCTAAGGACATGGGCTGTTCAGTTGACTTTATTTTCATTAATTCAAGAATGTTGGAGGAATTGAAGAAAACTCTTTTCTGCTCACTTCCAGAATTAAGAATTTATTGAGCTGTTTTATCAAGCAAATGTTTGTACCAACAGAAGAAGCCTCCAACCAACCACTTTTACACATCTGATACAAAACACTGGCATCATCAACACACATGGATAAAGTACAAATAACCCTGAACTGACGGCATTAGGTCCAAATAAAAGGTAACGTCACAAGAAAGAGAACGTAAGTACGTATGCAGGAATCGGATGATAAATGTGAAAAGATCTGGACAAATGTAGATGTTCAGCAGCCTGATCCAAGTTCTAATCGATAAGGCTGAGTCAGAGAATCCTCCGCAGCCGGTGTGAATCCACAGCAGCCTCTGAGAAGTTCTAATCCCCGGTGAGATGAGTGAACTCCCTGCAGCCGCGGCAGGAAGTTCACACGGGCTCCGCAGAGCCGGAGGCTCTCACGAGTTTGGACGTGACGGGGCCCCGTCCGCTGATGGAGCGTTCGTCGACAGGAGGCGGTCAGGAGCAGACTGCGCTGAGATGGTCTGACCACTCCCACATCCCCTCCTTCCTTTGTCTTACCGGTCTGGTGCTGACCCAAGCGCTGACGTTCATGGGTTCTGAAGATGTCAAACAAGTCGAGGACACGATCTTCCTCTCCCCGCTGGGTTCTGTGCCCATTCAGAATCATCGACGGTATCGCCAGCGCTACATTCATGCTAGCATACTTTGGAGTACCGTAATTATGGGACTATTTGCACAACCGAATGCAACTTCCCAAAGCTGAGAAGTTGCATTCGGTTCCCCTAGTCAGACAGACAGACAGACAGATAGATAGATCCACCAAATACCCCAGTTCCATTCCAGGAATAAACACACACACACACACACACACACCCTCCTCCCAAAGGACAGAGCAATATAAACAGATATTGCACGGTGTCAAACCACATTTGCTGGAAACTACCAAGCGATGCTCTGGCATCTCCTCAGGGTTTTGACAAAACAGCATAATTGAAAATGGAAATGTCAGATGGTGTGTGTGTGTGTGTGTCTGTGTGTGGAATCAACAGGAGGAAAGTGAAAAGTAGACGAGCAAAGTCCAAGAAAACCCCAAAACATCGGAGGTCCAATAATGAGGGAACGAAACGTGAGCGGTGAAAGCAGCTCGATGAACTGAAATACTGGGATTGTTTATCTCATTAGACGTCGGCTCGTTTGATGACTTTCTATTATTAGCATTTTATTCTCAGTCAACTCGGCTGCGGCAGCGAAACCCCAGGTTCTAATGAGCCTGTGAAAAGAATGTTTTACAGTCAGTCAGTTCATAATGAAGAAGAATCTGGAAAATGTGTTTTTCAGTTCAGATCATCAGAGCAGTTTACAAGATTACAGACTATTTATGAACTGACAAACTATTGTGTCATTGCTCCTTTACAAGCCCTCTGACCACAGAGTGATGTGTGTGTGTGTGTGTGTGTGTGTGTGTGTGTCAGAATCAGTTCTGTATTTTCTTTTTGACGTGTTTCTGAAGTGACACTTGGTTCATTGTTAAACACACAAGTAGAAAAGACTCTGTTGCCCCCCTGTGGTCATTACAGGTATTTCAAGGAACTGACAGAAGAACCGTGGTTTTGAGAGGACAAAGGTCAGATGCGGCTGAAAAACACGTTTACGTTATGCACTTTACGTCCATCATCTGTGTGCGAAGCTTGAAAAAATAAAAGTGAGGTTGAAATATCAGCGGGACAAATCAACACAACGATGAGCGTCAGGGAGCCCTGAGCCGTCCACTGAGCCTTCAGTGAAGCGTTTCCATGGTTTCAGTGGAGTGATGGACAGCTGGGTTTGGGTGGAGGTGTGAAGGTCGTCCTTGCTGTGCTGCGCGCTCACATTAATCAGTCCTTCTTTCTCTTTCCATCCCGTGTTCTCCCTCCTCCCGCCCTGAGTTCATTCGGGCTGAGAGGTCACGACCTCTCCAGGGAACTGCACGGAAACGGCGTCTCGCATCAGCGATAATTACCGAGTACTTCTGAGAGTCGCATCAGTGTCATGTGGTGAAACCCACGTTACTGACGCCGCTTTCCTTCACTTCACGCGGTTCCTCTGCTCCTCTGCTCCTCGGCGACCAGCGACCGGCTGCAGCTGCGTTGGCGACAACTCGTCTCAGATGAGTCACAGAAGACGCCGAGTCAGAAGTGATCTTTGGTTCTTTTGGAGCTTTTATTTTCCTCTGTGAGCTGAGGTTCCACGACCTGAGGTTCCGTGTGTGCACTCATCACTTCCCTCAGCGATGAAGACATTCCATGACTACTAATGGCTGTGGCCTCGTCAGCCCTCGTTAATGCCCTTTCTGGGACGTTCGTCTCCTTTGATGGGATTAGCAGTTGTGTGTTTAGCAGGATAAGAGGAATTAGGCACAGAAAGTGCATAGGCTGCATTTATGAAATTTATCGAATTACAACAGCGCAAATATCAATTGAGGCCAGAGAGGTTCCTCTGAGAATGTGGAGGAATCGCTGAACAACCCGTCGTGGAAAATGACATTTTATGACTTATGAATGTTGACAACTTTTAGGTCGAATGTGACTTTGAATAAAAGTTTTGACGCGAGGATGAAAAAAAAGTGGTTTCCTTCAATGAAATATGTTGATATCTCACGTGAAAGCTCATTTGCTTGAACAGATTTTTTTGTCGTTTTTCCTGAAAAGGTGTTAGCGAGTGATGGACTGGGAGGACTCGACCTCTGGGGAAGGAGGACGCCTCGTCTCCGCCGGAGGACAAAGGACCCACACACACGTGATTGATGCTGGATCATTTGCCAGCAGCTCTGATATCGATCACTGACTGACGAGATGTGGACAGCTGATTACGTCCTTCACAGGTGATGAATTCTATTCAGCCTGTTACATATTTTGCGTGATTTACAGGCGACGTGACTGCTGCCGTCAATACATGACGAGTAACGTCGGTGACGCCGTGTGACTCCTGTTTCAAGGCCAAAAACGTTCTAATTAGTTTGGCAAAGTTGTGGATTCGGCTGCTGATTCTTTTTTCCTCTTTCAGAGAACTTGGCATGGGCCAGATCTTCCTCCTTTCAGAAAACGGAGCAGTGAGCACGACTTTTCCACTATCAGCCCTCGGCCGGCTGTTGGACGCGTTCAACTTTGAAACGTGAGATGAAATCCTGCTTCTCATTTTAAATGGAGACTCCAGAAGCAAATCAGTGGTGTTCCAGTTGCTCCAGAAAACAGAAGATAAAATAGGGAGCAAATGATGTAATAATACTCCGTACACTGAGAGCACACACACTCGTAGTGAAATGTATTCAGTCAGGACACCACACCACGGACTCATTCAAAACGTCGTAGAAAGCTGCTGCTCGTGTTAAAACAGATGGACAATGATCACGTAGACGTAATTCCCCTCAATGCACCGTCCTCCATGTTCCCCCCAGGCACCACCAGCACATTTCATCGTCACGGTAACTGTGAGACAGGCCTATTGAACAACAGTCCACCAGGAGAGAGGAGCAGGACGCACGGGTCGATGCCGTCCCAGCCTCACATTGACCAGACTGTCCACAGGCAGGACAATTCATGAGGGGGGTGGGCGGTTGAAGGCCGAGCCCGAGTACAGAGGAACGCTCCAGAAGAAAGTCGTCTGGACGTGGAGATGTTTCAGTGACTGAGATATTTGGAAATCAGGACACAGTTGGATGATTTACTGAAAATAGGACAGATGTGCATCACATCTAGTAACTTTAAAAGATCAGGAAGTGTTGTTGTTTTTTTAAAACAAACACGGGCTGTGACTGCCCCCTGGCGGACAGAACAGTAACCATCACATTGAACGTGAACGTCTGCTGGGGCTGTAGTTTTATCAGTTGTCAATGTGAATTGTTTTTTGTTTTCCTTATGTATATATAAATTCCAACATATATATAATCCAAATTATAATACAAATATTGCCTGTGTGACCAAAAAATACACTAAATCACCAAACCTCCATCAACCAGTGAGTCCTGCTGCTTGTGTCCATCTCCACCATCCCTGTCCACCATGACACACACACACACACACACACACACACACACACACACACACACACACACACACACACACACACACACACACACACACACACACACACTGACTAAGGGCCTAAAGATGCAGCA
>CAAKHB010007950.1:24633-44968 GCA_901007665.1 Aeoliscus strigatus | reverse complement strand
GCATGGGGGGCGGGGGGGGTGAGGGGAGGAAAGGCAGGGGTGTAGGGTGTCTCGAGCCCAGTGTGAACAGCTGAGAGGTGTGATTTCACAGGCTGGCTCCCCACTGTCAGGGCCCTGATTGGGCCGGACAGGAGGCGCAGGAGAGGCCCGGGCTTCTAAAGGACACCAACAGGTGGGAGGCCGCTTTGGAGGGGGGCGCTCCTGGCGGGATAGAAAAGGCCGATCTGCAAGGCCTGTCCTGGGCACAGTCCACCGGTGAGATGTGAGGGAGGATGGTTGGTGGCAGGAGGGCGAGAAGAGGAGAAGGGTGAAGCTCAGGAAGCGGAGGGAACAGACAAGGGAACCCACCTCCACCCGTTGTAGCTCAGGGGCAGAGGTGGGTTTGTCAGTTTGGAGCAGCGAGGGAAAGATTTCAGGGACGAATGTTGGTAGGATCTGCAGCAGCGTGTGAGAACATCAGGCGTCAACGGGCCGTTTTTTATGACTCCGTCAGGTGAGGGGAAGCCGAGGTGCGACTCAGGAAAGAAGGTATCGTTAGAGTCCGTTCTCTCTGACGGCCCATTTGGCTCAGGGCTCGTCGACACATTGCACCAGTGGTCGACTTTATCAGGGCTTTTACCAGTAGATGCTAGTCGATGTCTGCGGCCACAGCAGCGGCAGCAGCAGCTCGTCGTCAGGCGACCGCAGAAGAAACCAAAAGAGGTGAGTGAATATTCATTCTACATCAGAAAGACCTTCTTTTAAGTTTTTCACTCAGCCCAGCGTAAAGCTGGATGCTGAGTTTTTCCTTCAGTTTGCAGTGTGACAGTTCAGCATCATTGTGCCGACTGCACCCGAACACCGTCACTCATTCCTACGGGAAAAGTCGTACTTTCTGCCTGTACTGAACGTAGGAAAGTTCAGAACGTCGTCATGCTGCCACGTCACAGTTAACCATTGTTAGCAGCCTCTTCCCGCTTCTCTGCATCTGTGACCATGAAAGGCCGCTTTGTCTCTGAGGAGCCGTCAAGCCAGTTGTTGCCCCTTGTGAGGACATGCTTCCTTATATCCCCATATTAATACACCACTTATGGAATGTAAGGAAGTGTGTGGTTTCAAGGGGACCAGAGCGCCACTGGGGAAGGAGACGTCGGCCTTTTTGTCCGTTTGTGTCCGTTTTTAACGTTGGGTCAGAGTGTCAGGGAAGGCTGGGTTCTACATGCAGCACTGTTGCTGAAGCATGTCGCTTTTATGAGACAGGGGGGAGGGGGAGTTGTGTGTGTGTGTCAAGGCAACAGGTGAAAGGCCCGCTCGTCTCTTGCGGCAGTTAGCATTACTCTGATCAGAGGGTCTCGGGGACTGCTTGCAAACATTCCTGCCCTGCCCCAACTGCTGACAGTCAAGAGGGATTGACAGACCACAGCTGTCACCCATTATAGCAACCACAGGACTTTTATAAAAGGAGGGAGGGAGAGAGAAAGGGGGGGAGAGAGCTGTCAGTGGATTTGGAAGCAAAAAGAATGGTGTCACTGGCTGCTCGGTAACATGGTGATACGATGATGTGAAATGACCAATCATTTTATCTTTCTGTCTCATCAGGTAAGACGGACGAGGACGGGACGACCCAGACAACTTCCTTTTTCCGCTCTTTCTTCGTCCTCCTCCCTGTCTTTCTGTCCGTCCTTTCCTTTCCTGTCTTTTTCTCGCTCTCTCTTGCGCTGCCTCTTGCAGCCGAAGCAACACGTCTTGCTGTGGCTGGTCAAACGGAACCAAGTCAGGTGTTTCTGTGAGGTTTGGTCCCCTTCAACCAGCTACTGCGTCGTGAATTCAGTCAGCAGACACCAGCGTGGAGTCAAAGACACACTGATGTGGTGTAGTGCTGTGTGAAGTAGAGGTGGTGCTCCAGTGGTCTTTTCTTCCTTTTCTAGCACGATATCAGTTGTTTTTGCATGACAAACATTGTTTTCTAAGACAATAAATTCAATTATTCCCACTGTAAAATGTTCATTTTGTTAATATGTCTATTATAATCTGTGTATTTATTCAAAAATAAACAATAAAGTACAAACAACAAGTTATAAATGAGTCAAATGTACACAAAGACTGGATTTACTTTACTAACTATATAGAAAGGAGGTTGAATTCACATTATGACGGATTCTGAACATGACATGTCCATAGTGTGTTGTGTATATGTATAGTAGACACCTGCTCACACACACCTGCTGTAGTAATATTAATACTTTGAGACTTAGATAAGTCATGAATTACTCCCACGTGAGTTGTAAGCAGGCTGACTGGCTGCTCGCAGCACATTGGTAGAATGTCTAAACTGTTCTTAAAGAGACCGTTTGTGAGCACCTGAACAAGTCAATCTGCTGCTGCGTCAAAATCCAAAGTCTTGTCCTTCAGATTGTACATTTCTTTGTTTGTTGCAGAGACATATATTTAAATGTTTTTATATTGATTAATGCCATATCAGCTCCCAAAATACGGTATGTTGTTGACTTGATTGATTGATTGTCTTTATTTCAAACTTATTTCAAATCTTTATTTATGATCACAGAAAACAAAACAAAAGAAAACCGGAACAGGGAGAATAATAAATAGATAATAAATAAAAAAAAAAAGTAAAGTAAATAAAAGAAAAAGATACACTCATGTCCATCGTCCCCTTGTAGTTGATCGCAACAGAGTTAATGAATCCCACCAAACTAGGTGCTCACATTTTTCCACATTGTTGGTGGTATTTTAGGTTGTCCGATTAAAATACTGTTGAGTGTTCAAGTGTGTTTCTGATAATTCTGGGTTTTAATTTGTTAATTGAATGGGGTGACAGTGTCTCTGAAGAAGACAGAGTTCATTGTTTTGTTCAAGGAAATTTCATGTTGCCTGTTGTCTAAGGATTTAAGTATATCATTTTACTATATGGGAAAATTTAAAATAAAATGAGTATTGAATGATAAGTATCAGAAACAAATACGCCTGTGGGAGTACTGTATACAGACCTGTGACAACTGGAAAGCAATAATAAAATGTTGATGCATTCTAAAAGGGGAAAAAAAAGTCACACATGACATAACGTTTCAGTTTATTGTTGAATTTCCTAAGTTCACAATCTAAAATTCAATTGACAACGGAGGGTGCGGTACTGCCTTCTGTCCACCGGGGGCAGTGTGACTAATGTGTGTGAGAGTTTGAGCAGCAGCAGGAGCAGCGGAAGTGAAGCAGCATCGGTAAACATGGCTGACAGTGGAGTTACAGGTGGGTTTTGGGGAGTATGTGACAGCTGGACTTGGTTGCCATCTTTCATCCATTTTGATAACTTTGCGGGACGTGCTGTGGCAAAATGTCCCGCCTTCTTGACTCGTGTTTTGGGTCCTTTGGGTTTGGCGCCATGCGGAGTTATTTTCCAGATGCTAACGTTAGCATGTTATCAGTCACCGGGGTCTGTGCGATAGTAATGTCAGAAATGTTGCATCATCCATGTGCGTGGATGTGTACATTTAAACTAAAATTCTAGAGTTACAAAAGTGTGTGTGTCGGAATCAGTGTTGTGTGACGATACCGGACCAGTTGTGTGTTAGCATTACGTGAACCGAACCGAACAGAACCTCACCTAGCTAAGAGCATCACACTGTCAGACCGAAGAAATACCGTTTCACTGTTTATTTTTAAAATATGATGAATTGACGTGATTATATAGTCCTCTGGCTAAATTACAGATGGACCTGACAAGAAAGAGGAAATTGAACGAGCAAAGGTAAGAAGGTTCTGTATGTTCACTTGGATTTCGTCTCACCTGAGACGTAAGTATCTGGCTCATGTGTTACATTCTGTCTCTCTCTCTTTTATCGATGCTTTCAATCCCTAGAACGAAGGCAAAGAGTTGACCAAAGACGAGAAGCAGCGTTTGAGGAAAGAGAAGAAACAGCAGAAAAAAAGCAAAGAGAAAAAAGATGACAAGGCCTCACAGAAAAGCGAGAAAGACAAGACACCGGTCGCTTCCGCCGCTCTCACCCCTCAGACGCTAACAGCACAGAAAGGTGCAGAACACGTGGTTGTGGATGTTGGATGCACGGATGCATCTGTTCACTTGTTTCTGCAATCTTTTCCCAGCAGCTTGTTGCTTTCATGGGTCTGTTTTTGCCTCCCGCAGCTCCATCAGCAGTACCTCCTCTCGCATCGATCCCCTCGCCAGCCTTAGAGGCACCTGCTCCAGCAGACAAGCCGGCAAAGAGCAAAGCAGAGCTGAAAGCTGAGAGGAGAGCCCGACAAGAGGCTGAAAGGGCTTTAAAGCAGGCCAGTGCAGGCAAACCCAAAGCACCGCCTGGCGAGCTGCAGCCAGGTACGGCAGCAGCCAGGAGGTCTGCCAGTCCTTTTCCAGAATCCAAATCACGTTCTGTTCACTGTGGAGTCACATTGCCAATGTGTTTCCAGTGGTGAAGAGGCTTCCAGAACATATCCAAGTGGACAACCCTGACGTTTTAAAGAAAGTAGCAAAGAAGCTGGAACGACAACAGGTTGGTTCATTGACCGTGTCACTGTTCACATATGAAAGGCTGGATCTCCGAAGCATCTGCTGCTAGTCAGACTGTTCCTGCCTTTAATAAGCTGAATGGAACTTTTCTATTTATTGCCCTTGTGTCACTTTTGCAGCATATTTCAGCATGAATGTTCCATGCGTGCATTAGCTCTCCTGGTGTCTCCCATGTTTCATATTGCACTGATAACCGTATCGCTGCCGATACATTGACGCTTGCATACTTTGGAATACCGTATTTGCATGACTGTTTGTGCCATCAGAAAACATTCAACAGTTCCTGGAAGCTGAGAAGTGTCACTCCACCTGATGTGAAGAAGGAGCTAGAACGGGAAAATGTCCATTGGTTCCTTAACGTTGAGAAGCTGCACTTCGCATCCCTGTTGTTGTCATTACGGTAATGGTTCCACGGCCTCTGGCAACTAAGTGAATGCGATTACCGTAACGCAACGTGTTCTCAACATGCAGGAACTGATGGACGTTTTCTGGTGCAAACACTTAACAGTATCCATTGGTAGAAAATAGAAAAATAGAGGGACGATCACATCTGTTGGAACACTAGGCGGCGAATGGCAGAGGTGAAGTTTCTTGTGATTATGCCTGATATTCCTTTCAGGAACCTTCTTGCCGTGCGTCTGAAGAGGTATAAGCCGTCGCGCTGTGCTTCTTGTAAATGTTGACGGAGTGTTTGTTCGTGGTAGAAAAGACAGGGCAGAGGTGGTGCTCCTGCTCGGGGTGTCCGTGCTGTCGTTTGAACAGTTGGTTGAAGTTTTTTGTTCACATATGTCTCTGAGCTGTCGGTTCTTTTTGTCTGCCTCCCACCCAGTCGTCATTCACCGAGCTCGCCCTGTGTGCTGCTGTGGTTGTGTTGTGATGATTCTCTGGGGACATGGGCAGTGCTGTGAGTCGTCTCTGCTCTCTGCGTTTCAGATCCCGCTGCGGCCCGACTACGGTTACAAAGTCAGCCTGTTCTCTCACCTCCACCAGTACAGTCGCAAAGTCCCTCTAACACAGCAAGTCAGGTGAGCAGAGGTTTGATACCTGGGAGTGATTCTCTCTGGACTCTAACAGGTGTGTCCATTGTTTGCCTCCTCGGCCAGCATTCCCTCCTCAGTCATCCACCCCGCTGTCGTTCGACTGGGTCTCCAGTATTCACAGGGCATCATAGCAGGATCCAATGCTCGTTCTGTCGCCCTGCTGCACGCCTTCAAACAGGTAGATTCTTCACAATCTGACTAGCTTACAGGTATACATGAGTGCCTTAAAACTGATGAATGCACATGTACGTTGACATATACATATATGAAAAAAGATTAGAAAGTATTCACCCAGATGGTGGTATAATCTGTACTATCCAACACAAAAAGTCAAATCATGTGTTTGTTGTGTGGTGTGAATGGAATAAAAAGATGAGGTTGTCATTTATCATTAGTATGAATGTGTCCTGATGAAACGGACTGAAGCACAGCTTCTGTCTGCAGGTGATTCGGGACTACACCACACCCCCAAACGAAGAGCTGTCCAGAGACCTGGTCAATAAGCTAAAGCCTTACATCAGGTACAAAGTCCTCCAAATGTACTGGTTGTTCCTGAATAACCTGAAAGTTTGAAGGGCTTGAAGGGTGTTTTTTTTACTTTTCTCCCCCAGCTTTTTGAATCAGTGTCGCCCTCTGTCGGCCAGCATGGGTAATGCAATCAAATACATGAAGAAAGAGATCTCCAATATTCCTAGTAACTGCAAAGAAGAAGAGGTGATTGTCTCGCCGTCGTTCTTCCGTTGACTGTTCAGTGCCTCAGATGTCCGACTCTCTCCGCTGCAGGCAAAGAGCAAACTGCTGAACTGTATCAAGTGCTACATTGACGAAAAGATAGTTCTCGCTGCTAAAGCCATTGCCAAGTACTCCATAGAAAAGATCAGCGATGGAGATGTCATCCTGGTGTATGGATGGTGCGTACCACTTCTGTCCGACCACGTTTTCCTCCGCAATGGAAAATCTCTTTTCATAACACTGGGTCTGTCTCACACATTCTCCTCCTGCTCAGCTCGTCGCTGGTCAACCACGTCCTCTGCGAGGCCTTTGAGAAGAACAGGAAGTTCCGTGTGATTGTGGTGGACAGCCGGCCACGGCTGGAGGGCAGGGAGGCTCTGAGGCGACTGGTGCAGAGGGGCATCAGCTGCACCTACGTCCTGATCTCAGCCGTCTCCTACATCCTTCCCGAGGTGAACGTCACACCGCAGAGCTGTAAAACGTCCCTTCATGGCCTTCCTCTTCCAGTTTCACCCGATGCGTGATCGTCTCGCAGGTGTCGAAGGTGTTCCTTGGTGCTCATGCGCTGCTGGCCAATGGCTACGTGATGTCTCGCGTGGGGACGTCACAGATCGCCCTGGTGGCCAAAGCCTTCAACGTGCCTGTGCTGGTGTGCTGTGAGACCTACAAGTTCTGTGACAGGGTGCAGACGGACTCCTTTGTGTCCAACGAGCTGGGTGAGGAAAGAACCTCAGGAGCGGCCGCTTTGAACAGGGATGTCGGCATTAATCGTATTTCGGGTTAATCGCAAAATCGTAAAATCCGTTTTAACCAAAAGAAATTTGTTAAAAAAAATGCTTGATCAGTGTTTGACACCAAAAAATAGGAAGAAAAAAGTTGTCCTCGTTTCCGTCCATATTATAAATAATCGGGATATTTCCTTGAGGATAATCGTGATGTCCTGGTTTCCCTGTCGTCTCCAGACGACCCCGATGACCTCATTGTGACGCGGAAAGGGACGACGCAGCTGCAGCGCTGGCAGGAAGTGCCCTTACTCGGCCTGCTGAACCTCGTGTACGACGTGACGCCGCCTGACTTTGTGGACCTGGTCATCACAGACCTGGGCATGATCCCGTGCACCTCGGTCCCCGTGGTGCTGCGTGTGAAGAACATCGACCAGTGAGCGACCTGAACGGAGGGGGCGTGTCGTGTGCAGGGACACACGCACACAACGGGATGTGAAATAAATCTATCTAACATGACTTTTAAACCCTGTGTGTGTGATGGTATTCAACAGTTAACTGCCAGTGAGGACAAGGATTCTACCGTGTTCCAGAAGTCACAATCCAGCTCAAGGGGAATATCATGGTCTGAACCCTTGATGCCTATGGGTCCGTTCCAGAAAGCAGGTTTAGTGCTCCGTCAGTTGTTCCTGAAATGAGGAGAACACTCAAGAATTTTCCTAATATCAGTTTGATGGATGAACTGAAGACGTTTGGTTTGATTTGTCTGTTAATGTGACCGTTTTCAGAGTTTTCCTCATTTCAGGATGAACTGGAAAAGCACTCGAAGAGCGCAGACCTCTGCCAAGCAGCTCGTATCCAATGTTAAAAATGTGAAACTCTGACTGACGGCCAAATCCGTAATCTGGATCCCATCCTCATGAAACGTGTCAGGTTAGTAGATATGTCCATTCTACATTAGCCTGACTAATGGAACTGTTGGATCAGAATCAAATTTTATTTTTAGTGATTTTTCAAATTTTATCAATGGGATTCCCCGTGTTAACCTCCTGGATTTTTCCCTGTCCGCCATTTTTTTCTGATCCGGACATAATAGTGGACCCCGGCCCCCAATGAGTGAATGAAATTTAAGAACTGAGTGAGATATGATTTTTTTAAAAACAAATCTTGCCAATGAGCAGAGATTTTTAGGATATTTTTTACACTGATTTTCACCAACAAAAATCACAATACGGACACTTAAAAAAGTGGTAAAACTTGAAACAACTCTTTATTGCATCAGTACATCGTGTTGGCACAAAGCTGAACATTTTCTGTAAAGATCCACGTTTTCTAGACGGATTCATTATTTGAATCTCAGTTACTTCACGGAACAGAATGTCCTTAAATGAGGAAGTGGTAAGAAACACATGCGTGTACTGATTTAATACAAATGGGAGCTAAATAATTTACAGAACATGTTTCTTCTTATTTCAGGATCTTTGCAAAACACTAACGCAAAGTGATAATTTGTGTAGTAATAGGTTCCTTTAAGATCACACCTCATTATACAAATATAAAATGTGTGTTTGCATGTTTCCAACCTACTACATACTGGAAACAGAACATGAGAGACCAGCAATAAATTAGAGGGATCATTAAATGATTCTAAGAATTTCCTAATTATAAAAATAACTGGATTGAAATATTAAAACTGTAAAACTGACATTGTAACTTCATTAAATAGTTAAAGCTGTCAAGCGATCTGATTACTATTTAGGCTCCGAAACAACAAAAGCAAACTGGAAAAAAAAGCAATAAATCTTAAAATTGACATTTAAAACTGAAAAATGTCCCTCTACAAAACGTACTTGCCTCTTAAGGCTGTTGAGGCAGATTCCCTTTTAAAAGTTCCATCTGATTATTGCAGCTTCAGAGGGATTTGACCTTTCGTCTCTGTGTGATCCAAAGCAGCAACGAGATCACGACTGTCGACGCTCCCAGAGGCGCAAACACCTGCAGCGCTGGGAACGCCCCCTGTTGGCAGCACCAACAATAAGATGTGAAAATTCAGACACACAGAAGGTTTAAACGGTCCAGACAAAGCAGCACCGACCTGTCGCAGACACTTGTATCCGTGGTGGTTGTCGGCACAGATGCACTGAAAGGCGCCGGGGCCGTACGGGACGCAGAGGGACGACTCCGGGCAGTCGATGGCTGCGGATCGGCAGTGATTGTGACACGTTTAGGGTGCTTTTATAAGCACGGTGCTGCTGAACACATGACAATAACACACGGCAGAGACTCACACAGCTGCCCCGTCTGGTTGCACATATTTTTCTGGCCTTCGCACACACGACTTCCCTCTTTCATCTCCACACGTTCCCAAGATTTGTTGCCACCTGGGCAAAACATGTCTTCTGGCAAGATCCTACAAAACAAGGATATAAACTCAAATTCTAAGCTTCTGAGCAACAGTCGTGATTTAAGCTCAGTTCAGTGAAAGGGTACTTACAAGTGATTTAACTGAATAAATCCTTCAAAAACAGAGTCGCTGATGTTTGAGTGTGAGTTGAGTGAGAGGTCGCTGCGAGGCAAATACATAAACAGGAATTACAGGAGATTGAGGTTTTTATGTGGCGTATGAATGGAAGGAACTGTTTTCTCTGTACATACATGATGGATGCTGTTGAGGCTCCCTGAAGATTCTCCACATGAGTGAGTGAACAGTTGGACAGATCCAACCTACCAGCACAGTGAAACATACATATATATGAAGAATCTCTTGGGGGGGGGGGCTGCAGTGTACTTTTATTCACTTAAAACGTAAGAAGGCTATGGATTTGATTCCTCTGACAGAATGTTTATGATTGTCAAAAACTGAAATGTACGCGTCTAGAAATGTAAGCGTCTAGAAAAAAAAGTTAAAGAAATTATGAAACAATTTGAGAAAATAACAAAAGGTAAAAACAACTGACTTGATTGTCATTTATTGCGTAATTTTAGATAAACAATTATTAGTTTGTAGGTCCAAAAGCATTTACTCATTTAAACCGCGCGTTTATCTAGTTCCGAAAGGCAGTGAAGGCATCATCAAAGCCTCACCCGGTGATGTGTTCAGGGTCACTGCTGTTACTGTCGCTTTTCATACAGCAGCGTCCGTCGATCCGACCCGCGGATGTGGAGCAGAACCGACCCACCGCGGAGCTGTCGAGAACCGTCCCGCTGCACAGCGAACATACCTGTCATCACAAACAACACACGCGTCAACAACTCTTCAACGACTGGTCGAAAATGTGACCATCGTCGAATCTTACCTGCAGCTCAGTGTGCTGGTAGCTGCAATAAATACATGAATAAAAGATCAAAACAAGCAGGGCAGGTTTCCGCTGGTCGTCCCCAGCTTTCATTTTCATCGACTGAAGTCATATGACATTCTGGAGCAGACATGTGACCGGAAGCTGTCGCACCACCGCTCTCCCTGGGAGGCGAGTGACGTTTGCGCAGCAGTTACGCATACATTTAATTTGACGCATCCCAGGCCGCATGTACTGCCGTTTGTAGTGAGTGATAAACAAAGCAAAAAAAAAAAAAATGACTGTACATGTCGCGTATAACCAGTTATCAGTCATCAGCTTCTCAAACGTCGAATATTTTTAAAGGTTTTCATCGAACATTGTTTTTGTAAAAAACTAAGATGTTTGAATTTATAATTGCTATAAAAATTACACCACGACTAATAACATGTATTAGTGTTATCTGCATTACATCTATTTTATTTATTTATTTTAAACTGGAAAAATCTGGACGCAATTTCTGCACTCTTGCTGTCACTTTGGGTTTCACCAAAGATAGTGGGGGTGGCAAACTAAACGATTGGATACCGTTTGATTCCTGAAATACAATCAGGGCTGATTCGCGTGTGTGTGACCTTAACACCAGTTTCTAGAAGGCTTTGTTTTGAAAAGGATCAGTAACACATCATACGGTAACAGCCCACGTGTTCCCTTCACCGATTGACCCCCCCCCGGGTTGAAGTGGAATGGTTTGGTCCAGGACTGTTCCAATGTCTCTGACGGACGCACAGACATTCTCGCGGTGTAACGCTAAGCTATCCTGCTCTTCCCATCACCCTGTTTTCAGGTTTCGGCGCTTTCGTTGACAACCTATTTTTCTTCGGCAACTGTAGGAGACGGAGAAAAGCCAAACTACAACAAGTGCAACTAACCCCCCCTCCGAATAACCAGAAAGGTTCGCTACGGCTCTGTGACGCTGTGGGTTTTGCAGGGACCAACTGCACCTTTTACCCAGAAACTCCACACGGCTGCTGCATTGACTTACCCGCTAGCTTGTAAAAAAAAAACATCCCCACGAAAAGTCGCTAAAAGACTTTAAAAAAAAAGAAAAAGCGAACGGCGCGTGTGTAATTACTCAACACTTGCAACATGGCTGCTGAGGGGACGCCAGTTAAAAAAGTTTAACTGACGTGGGAGAAGTTTGGTGTGAATGCGACGGACAGGACTTGTCGGTCCGATATTCGAGGCGTCGAGCTCGGCTTCTCTCTCCCCGGACAAGCGCCGCGGCGGCGGATGAACGGTGTGAAAGCCGCCGGCTGCTCTGTAATCAACGGTCACTGCGGTGGACTTGGTGGGGAACTGGGTCTGCGTTGGAGCCCGACTGGCCGAAGCTAAAAAAAAATGCATTTTTCCATACCTGAGACGGAGGTCCGTTCTGGAGAAAACGGATCGACCTATGTGGTGAGTGTTTGACCTGTTTGAAACGCTGCCAGGTTGGGTCGAATGTGCTCCAAAGAGCCCTGATGCGTGACATGTGGCTGAAATGACTGTTCACTGGTGCCACATATGCACTCACAAGGATGCTGTGTAGTTAGTTAGTGCAGTATTTTATTAACGTAGATAAACGGGTTTACACACTTACATCAGCAGGTAACAGGTACAACATGTGACCGAATACAGATATGCACGCACGCGTACACACACACACACACACACACACACACACACAGGTGTGGGGAAAGTGTGGAAAATCCTCCCCTGTACTTTGCAAGAACACATAACAACATAGCCAAAGAACTAAAAGTTATGTACTGGTGTCCTTAACAAATAGCTATTTGCTCATTTATTTTCAAGTTTTCTCTAAAAAGGGCATTTTCAGACTGTAGTTTTTGCTCTTTATCCATTGATATGTACTGTAAAGTCCACCAAGACAAGTGTAATTGTGATGTTGGGCGATACAAGTGAAACTGAATTGAACTGAATGTAGGTTTATATGTAGAGGAGCTAGAGGAAGTTGACTTGTTTTTTTACTCTTCTCAGGTAGTATCAGTTTGAAACATCAGCAGATGTTTGTATGCTTCATGTGGTAAAAATGCATATGACATGTGTTCTAAATGACCTGACGCGTGTCCATTAAACGAAGTGAGCTGATTCTTAAAAAAAAAAGTCCCTTTGGTTGAAAGGACTTTGAGTTCCTGAGATTGAAATGGAGAATATACAGCAAGTGTTGACTTAACCTTCTTGTTAAGGTCACAAACAGCATCACCACCCTTTCTCTTTGTCTGTTTTAATGTTTGATGCCAGATCTGCTGCAGTGTAAACCACCATTGGGATTGCAGTTTTGATCTCACGGTGGAATTCATGGACACAACATGTTGGTAGTTGTTTCGTGCATTTTTTCTTCATGAGCAATGGCTGACAAATCTTCTTGACGATGTGGACAGCAGTATTTATGTGTGTGTCTCATACTGCGCCTGTAAACCAGCACTCCTTCATGAATCAGAGGAGTTTGGTTGCTAGGGAACAGCTTGAGTTCAAGTTTATTTTACGCCTGACTTTCAGTAGTTGTTTGTGTGTGTGTGTGTAATCGTTTCCACCTTCAAGGCCTTTGGATCTCAGAGAAGTCAGATTGAAGTGCCTGTTTGTTAGGGAGATTTCACACTTGTGTTGATGAACTAATGTTATTTTGCACAGAAAGAACGGCCCATTTCTCTGTTGCGGGGCACGTGGGTTTGTCCAATGACAGAACGTGTTCCTACTGTTGAGCCGATCATGTAGGCCGGTTGAAAACCAACACATTTGCTCTGGGATCATCATCTGACACTCACAGGTGTCGTCAGTCTGCCCGCTGCAGTGGAAGCCGTCCTTTTCACCTCTGAACCGGCGGCCGTGTGACTGTCAGTGTGACCGTCCTGTCAACAGGAACAAACTTTGCTTGACTGTGCTGCTGAGCGATGGGGCTGTGTACCTTGGAATCTGTCAGCAGCACGATCTGCTGAATGTGCAACAGTGTTTTCAGGAAAACAAGGGCTGCTGTTTTGGCTCCTTTTAAGATATGGTGACTCTCTGCGTACAGAAATACGTTTTGTGCACACTTCCTGTTGTCATGCGGACTACTGCTCCCCTTCTCAGTCTGTGTCTGTGCAACAGGAGGAGGAACTTTATCGAACACTTCTAAAACGGCGCTAACAACCCGTCTGTGTCGGCCACTTTCTTGTGTCAACACGAGCACATTTCTCATTCTCTCTCATTAAAATGTGTTTTATTTCAGTGTGCGTGCGGTTTAAAAAAACCCACATGCCCCTGTGATGAACTACTGCTCACATCCTGTGAATATTTTTTTGGGTGAATTCAGACAAAGGCACACATTCTGCATACTCATTCTTCCTTCCTGCCTGAACACTGCCTACACGTCCAGCTCTCTGTTTTTTAACTGGCTGCCGTCCAAATGTTTAAACCTTCCCTCTTCCCGATCAGACCTCCCCTATCGCTGGTTGTGCAGATGTGCGCACGTCAGCGCGCACCAGTCTGGTCAGGAGTCTGCTTTGACCGATGACTAGACCGAAGGGGAAGAAGATCACTTACAGTTTGTGGCCTGATATCAAAATAGGAAGTCACTTCAGTAAGTGAGCAGACTGTCCAAGGGGGCTGATGGTTACTGACACGCACACACTATTTGACTGGTGTCCAGAGGAAGGAGAACTTCTCTCTACTGTTTTCATGTCCCCCTCTAGACTCCATAGGAAAATCTCATTACCCGACAATCTCTGTGGGCAATGTGGAGCAAAGGCAGGGACTTTCCTACATGTGTTATGGGCATGTAGTCGGATACAACCGATCTGGGTAAAAATAATAGAACACCTGGGGAAATCCCTGGAGGTACAGATCCCGTCTTGCCAAGACGAAACCGGATTTTAGCACTTCTAAAGGTCGGGATGGTCACCGCACCCCAAAATGTCCTCAGGTTGTGGAAAAGTACATCTCCACCAGACTAGAAAAAAATGGATTGAAACTATGACAGAAATTGAGTTGAATGAACAGATACTGGCAAAAGTTAATGACGGGGGGGGAGAGAGGGGGCCATGGGACTGTTAGATGAGATGGTTCAGCTGTGACGAACGTCTCATTTATGTTTGGTGCCAACTGAGTGTGTGAATTACTGTGTATGTAGTTGCCAGACGCCAGGGACCCGCTGTGACCCCACCGACCTTAAGTGGAAAATGGGAAATAAAGAGAGAAAATGTGGAACAAATGCAACATGTCCTCAGTCTGGACAAGAAAACAAATGATAATACGACGTGTCGTGTGTTTGCATCACTGTTGTCTGGTTCGTAGCGCCACCGTGCTTCACATCTGTGTGTGTGTGTTTTCTAACCTGAACCAGGGCTCACAGGAGTGTGAATGGACTTTTGTGGAGCCCTGTTAAAAAACATTGCGTCCTTTCACCGTTCAAGTGAGCGTTTCCACGCGTGAGGCTGTTTTCTGGTTTCATTACGTTGTGTTAGGTTGGAACTAACGTCTGACTTGATGGTTATTCTTGGGGTTTAGGGGTTTTCCTTTGATGTGACACGCCGGTTTGTTTCCACAGATTGTCTTTTTCATAGCGGCAAAGAGATTTAAAAAAAAAAAAAACTATCCAAAGCCACATTCAAGATTACTATTTCTTTCAAAAAAAACACATTTCCTGCTGCTCCATGTTGCAAAGACAAACCGGTTTCCTTCTTTTGTAGTTTGTCCTGAACCCAAGTTGCTGAACTCGTTGTCTCAAGAACATGTGATGGATCGATGGATGGATACTGACCTTCAGCAGGTTTTAATCTGCCGTTCCCTCCCACAGGCGTACAACATCCACGTGAACGGGGTGCTGCACTGCCGGGTGCGCTACAGTCAGCTGCTGGGTCTGCACGAACAGGTGAGCCTGAAGCCGTTAACGTTGTCCTCGCTGCTGGAGGTGTGACAGCTCTGCATGTGGGCGTCACTCACCCCCCGCCCCCCAGTGTCACACCTCCATCAGTCTCAGTCATGAATACTTGTTAAGTCTGGTTCCTCCACAAGCCTCAGTGCATCTCCACATCGGGATTTGATGAATGACCTTCGCCAAGGAGGTTTTGTTTTTACCAGCGTGGCTGTTTGCAAACTCCAGACATTGTGAGCGTATTAGAATTAAATGTTGATGGACCAGGACCAGAGGATTGTTCTGGAACCATCTTGATCCATGAGTCTGTTGAAGGATTCTTCCTCCACAACAGCAGCAGTGGACTGTCACTGAGAACCAGTGGTTAATGGGTCTGTCTGTTAACACATAGGTCGAGGGTTGGAGCCCACACAGTGTTTTACTATTGAAATAAAAAAGAACTAGAGGTCAGAGGTCATGAGTGGTGTAACAGGGTGTCTAATGTTTTTTTTGAAATAACTATTTGACTATTAGTCATGTTTGATGATCAGTGAGTTTATTAGAGGAGATCAATGAATGGAGGACGAGAATATTGGGTGGAAACGGGCTGATTGGAGGAGGTCTGAGCTCCACGAGTGCTTTCCTTCTTCAGAATAACAATCGGAATAGAGACAGTAATACATTCCTCATTAATCCCTCAGGAAATGCGGCGTCTGTCACATTGTTGTTGCTGGATTTCTGTCTGCTGCGTCATCCAACTCAAGTGTCTGCTCTCTCTCTCTCTTCACACATTAATAAACAAGGAGGCGAGGGCCAAACTTTGCTCGCCGTCTCTGTCCTCAAGTCCGTGCTATCCAGTCTGACGGTCGCTGTTGCTTGGCAACAGGGCGCTGGGAAGATCAGAGCATCAAGCTCACAGGACGTCTGGTGGCGTTGACTTGACCCCTGAAACACCCGCTGTCGCTGCAGACGGTCTGAGCCGTCTGAGGCGTTGCTCCATCTCAGTTCTGCAGTAAGGGACTAAAGGGCCATTCCACTAAAATGTGGCTGTGTCAGCTCACGTTGGTCCCTCACGAGCAACGCCGTTTCAGTGACTTCCTGGTGAATGATGTGGAACCACGTGTGATGTGTGTTTTTAGAGGTCCCTCACGCAAAATAACAGCAAATTGGAAGCAAAGGAGTTGGAAAATAAAACCGCCATGACTCGACATTCACTGTTCCAGATGTGTCCGTGTGTTTGCACGCAGATGTCATCAGCTAGTCAATGAATCTGGGCAGAAAATAAACCTGTGACTCATCTCAAACTTCATGAACTGAGCAGGAATTCTCTCTGACCCACCTCGCCGCACCGAACGTCAACAGGTTGAATTAGTCCAACCTACACGTTTGCTCTCATACACATAAACTGCAAATCTAGTTCTTCTATTTATATTTGTTTTTGTTTTTTACTGTCACTGCAGAACAAATCTCCTGCCGCACTTTGTATTTAACTAGTGCTCTGTGCCAACAGATAAAGAAAGAATATGGCAGCAACGTGGTGCCGGCCTTCCCTCCAAAGAAGATCTTCACCCTGACGCCCGCTGAGGTGGAACAGAGACGAGAACAGCTGGAGAAATACATGCAGGCTGGTGAGTTCTTCATGCCCCACGCACTTTTTATAGACGTGTTGCATTTCACCACATTTCTGGCTGAATGAAAATTCCGGTCACCATGTGGTTGTTTTTGTCGGTGCGTCAGTCAGATGCTTTTCTGAACTGCACCTAACAATTACCTTTTTTTTAACATAGAAGAAGAATTTTAGTTTCGTGTCTCTGTCTTTGAGACAGTAAGAAGAACAAAAACAGTCGGTGGTGTCTGCTGGGAGTCAAAGTGGGTCCGTTGCCAAACTGTTAAGATGTTTGGTTGATTTGATTTCTGTCTGTTTACATGAGAATAGAACTGAAAAATAAGCAGTTTCCTTCATTTCCATATAAACAAATCACCCGTGACACTGTGACTTTATGAATCGTGAACTACCGTTTGATTTTCACACAAAAATCAAACCAATCCAAACCCGTTTCATGTGCTTGAATTCAGTGTGTCAGTAACATTGGAATTCTGCAGCGTTGTCATTTCTGGAACGGGCCCTGTGTCTCGGTTCCCCTGAAGAAGTCAGATATGTGTTCAACTGTCAGTGGACCTCGTTCTTCTTCTTCTTCTGTGCACAGCAGTTTGTTCTGAAATGTGCCTTTTTTCACCTTTAAAGACCAAATGGGTCTGAGTATGTGTGTGAGCGGGTGGAGGTGTGTGTGTGTCTGTGGGGGTGGGGGGGTCAAATGTGGCGCTGGCAGCAGCGGCGAGTGCTTGTTTTAATCCACCCAGCACTGGCAGTTACGGCAGAACAAGGCAGCGTTGTTCCAGCGTGTATTTGCTCATAGTCTGGGAGCATGTGCACACAGGGTGTTGTTGGCTGGAGGGTCCCTCCGTTACATCATGGCTGTTTTTTTTTTACGTCCTTATGGAAAATGTAGTGCCACTAACTCCATCGGTGCGGCTGCGGATGAAGACAGTAGTGTTGAAGACGACGTCAGATGATTCAACCTGGAGTCGTTACGCTCAAACTGTTGTATAATAATTTTGTTGTTTGGATCTTCGCCACAAGACAAGAACGTGAATTCTCATTTCACGGGATAAAGACAGATCATACTGACGCCGTGACGATCCCGTTCAAGTAGACAGCTAAAAACCCAAAACAACAGACTCACTATCTGCTGCAGCTGAACATAGTTGTTATGAGACACCGTGGGGAAGAGGTTAGAGGTCAGGGGGCGGGGCAACGGCACCTTGATACGCAAAGTATGAGCGTTCACCGTCCAGACGTGAGGACGAGCGTTGACAATTCCAATGTTTTCACCCTGGGACCAAGTTTGGAAAAAGTGTTTCCAGGCTGCGTTTGGACGATGGACAACATGTGTTTACGCCGTGTGGACGTGGACTTTGAGCGTCCGTCCTCTGTTCACCTCTCGTCTCTCGTTGACAGTTCGTCAGGATCCGTTGCTCGGAGCCAGCGAGATGTTCAACAACTTCCTACGGAAAGCTCAGCAGGTTGGTGGCGACTCTGTCCTCCGTCACCGTCAGTGGGCCTCCGTCTGCCAACACACACCGTTTGTTCTCGTCTGTGGGACGGAGGGTGTCAGACGTGAGTACAGTCATGAGCTGACTGCTGCGTGGGAGCTGGACTGTTGAACCTGGGGAGGATTCACTCCTCAGAGGAGCAGAGAGCTGGAGGCCCCGACCGATGGACACATTCAGACTGCTGACTCCTCCTCTCCTCCCCCCTCTTAGTCTCTCCTCCTGCCCCCATGTTTCTCCTCCCTCCTCCTCCTGCCCCCCACTCTCTCTCTCTTTCCTCCTGTTCTCTCTGTCTCTCCCTCCCTCTCTCTCTCCCGTCTCCCCCTCCACCTCTGTCATTCGTCCGTGTCCCCTCCCCCAGGCGCCTCCCTCTGAGACGTCAGGTGCAGAATTGTAGATGAGTGGTTGCGGTTTTATCGGGGGGGGGCGATGGCCTGGGGACGGAGGACATTGGTCGTCTAGATCAGATGATCCAGTCCTGATTATCAGCTGAGGAGTTTTTATGAACAGGTGTAAAACATTCAGCTCCCTCGTTGGTTTTCACTTCATTTGAACAATGAAAGAATCCACATGCGCTCGTCTGACAGTGACCGCTTCGTTACAACCGTCTCCAACAAGCTACAACAATGCCACAGACTGTTAATATATGTACATATACTGTTAGTGGACTCAGAGAGACGTTGAACGACGTGTCTGTCTCCGTCGGAATGAAAACACGTGTCCACTCCCACAGGAGACGCAGCAGATTCCCACAGAGGACGTCGCTCTGGACGTCTGCCTCTCCAACGGCCAGAAGGTCACGGTGAACATCCTGAGCTCAGATCAGACGGAGGACGTCCTGGATGTAAGTGTCTGTCACCTCTGCTGTGGACAAACGCTGTTCGGTGCCTCGATGGTTCACTAACTATACTGAAGATAAGACAGTCCTTCACTTGTCCCACGATGGGGAAAATCACAGCAGCAGCGGTACAAAAACAGATGGACCACAGTATGTATGGAATCAAAAATGTGTTTTTTCTCTTCTTTCTTTGTTTTCAACATGTAACAGCAGCATGTTGAGATCTCTTGATTGAAATAAAATTAAGAAATCTCTTTACACTTAAAATAGTCAGCAGAAACAGAAAAAAGAAGAGACAATTGTGTTGATTTTACTGCTTATTTCAAGTGAAAATGTGCTAGAAGGAAGTTACTTTTATATTTGTCTTGGCTATAAAAAAGTCTAAAAACCATCCGTACCATACACCAGTAAAAGTAAAATAAAACAGAACCATGTTTTTGTAGCAGAAAATAATCTGATACTTTTGGAAGGTCAAAAATAAGAACGTGGTGTTTCTTCACTGGCTGAGCTAACGGGTCACACTGACCCACGGATCACCACAGCCCCATTTCTCCATGTTCTCTGACACATTCTTAGGGAAGAACTCATCTGTTTCACATCATCATCAGTGTGACCGCCGTGAAACTGACGACACGCTTCCAGCAGTTTCCTCACTTTTCCTGTCAGGACGTTAAAACGTGGTAAGAACGTGCGTTTGCTTCCACGTGTCCGCAGGCCGTCGCGACCAAACTCGACCTCCCCGACGACCTCGTGGGCTACTTCAGTCTGTTCCTGGTCCGTGAAGGCGCGGACGGAGGTCTGACGTGTAAGTTCTAAACCGACGACTGTCACCGGGTCCGAGAACGAACGAGGAGCAGTCAACTTCAGTTGGTGTTCTACTTTAGCACCAGAGCCGGATTAACCCTTTGTTGTGGCCTTGGGCAGCACCAACACCCACGCTGCACCCCCCCCACACACACACACACACCCTCCTCTAAGAAAATAAATCATTGAATGTGTTTCAATAATAATTCTGTGGAATAACAAGTAAATACTTGTTAAGATGTTAATTAACTTTGTGTTAAAAACACAAAACATCGATCTGGAGCCTTTTTGCCTCAGTGATGTTTTATGACCCAGTTACTGGAGGAAACGTCTTTTTCATTGTGCCAAGGGCCCTTCACATGGTTGATCACAGTGGGTCTCCCCTGGTTAACCCTTTACC
>CAAKHB010007950.1:12710-24613 GCA_901007665.1 Aeoliscus strigatus | reverse complement strand
GCGGTACCTGCCACTACATTCGTACTAGCATACTTACCGTAATGACTCGACTGTTTCCTCCTCCTCCTCCACCTTCACACCAGGTAGAGGAACCGAGTGACACTTCTCAGCTAGTATGCTAGCATGAAAGTATCCAGCGCGTTTACAGGGATGAATAAAGGTTAAGTAACTCAAACCAACAGTCAGTAAGGTTTTCCAAAAAGGCTGCGGATTCTTCCGGACTGGACGTGTATCCATTTTCCAGCGGTGGCATGCAGGTGCAGAGCTGCATGAAGTCAACACTGATAGCAGAGACATCAGGCTTTTTCCATTTCTAGATGTTTCCAGTGTCTCTTCCCAGCTCCCCCGCCCCCCTCCTTGGCCCCAGAGGCTCTTCTTCCTCGTCTTCCACCTGGCTCGTGCCTCCCCCGCTCCTTCGGCCAAAGGGGGGAGCTCGGTGGACTTTGAGGAATCTGCTGCAGGCGGACGTGATGGGTAACGGCGTTGGAGCGAGTCTGGAAGATTCCAGCCTTCCTCTGCCTCCCGCACACGTCTGCAAGCACTTTGAAGGAGCTGATGCTACGTCATTAGATTCATGAGATACCTGCTTCTCTCCGTCAGCAGCTCATTATTTTTTATCTCTCTCTCTCTCTCTCTCACACACACACACACACACTGGGACGCGCCCAGATGGAAGTCACCTCTGATCGTTTGCTGCAGTTCCTCGTTTGTATCTGACTCGTTTGTGTTGTTGTTGGTGTGTTTTTTTTTCTTGTAGTTGTTCGGAAGCTGCAGGAGTTCGAGCTGCCGTACGTGTCCATTTCCAGCCTGCGGAGCGCCGACTTTCACATCCTCCTGAGAAAAAGGTAGAGAAAAACATGCCCCAAACATGACCTTCTCCCTCCAGGTTATCTGCTCAGATGAGCTACACTGCAAAAAGTCAATGAAGATGTCTAATTTGAACTTTTGTCAGTTTTAAAAAAGGCCTCAAGACATTTCTTTTTATAAAAGCCTTTGGTTCCTGTTAGATTTTATATGTATACGTGTTTTTTTTCCCTTTTCAGTTTGTTTTTCACATGAAGCACTTTGAGATTGAGTGATGGAAAAGGAGTGACACTTGCTCCTCATCTTGTCCCACTGGCAGATGTTTCTGTTCATTTCATGTGGAAATTTGCTTGTAACAAGTTAAAAATGTGTAAAAAGAAGTTATATTATTTTTCAGGTGAATTGTTTGAAGTTTAAAGAGGTTTTATGACTCGAAATGCGACATTTTCATTAAACGTAAGATCTGTTCGAGGTAATATTTGGACATTTTGCATATATAGAGATATTTTGATACTTAGTTGGCTGTCGTTGATCGACAGACGTCACAGTTTTTCGATGCAGAAGTCCTCGTTTGCGTGTGTGTGTTGGGCGCTTTGGGCAGATGTTGACAGAAACAGGATCTCTCGTCCCGCGTCCCGCACGTCTCGTCGGCGCCCCCACTCCTCTATTTCAAATAGATCTGTGTCGCCGTTGCATGAATTCCACGCACGTTAAACACAGATAGCGTTTCCCCTCCGAGCCGGATCGCCGTCGCTCCGTTTTTCCATTTCCTCGTCCGTCTGTTCCTTCGCCACGTTCCCTGAGAGGCTGAGGAGCAGCCCGGGTTTGTTTTCTTGGAGCCCGGAGGGACGTCTTAGTCCTCCTGACCTACTTTCACCGTGAAGGAAGAATGAAAGTAGAAGCAACAAGTGGAGGAAAACTGCCCCCCGGTGTGAGATCCAGGAGAGGATCTGCTGAAACCAGACCAGGAACATTATGAGCAAAGGTCGTCAGAGGTCAGCAGCGGCCTGGCGTGGGTGTGTTTGTCTCGGATCAGACGGGTTTTCTCTCAGCGGTTTGTTTTCCTCCTGTGAGACTCTTCACATTCCGCAGACCAACCAGCTGCTCAGTTATAGTCCGTTTTCCAAGTCGTGTTCCGAGCTACAGACAGGAAGTTGCCAAATGGAACGGCCTCGTAAGCAGGGAAACCTGACGAGGATGTTGATGCGTGGGATGCTGCAGAAGAAAACAAAACTGAAGAGGACAAACACCACTGAGACACCAGAGACACCAGAGACACTAGAGACACTAGAGACACTAGAGACACCAGAGACACCAGAGACACCAGAGACACCAGAGACACCAGAGACACCAGAGACACCAGAGACACCAGAGACACCAGAGACACCAGAGACAGCAGAGACAGCAGAGACACTAGAGACACCAGAGACACCAGAGACACCAGACAAGCCACCGGTCCAGTTAATGCTCCATTGGTTTCTTTGGCCGGTGACGGTGGTAAAAGCACACGATTTCCAAAGCCGTGTGTGTAGACAGGCCTGTGTCTTGTCTCTAGTTTTGTGTTTTCATAATTGGAATAACAACGACACAGAAACTGCGCAGTCAACCGGTCTCTGTCGTCCCACAGCTACTGGGACATGGTGTACGACGGCGACGTCATGGACAACCGAGTCGGCCTGAACCTGCTGTACGCGCAGGTAAGAGCCCGGCAGGCGCCGCCGTCCTCTGCTGCAGCTCGTTTGGACTTTGACCCCCGCCGGTCTTTGGGCTCCCTCCGTGCGCTTCCAGCGTCGGCTTTGATTAAAGTCTGGAGCTGCCGAGGTTTGATTGTTTGATTTGAAAGTGAGAAACGACCTCTGTGTTTGCGTCACCAGACCGTCTCTGACATCGAGCGAGGCTGGGTGCTCGTCAACAAAGATCAGCACCGGCAGCTCAAATCCCTGCAGGAGAAAGGCTCCAAGAAAGAGGTACGCAACCCCTCAGGAGACCTGACGGCCATCATGAAATATCCCATTGTCGATGAGAGAATCCTTATTTTTTCTTTAAAAATGTTTGTTATCTAACGTTCTCACGCTTGTTTCACAGTTCATCCATCTCGGCCAGACGCTCAAATATTACGGTTACGTGAAGTTCGACCCTTGCGTCACCGATTTCCCCGAGAACGGCTGCCAGGTGATAGTCGGCGCCGGCAACAACGAGCTCAACTTTCACGTCAAGCTGCCGAACGACCAGATGAAGGAGGGAAGTTTCAAGGTGACGCGCATGAGGTGCTGGCGGGTCACGTCTTCGGTAAGTGCACGTGCAAAAAAAAAAAAAGTAAAATACAAAAAAAAAAAGATTAGATATAAAAAAAAATTAAATATCCAAAAAAAAGAGGATACAGTCCAAAAAAAGATAAAACCCATGAGCAGATGAATGAATGATTTCCTGCAGAAGAAGTCAAACAGTGGCGATAATATTCCATGGCCGACTGAGTTGGTGGAGCCGTCGGACAGGAGTGAAGACGACGACGATGAGGATATGACCTCCGCCCTCTCTCTGACTTTGCAGCAGGTCCCCATAACCAACGGGAGCAGCAACCCCTGCAGCTCGGCCAAATGCGAGGTGAAGCTGGAGCTGGCCTTCGAGTACCTGATGAGCAAAGACCGTCTGCGGTGGGTGACCATCACCAGCCAGCAGGTGAGAGCCGCCCCGCTCTGCTGCCACCGCCGCCTCCGCCGCCGCCCACCGGGCAGCACCGGCAGGGATCAAACCGGGGTCTGATGTGTTTCAGGCCATCATGATGAGCATCTGCCTCCAGTCCATGGTGGACGAGCTGATGGTGAAGAAGTCAGGCGGCAGCATCAAGAAGGTTTGTGACGGAGAACCAGTTGGATCCTTGGTCTGTTTGAAGTCATAAACAACATTTGTAGGAGTTGATTTGTAAATAAACCGAAGGTATGAATGTATTGATTGATCTGTTGGGTTTTATCATATTGATCTATTGGGTTTTATCATATTGATCTATTGGGTTTTATCATATTGATCTATTGGGTTTTATCATATTGATCTATTGGGTTTTATCATATTGATCTATTGGGTTTTATCATATTGATCTATTGGGTTTTAACCAATATTTTCCAGGATGTTTTTTACGTTTTATTTTCTTTCTTTTCATCCATCATTTATTGCTGTTTACCTTTTGCTACTTTTAACTTGCGATATGAATAAGGTTTTAACAGTCTGACGGGTGGGATCGACCAGGATGTCCAGCCGGTGTTTCCTCCCTAACCTGCTCGTCTTCCGTCTGCCGACAGATGCTGAGGAAACGACACAACGGCGCCTTGCACCGGCCCGACTGTCAGCAAACTGTGAAATCACCCCCTCTGCTGGTGAGACGGATCAGCTGCGGCGCGCTGCCCTGAGTAGGAGCAGCTTCTGAAGGTTCTCTCTCTGTCTGTCTCTGTCTGTGTCTCCAGGACTCTCCTGACACGAACCGCGAGCAGATCGTCAAACTCTCGGTGAGTATGTGTGACGGTGGCCGAGCGACCTCTGACCTCTGACTGACCGACCCCTTCCTTTCAGACCAAGCTGAGCTCCGTGTCCCTCCGAGGGATCAGCGCCTCCAACTCGGCAAACGACCTCAGCGGCAACGATTTCCACGGCAACTATGCTTTTGAGGGTATCGGGGACGATGACCTGTAACCTCCGACCACCCCCCTCCCCCCACGCCCCCCACTCCGCTGTCCAGGCGACAGAGATCATGAGCTGAGTGGGACACGCTAGAAGCTGCTGCCTTAAGCTCTCGTTTGATTGACGCCGTTGTTTTTAGTTCCAATCATTTCTATTGAAGCCGTTCAATCCTTTAACACCCACGGTATCACCGGCGCTACATTCACACTACCGTAATTACAGGACTATTTGCGTTATCAGACAATGTCAAACGGTTGCTGAAAGCTGAGAAGTGTCCCTGGGTTCCTCTACCTGGTGTGGAGGAGCGAGGAGACGGAGAAAACGTCCATCGGCTCCTGAAATCTGACAATACTTCCGTCATTACGGTAATCCCATTTTAGCAAATAGTCTCGTAATTATGGTACGCTAGAGTACGTTAGCGCTGGTGTTGGAGGGTGAACTAGCTCGTGACGCTCCAGATTCCTCCGGTTGTCTTGGACGGTATTCGGGAACGATGAGTTCTGTTCTTGGTACAAAGTAGATTAATATATTCAAAAGTAGATGGATGAAGAAAACCGCCTAAACATCTACGGTAGATGGACTTTTTACGAAATGCTTAGCTATGACCTGTCACTAGTGATCATCCAGCATGACAAGAGACACACACACTTACACACACTTCCTTCTGTCGGTGTGTGTGTGCTGATCCATGAGAGAAATTGATTCCTGCACGGTAAAAAGAAATCTAAATCCTTCCAAGAACGTCTTATTTCTTGTCAAAATGTCTCATTTGTAGTACAAAAATTTCAAATTTCAGTCACTTGAAATGAACCGACATCCGTCAGTGGAACAAGATTTCTTTGCTCATTAGAAAAAAAAACACAACAAACAAGTTTCTTTTTCAGGTGATGTTTTATTTTAAGTGTACAGAGATTTTTATGACCAGTATGAGACTTTTTGTCGTGAAATAGGACAAATATCTGAGATTTAGAATTTTTGCAGTGTGAGCTCGTGTCACCTCTGCATGGATTTATCCAGGAATCATTCACTGATGAATCCACGCTGCGGTGATATGTGCGTGTTGGAATTGTGTCTGTAGAAGAACTGGACGCGTTAAGTTCTCGAAAAAAAACGACCAAGAATGTGTTGAAACTGATCTCAGCACCTGCTCGCACGCGCCGGGTCCGTAACGTTTGGCGTCAAACCAAAAATGTTTTGTTTTCCTAGCGTGTGCGCATCTTGGCAGAACATCCAGCTTGCGGTCGGAGGCAGCGTCGCTCGTGTCGCCTTCAGGAACGGTCCGATGCCTTAAACTCTGGCTTCTTCCTGCCGGAGCCGAGTCGGCCGGGGTTCCGTACGAGTCGCTGGACGTGACGGACGCGGCTGCTAGCAGTCGCTGAACCCGTCATTTTGCACAGTATTACAGGTGAAGATGAATGTTTTCAACATTGAGGTTTTTCCGGGGGGGCAGGCGGGGCTTTGTAATTCCATTTATGATTTTTATCCATTTTTTTTTAAAGGTTTCTCATAAATGCCAAATTATAGTTTACTAAAGCATTTTGCACAAAACATCATACGAATTATGACAATGTCACTTTTTATATTGTGTACAAGCGATTTAAGTACTCTGAACATGTATTATTACTTTTATCATCCATAGCTTATTGTAATCAAATGTAATCTATGCTGTATAGAACAAACGGACTAACATTTATTGTTGTTTACATCACAGATAGGGACCTTTTTGGTTTGTGTTTACAAATTTTGCAGCTGATTTGCGTCGTCCAGTGTTTGTCGGCTTCACTTCAGCGTCATTTGTAAGTACAGAACTCGTCTCTGAGGATTTAGCACATAAGGTGCTTTGGTGATCACGTCTGCGGAAACATATCAACATATCACGCTGATTCGTTTGTCAGCTTTCCGAGCAGTTGAACAAATCAGCTGCAGTGAAACGTGCACGTCAGAGCGCAGTGCCGTCTGTGCTTTTTATCTGTTTGACCGTCAGTCTGAGCGGGTGCGAATAAACGTCCAGGTGCCAAATTAGATTTCTCATCAGCATCACTGGTCCAAGACATTTGATTTTATTTCTTTTTGGTGGTTAATCGTCTGCTCTGTCGCTCGTGGTCATGATGCTAAAATAAACTGAAAGAATGTGGTCGACGGCTGGTGTTCACTGCTTGTGTCTACAGTCATGTGTGTGCGGGGGTGTTTTTTTTTTTAAATGTGACTTCTAGCAGCAAAAATTTTTTTTTTTCCTTAAAGGTTTCACTTTCATTTCCACGTATGAAGGAAAAATGCGACACAGTCTGATGTCTGACATTCAAACAACTTCTTACCAGGTGTTTATTTGAAAATCCTCATTAAGGCATTGATGAGAAACTGCATAAAGACAAACACGAATCAGCGGCTTCGACGCTCCGATGTGTCACAACCTGAAAAACATCTCACTTGCATATCGTAGTAATTCACAAACTACTGTTTTTTTTTCCAGGGAAACTACATGACACATCACACATTCAGGAACAGGTCGACATTAACACTCCTAGCAGTGAGTCACAGCCGCGTTACAAAAATAAAATATTACACACTCATGCTTACAAACGCCACCTTTTTTCTTTTCTTTACCCAGTTAAAAATGTGTGTGGGCTAATTTCACAGTCAATACAAACACTAATCGAATGAGCAAATACTAAAACACTCAAATGAAAATACATTGAAATCTAGACAGTCAAATCAAGTTTAGCGGGAGGAAATCTACTCTGAAGAACACGCTCAGTGTTTCATGTCACTCCGAGTCGACTCTTTTCCAATTAATGTGCCATTGAATCGTTCACGGCGGGTTGTAAGAACACGTTAAAAAAAAAAAAAAAAAAGTCTCTTATGGCAACAGTTGTAAATTCGAGTGTGTTCAGAGCTGCTGTTTAAAGTCCAGTCCAGACCAAAGAGTCAAAGAACGGTTCCAGAAGCAGCGTCAGCGGTCTCAACGCTCCTGGTCGTTCTAGAAGTTCCAGAGGGACGTCGCTAACGTTCTGACCAATCAGCTGCGAGCTGGTGACGGGATGTGGGAGCTCCATGTGGGAGCGTGTCTCTCCAAATACAAACATGCTAACTTTTGTATGGAGGACAAGAACAACGCGCTGATAAATCCTTTGAAGAAACCGCGTCATCACGTTAGCTTGAAATGCTACGCTAACAGAAGACAAACACCAAAGACGTGGAAATTCACCGAATGAGTTGAACGAGTGGTCGCAGCTGGGTGTTCGTAGGTGGAAGTTGTTGCTGTGGAATCTTTGGTCTGAACTGGACTTTGATGACGTTCAGTGGGTTGTTGTTGGGTCCCAGACGTGACTTCCTTGGACTGACTGATGGATGACGTGTGTGCGTACGGATTCCTCCCGTTCATTCTGCCGTCGTCCATCGGCTCAACGTGCAAAACAATCAACCGCCGGGCTACTTTTCACGTCCCAATCACCACGACGACAAACGACCACAGCTGGTTTCCATATGAGCCTGAGCCCCGGCGGCTTCCGGAACACTTGAGAATTTGTGCGTGGAGAAACACTCAGCAGCCTCTGAAGACGAAGACACAGTGAAAGGATGCGAAGGCGCTGACGTTCTGCTGAGTCACGTCGCTCACGCGATCTCCAGTTTGTAGCACGAGTGGATCGTCTGACCTCGCTCCCTGGACATGAACGCCACGTCGCCCGCGGCGTCCTTCGTGCGAGCGGCCGTGTCCGTCCGGTCGTGGTCGTGGCGGCCCGTCATCGGTGCTTTGACCCAGCCGTCGGTGGCCAGCCCGTGTTTCTTCTGGTGCCGTTTGTAGTTGTCCCAGTGGCCCGTGGTGTAGCCGCACTCCTGACACTTGTACGGCTTCTCGCCCGTGTGCCGCAGCATGTGGCGCTTCAGGTTCATGCTCTGGTTGCAGCTGTAGCTGCACACGGCGCACTGGAAGGGCTTGGCGCCCGAGTGGACGCGCTGGTGGCGCTTCAGGTTGGCCAGGTTCCCGCAGGCGTAGTCGCACAGATGGCACTTGTAGGGCTTCTCGCCCGTGTGCACGCGGTGGTGGCGCTTGAGGTTGTCGAAGTGGGCGGAGGCGTAGTCGCACTGCGGGCACTTGTACGGCTTCTCGCCGCTGTGAGTTTTCATGTGCCGCGCCAGGTGGTTGGGGTAGTGCGTGAGGAAGGGGCAGGCGGCGCACGTGTACACCCTGTCGCTGCGCTCGCCGGGGCTGTTGGGCGACGGCGAGTCCTTGGTCAGCATCTCCAGGGTGCACTTGGCGCAGATCTGGGCCGAGGTGCCGTCCTCGTCCTCCAGGACGACGCCGCACAAGCGGCACGTGTACGGGAACAACGTCGGGGGGAGGGCGGGGCTGTCGGCCACGCCCCCCCGGGCTGTCCCGCCGCTCGTTTCCAGCGGCGGCGGCGGCTGGTGGGCGGGAGCCGCGCTGGCGGCCGGCGCGGGCTCCGGCGCTTTGACGCCGTCGAAGGCCGACAGGAAGTCGCTGTTCTGGGCTCCCAGGGTCAGACTGGACCGCACGACGTCTGAAACGGCAGAAAGAGCAGTTACTGACCACGCTAGCAGACCGGAGTAGTGTAGTTACAAGACTATTTGCTGTTACGGTACCCCACAGTAAGCTAGCGTCAGCGATGCGGTGGAGGGTTCAAACTCAGAGAACCTGAAACGTACCGGTGGCCGGAGCGCGGTGTTCCTCCTCTCCAGGTCTCGTCCCGGCGCCGTGCCGCCTCAGGCCGCTCGCGCCGCCGCCGGGTCTCAGCGCGGGATCCTGTCCCGCCCCGGCGGAGGGCACATGCATCCGCTGGTGCCTCTTGAGGTTGCCGAGGGAACTGCAGGCGAAGGCGCAGCTCTCACACTTGTAAGGTTTCTCCCCGGTGTGGATGCGCAGGTGCCGCTGCAGGTTGACGAGCTGCGCCGATGCGTAGGTGCACAGGGGGCAGTTGAAGGGCTTCTCCCCGTTGTGCGTCTTCATGTGCCGCTTCACGTGGTTGGCGTAGCGCGACGAGAAGCCGCACAGGTGACACGAGTGCAGTTTGGGCGAGCGGTCGTCGGCCGCCGGCGCCTTGTCGCCCATCTCGTTTCCCGCCAGGTCGCCGTCGAGCAGCGAGTGGGGGCCGGGGCGCACGGCGCCGAAGCTGCCGAAGCCGAAGTCGGCGCTCTTGGCCTCCCGGGAGGCTTTGCAGCAGCGGAGGCAGTACGGGCCGACCAGGTCCACGCCCGGTCCCAGGGGCTCGTCGCGGAGCTGTCCGCAGCCCCGGCAGGACAGGTAGGGGGGGAACGGCGGCTCGGACGGGGCGGCGCGGCCCTCGTCCTCCCGGCCGTTGTCGGGGGTGCTCCGGGAGTTGTCCGTCTCGCTCTCCATGCTGAGCTGGCTGTAGGCGGGACTCTCCTCACACAGAGGACCCAGAGGACACACGGAGAAACCGATCTCAGCTGCGACTTCTGTGCAGGACGACAAACGCAGAGATGAGGGAGACGAATGGAAGGACGGACACCGGACGGACACCGGACGGACACCGGACGGACACCGGACGGACACCGGACGGACACCGTAAATCACCTGACCGCTGAGCGCGGTAAGAGCATGTGAGACAAACGTATCCAACTGAAGACAAATGCTGAGAAATAATTTACCAAACGTATTCAACCAATCAGATTCGACAGGAGCTGTGCAGGAGTTGCTCGACTCATTTTTTGTTTTCTGTTAAATTATTTGAACGATTCAATATTTTTTTAAACTAGTGTTTTCAAAGAAAAAATACAAATTTCTTGTTCAGTGCTCAGATTCAATAAAGACAGACGTTTTCCACAGAATGACGTGCAGTCAGAAACAAAGGAACAGTAGAAAACGGATGAAAGAACGACAACAACAGTCAAATAAAACACCTGACGGGCTGAGACGGACCCACAGACCATTTCCTACTCACGCTGCTGCAGACATGATCCCAAAACACACCTTTTTTGTCCCCCAGAAAAGGTAAAAACCAAAAAGTGACGCGGGCGAAGCAGCCTCCTTCCTTCACGGACGCCGACGGAGGATGTGTGGAAGGTAGGATGGCGGCTGCCCTTCCTTCCTGCCCCTGGAACCCTGGTGGGTGATTACCGAGCCTAATGATGATGATGATGATGATGACTGGAATGGTGAGGCTGCTGCTGCTGATGATGATGATGATAATGATGATGATGATGATGATGATGGGGGAAATGATAATGGTGGTGGGGTCGTGGTGGCAGAGGCAGCAGCAGCAGATGATGATGATGATGATGATGATGAATACGTGCCCTCCTATAATGGCGCCCCTGATGGTAATGGTCTTATTTTTATGACCGGCGTATAATAATGGTGTTCCAGCCGTTTCGCTGCTTTTCCATTTTCAGACGACTCTCGCTGAGAAATGTGATCTGCTGCTTCCATTTCTCTTACTGTGACTTCACCACCACACCACAAAGAGTCAAACAATCTTTGAGCCGTCTTTGTGCTGCAGACACTCTGAGGGTGGAGGAGACCATCACTGATGGACACTCGTGCTCGTTCCTTTCTTGGTCGTGCAAACATGTGAGAGGGGCCGAGGGACGAAAGCCGAATAGAGAGAGAGAGAGCGACAGACAAACCTGAGAACTTTTCCAGGCCTAGAATCTTCCCGTCATGATCAGGGTCATCGAACTCGAGGTCGTGTCCAAGAAGGAAGTCTGTGTCGAACGTGAGGTTTCCAGGAGCTTCAACGGCTACACCATCTTCAGAATCCACTGCAGCGGAGAGAGAGGAGCCCGTCAACGTTCACGTCTATGTGGAACAGTCATGTGACGTTGGTAACACAACCGGACAGCCAACGGCCGAACGACGGCTGTGGTAGTCGACTAAACTGTCTGGAATGTTTTTTCCATTCGTAAACTAATCACGATTATTTCTGTTTCATGTGGATATATTTCTCATATTCATACTTGTAACAGAAAAATCCTATTTATTAATTTTAAAGGGATTCAAAATATTTTTAAAACGTCTCTCAGGCGCCACCACCTCGTAAATAACGGAGTAAAAACTTGCTTCCACTGACATTCCGGTCAAGTCCATGCTCTCAACGTCAACTGAGGTTTGAGAACACAACTTCCTGTTCCTGCTTCTGTTTGTTCCACTTCTGCCCCACAGGTGTGATTTAAAAGATGTTCTAACGGTTCTACGAGATCAACCGGTACGTTCTTACAAACGATGACAGGTTTGTCACAGACCTACATACACACATGTGCAGTGTCACACCGAATTAGCATGAACAACTATAGTTCCAATATGTTTCATCTTTCCCTTTGTTGGAGAAACTATTTTCCAGGACAACGTACCCATCTCCACGACATTTGACTTTGTATTCTCAGCTTTCAATATGTTTTCCAGGACTAAAAATTAATGTTCCAGATTTTTCAGGAGGTGTGGGAACCCT
>CAAKHB010007950.1:0-12476 GCA_901007665.1 Aeoliscus strigatus | reverse complement strand
GCACGTACGTACACTTCACTGGCTGTGGATTCTGTTGTTTTTTTCTGGGCATCTTCCAGTCAGCCTCACTCTTGATTGCAAAGTCTTCTCGCAGACTTCCAGAACCATCAGCTCATTCTTGTACGTCGGCAGGATATTACTGAGGGTTCCTGTGGGTTTGAAGGCAGAAAACACACAGGTAGAATCCACAACATGGAACGACACATGTATGAACCATTTCAACAGGGCAGCAAGGGAAGATCCGCCAAAGTAAGTTAATTTATCACCAAATAAATTTAATGTGAACTTCACCTCCTGAAAACTACGACTTTCTTCATTAGAATTACTTCATCTCAACACGTGTCTAGTTTATGAAACTAACACGTCTTCCTCATTTCACACCACCTACCGCTGCTGCTTTAGAAACATGGCTAACACGTTAGCTCTGTTATTGCAACACGGCGGGCAGCTAACATTTAAACACAGGCATGTCCACGGAATGCTAAAATGCTCATGCTCGGCGAGGACATGTTAAAGATCGACAAACAGAACACTTAACATACTGTCGGTGGAAAGCGGCAGGGAAACTGTCGTACTCGTTAATGACAGGCGAGTGTCATCTGTCGTTAACACCAGCCATGTTAACCCAGCGCTAGGTTAGCCGAGCAGCTAATGTCAACTTCTCTAGTTAGCGCTCATGCTAACTTACCTATGAAACGTGAGTGTTCTGGTCGACGGTGGCGGTTTGTGTCGTCCCTGTGAACTCCATTAGGTGAAACGCGTCTATCCGGAAAAGTACAACGACTGGAGATCCGCCATTTCTTCATGAGCTGCGGCGACAAAGAAAGGCAATTAATGGTATTTTTCATAACTTAATTGATTTTCTGATTCGCCTGAGAGCTACAAGCTAGAGCGACATCAGCAAGACTTCCGGTGTAGATACGCTAGAATAAAAGCACGTCTTCTGATAGACACTGCAATGGTGGTTCTGCATTCTGCCAGCATCGTTTAGCAGGAGATTTGTCAAAGGAATGAATGCTATTTCGAACGAATTAACGTACTTTTATTTGTTTTCTTTTGCAGTGGTTCAGCATGAACTTTCAGTGTGTCTGTTTCATTCATGGGAAACCGTGATACATCAGTCAATTAATGTTTTTGGAATATGTAAATTTAAAATAAAATCTATATGTTACAACAGTGGCACGCATTTGTTGTCAGTAATGGGTTGATGGTCTGGTGTTGTGATAGTGTAGTCGTTAAAGAAAAAGTTGTTAATCTTTTATGTTGAAGGCTGAAAGAGCACACCGGATGTGTAGTTGTTGATCGTTGGCTGTACCTTGATATGCTCTCGGACGGCTCGTTTCCGTTTGTGCAGTCATTTCCGTTTCCGACAATAACTTCCGCTTGTGTCTCGTCACTGTCGTTGTTTGGGAGCGTAAAATAAACATCCGTTTTCCTCTCGCATTCAACTTCGACTCTGTCATTAAAAACACAATATTGCGTCAAACGGAAAAGCTTCAGGTTTTTAAACCCACTTAGTGTCTATGATAGTGACGAGTTACGAGTATAAAACTCGCAGTAACCCAGGCTATTGTTACCATAGTAACTAGCATGTGCCACCCCCTGAAGTGTCGTAAAATTGTCCAAATATTTGTCGTGTGCCACACATGTATGGAGTTGTGTTTACACACACTAGAAGAAAAAGAAGAACCTTTTTTCTTCTCACTATCTCCTGTGTGTGCGCGCGCGCCACACGTGAGGACCAGTGTTTGTCTTTCCACAAACACGAGAAGGAAAAAAGAGAAGAAAATCTCTTCTTTCTTCTCACCATCTCTTCTCTGTGCGTGCGCGCCAGTCGTCCGTTCATGTACCGGGGATCCTCGGCTCCTGGGATTCTGCGTCATCCTATTGGCTCCTGTCACCGCAGTGCCCCCCTACCCCTCCTCAACCCCTCCCCACCCCGGTCTCAGACCGCAGAGGCACCGGTCTGCACCGGGGGGAAGCTCCTGCCCTCCGCCCACCCCAGCCCCCCCTCCTCCCGGACCGGCCCGGAGCTGACGGGAGATTTTCCGCGGAGGGTTCGTGCGTCCTCCTCCTCCAGGGGCGGAGCCAGAACTGGAGCCTCCGCTGCAACGAGACGGCGCCGTGGCGCGCAGAGGTAAGACTCCGTTTACGTAATGCACTTTATTCCCCGTTTTATCTGCTGCACCGGGGGGATTTCCGTCGGACCGGGGGCCGGTGGTCGGTCGGGCGTGTGAGGAACCCTCGGACGGAGGGAACGGGAACACGCAGTCTGTGGGAGCTGCCACTCCCTGCAGCCAGTGATGCTCTGGACGTTTGTCTCTGAGCGATCAGTGCGTGGATGATGTCACGTCTTTGATCAGTGTTGGTTTGTTTCAAGCTGCTTTTTGTCACATTTTATTCATATGCGCCCGACCACACACACACACTCACACACACACAAAGAAAAAATGCGTGGGCCTGCTGCTCATGTGGATTATTGGCTTATTCAGATGAATAATAGTTCTGTTGTTCCTGCTTTGGAGTGAAACATTCTGCATCCTGTAGTTTAACTGTAGATATTGTGGATATTTTTATCCCTGCTCCCTTCTTTCAAAGTGTTCTCTTCATTACCTCAGTGTTAGCGGCTGTAACATGAGAAGTTCCCTCACAGGATTAATACAGTAAAAGAATAAGAATAAGAATAAGAAGCACCTTTCATACAACATACAAACATGCAGCCCAAAGTGCTTCACAAAAAAAATATTAAAAGACATCAAAACGAGGGTGAAACAACAAAATGAATTCAAAGTCATTTCATTTTAAAAAGTAGTCCAGATGAGCAGGTGTAAACTAGTTTACAGCCAGTGAGGGGAAAAAAAGTTGTGAAAACATGTAGAGCTGTCTGCAGGATGTGTGTTCCAAAGGCTTCAGACCGTCTGTTCTATTCTATTCACTTCTCTGTGGACCTGAGGTCTGCTGTGGAAGCCCACAGGAAACGGGCTGCCGCGGTAACGTGGTTAAGTTGTACCTCCTCGTGGAACGGCAGCAGGCTCTGGCTGACGGATGCCGCTGAGGTCACTGAAACCCGCATTGCTGCTGTGGGTCGTGTCGGGTGAACAGACACTTAACAGGGTGTATCATCAGGTTTCCCAGCCGTCAGCCTGAAAACGACCTTCCTTTCTAATCCCCGTCCAACAGTTGCCGCAGCTTGGTAACAAATTGCCACATCCTTAAAAAAAATACAAAAACAAACAGAGGATTTGCTCCACTTGTAACAAAAACAGGTCATGCTGAGGACAGAAGGACGTTCGTCTGCTGGTTCGCAACAGGAGAAGTGACTTCAGGCCCGATGCTGGTTGTGTAATAATCCCATCTGTCATCTTTCATCAGAAGGCAGAGGCACAACCACATCCCACACGCTGTCACATCACCAACGTTATGTTGTGACACTTATCTACTTCACCGACACGCTCAACAAACGTGAGAATGAGACGACTGAGGTCCGGACGTTTCATTCATGTTTCCTGGATGGAACTATTTTCTTCTCGTGTTCTTGCGTTCAGCAGCTTCAGGCAACATCCCCGTGTCTCCATCTTCACCTGTGGATGAAATAAACCTCTGGGAGCGCAGTGGGATCTGTTCCTCAAAGGAAAAACTGGATGATCACGTGAGTTGATCTCCTTTGGAGCGAAGTCGAGTCCAGGCAGAACAACTTCAACCTTATTTGTGAATTTCACAACACAACTCAAAGCATTTCCAGCTAATGCTTAAAAATGATTCAAAAGGACTTATCAGCGTGTCATTCTTGTCCTCCATCCAACAGTTAGCATGCTTGTTAGCATGTTTGTAGCTGGATACAGCCACAGACACGCCCCCTGTAGCCAGCTCGCAGCTGATTGGTCAGAACATGAGCAACGTTTCCGGAATCCTCTGGAACTTCTAGGGCCAACGAGGACCAACGGGACCGTTCAGGAACATTCCAGAAACATGTGATCATTTCTTATTAAAGATGAGATGCATCCTGCCAACTCTGGGTTGTGCCTATAGACTGTATAAAAGAACCGGAGAACTGAACAAGAAAAACCCTTGGTGAAGAGAAGCGAAGCGGCATTCTTCTCCGATAACCAACAGGGGGCAACTCAGACTTACATGGGGTTGTATCCAGGTCTATGAGGACCTGATTTGTTTCCTCAGTGAAGACTTTTCATTGGCTGTGGGACAGCACACGTTGTGCACGTATGGGGGCTATCACAAAGAGTGGGACGGTTCCTAAAAGCTGAGAACATTCACTCTGTTCCTCTACCTGATGTGAAGAAGGAGAAAACATCCACCGATTCCTGGAAGTTGAGAAGTTGCACTTCACATCCAAGTTGCTGTCATTACGGTAACGACTTGCTGGCTTCTGGCAACAGAGTGAACGGCATTACCGTAATGACAGAAACATGGCTGTTCTCAACTTTAAAATCCTGATGGACGTATTTGTGATCAAGAAAAGACGATGTCAAATATGTGGATTGTCTCATTACATGTCGGTGGGTTCAAAAGCACAAAGCGCTCTGAATTTCTCCTTTTTTCTTCAGGGATCCTTGATAGTTGAGTGACCAACTCAAGTGAGCGACTGTGTTGTTTGACGCAGAAACAAAGGGCCGACTTGGTCTTAGTCCTGTAATTCTCTGTAATCACGCTGCAACAATCTCGCTGCCTCTGGATGCACGTCGTTGTTTGTAACTCTCTGCGGCCAAGAACGCTGCAGAGGGTGAGTGACATCAGAGGAACGCCGGCGTGCTGCTGCAAAGACGGGAGGACACACACACACACACACACACACAGTCCATCCAGTGTGACGTGAGCGCTGCTCCCTGGAGCCTTCAGACGGACATGGGGATAAGAGAACGTTCTCCTCCTTTCTCCACACCATCCATTCTATCACCAAGAGTTAAAAATAGAAATGGTTTGCCTCAAAATGTTTTATATTTCCTACACATTGTTGCATTAAATCCTGTTAGATTATTGTAATTAATTGGCTAATTGCTGTTTATAAAATAATGGAAAAAACAGTGAATTAATTGGGGGAAAAAAAAGGAAAAATCTGAGCAGATGGTTTTTTTTTTTCTTCCTCCCTCTGGTGTGCAGACCGTCAGTTAGGACCTCAGAAGATGGTCACATGACATGTTGGAGTACGTGATGCAGCTCTGCTGAAAGTGGATCACAGAGTTCAACTGACACCGGACTTTAACGCTCACAGTGAGTGAGTGTGTGTGTGTGTGTGTGTGTGTGTGTGTGTCTGGTTATAGAACAATTCACTGTGTGACGTGTGTTCACGTTTGCCTCTGTGTCGTTTCCAGGTGAAGGGGCGACGGACAGAAGAGGACGACACAAGGAGTCCGCAGTGGTGGTCGGGGGGAAGGGGGGCAGTGTGGAACGGGATCGGATCTCAAACAATCCAAGTGATGTTTCCCTCCGACAGGGATTACCTCCTCCTCCTCCCCATCCTCCCCCTCGCACACCGACATTCTGAGTTGTGAGCTCACACACGCACACACACACACACACACACAGGCACACCCACACTCGTGCGTCCCGCTCATGCACGTTGGCCGTCGTCCTGCTCCACTCCGGCGTCATGAAGAGGCCCAAGCAGCAGACGGGCCCTCTGAGCTTCCTCAGCTTCTTCAGCCGAAAGCCCAAAGCGGAGCCGAGGCCCGACAGGCCCGTGGAAGCATGGCCGAAGGAGGAGGTGTCCATCACGCTTACCCCGAGCGAGCAGCCGGAGCAGGTGAGAGTGTGTGTGTGTGTGTGCGTATATGTGAGCTCTGAATTTGGATAGAAACTCTTTCATTTATTCCCTATTGTCTTTAACAATTTAAAAAGCATTCCTGTACGTTAGAACAGCTCGTCCAGTGTGAACTCTGGACTTGTGCCTCTTCTATCGTACAAAACATGTCACAGAAACATTTCAGATCAGTCTCTGACCCTAAAATAAAAAGAGATGCTCTGTAGATCATTAACCGCCGTCCTCCCCTGCTGTTACAACCCAAATCCATTAGACTGTTTATTTAATGACGGCCATTTCTAGAAACGATGTTGCCAAGAAACCACCACCTCCGTGCACCTGTGCTGGCTCAGAGTTGGGGGGGGGGGCTTCCATTGGCTTCTATCCCAATCGCAGTTTTTGTGTTTACTGCGTCCCAACATTTTTTGCAGATGATTTCCAAAGTCAACGTGTGGCGTTCAGGAGTGACGAGTGGGTTGGCGGTTCGAATCCCGCTCCATCTAAGACACGTTGCCACGTTGCTTTGTATGAATGTGAATCAGAGCCTGTGGCTGCTGTAGCACGTCAGCGTGTGACCGTTTTTTATTAGTCGTATTATTATTATTATTATTATTATTATTGATCCTTATTATTCATTATTAGTTATTATCATTGATCGTTGTTGTTCACAGGACCTCGACCTCAAACAGGATGGAGAATCAAGAGTTTCTGGAGCAGAAAGAGGAGACGGAGGAGGTCCGCCGCCGCCGCCGCCCCCAGCGCTGCTGCTGCCGCCACCCGCCGCTGCTGAGGCGACGGCGGCCGAGTGCGTGGGGGGGGTGAGCAGCGTCTCCACCGGCGTCCTGTCGCTGTCCTCCTCCAGCCAGGAGCAGCTGCTGGATGAGCACCTGGAGGAGTGTCCGCTGTGCCTGCTCAGCCAGCCGCGCTGCCGCTTCCCACGGCTCACGTCCTGCTCCCACCGCACCTGCTCCGACTGCCTGCGTCAGTACCTGCGCATAGAGATCTCAGAGAGCCGGGTGGGCATCGCCTGCCCGCAGTGCCCCGAGACGCTGGCGCCGTTGGACGTGCGCGCCATCCTGGACGACCGGGCGCTGCTGGAGCGGTTTGAGGAGTACCAGCTGAGGCGCTTCCTGGCTTCAGACCCGGATACGCGTTGGTGCCCTGCACCTGACTGCAGGTGGGAGTCACACACACACACACACACACACACACACACACACACACACACACTGATGAAATGAATCAATCAAACATATGAAATTCCAAACACATTTGGGTTCATTTCTGTGCCCCTGCGGGTCGTAACGGGATCCGGCCGCTGACGGGAAACACGCTGGCTGTGAATATGTGAAGCACATCGGAACAAAGGTCCAGGACTCAGACCGACGGCCTCCTGACCTGTCACCTGCTGATGATTAATGAGTAACGAGGGTGGTTGCCGTGGTGAATTAAACATAACATTCAAAAGCATCCACAGCACGGTGTCCTGAGGCTTCGAGATGGGATGTTGGAGCTGAGGGTAATGGCGTTCCCATGGAGACCAGTCCCAGATACACACACATTCCTCCAGGTCTTTCTGGACAGACGCTTAACTGGAGATTACAGGGAAGCTGTGTGTGTGTGTGTGTGTGTGTGTCCAGATTCTATAGGGTCGTTGCTTCTGGATGATTCTTGCTGCCAATGCCAAAAGATAGAGAGTAGAAATGTCTTATATTCATTCATCAGCCAGAGTTCCACTTGTATTTTCCTTGGAATAAATTTTATAAATGATCAGGTCACTTCTCCCTCATCTCTCCCTGATAAGTTGAGCGTACGTTTAAGACGAAGAGGAGCCGTCATCGTGGGTTTTCTTTGATGTCTGCTGATGAAACGGTTGAATCGGGAGCAGGTCTCTGTGGGTTTGTGCTTCCGATCAGATCAGCTCTTGTCGGGTTCAGCTGAAAACCTCCGAGTCATGTCGGAAATACAAAGAAAAGATGATGCTGCAGCCTTTTAAAGAAACAGAGATACCGGGGATCCAGTAAAGTACCTTAGCGTTCCCTCCCGTGTCTCCTCAGCTACGCAGTGATCGCGTACGGCTGTGCGGAGTGTCCCAAGCTGAGCTGTGGCCGCGAGGGCTGCGACACCGAGTTCTGCTACCACTGTCGGCAGCTGTGGCACCCCAACCAGACGTGTGACCAGGCGCGGCGCCAGCGAGCGCGCCACACCTCAGGCAGCAACGACGCCTCCACGCTGTACGTCTTCAATGAAGAACCTGGAGGAGGTGCGAGCCGAGGCTTTCATTCACTCACACACACACACACACACACACGTGGGTGGCGACCCGGTGAGATGACGGACGTTGGAATGTTGTGGTAGATGCCGAGGAGATCAAGGCGTGTCCACGCTGCGGCGCCTACATCATGAAGACCAACGACGGCAGCTGTAACCGTATGAACTGCACTGTGTGCGCCTGTCAGTTCTGTTGGCTCTGTATGCAGGAGATCACCGACGTGCACTACCTCAGGTACACGCACACACGCACGCACACACCACCGACAGCCGCTTAACAGCTGCTTATGTATGATAATGTATTCAAAGTCTCAGTCCTGAAAAAAATGGAGGAGGGAAGTGAGAAGGAGGAAAAAGGGGAGGAGAGGAACGAACTAAGGGACGAGGGAAGATAAAGGTGGAAAACATGAAATGAAAACTGTCACTTGTTGGCCTCTTTTTACCAGTAGGTTCCATAGCTGCATACATATGCAGTATTACATATGTATTTCTATTATCCACCATATTAGCGTAGTATTGTTGTAGAATAATGTGGCATACAGTAGTAGTATTTTTTTTTGTTTTTGTTTGTCTCTTGCCAGCTTGCTTTTGTTCATGTATTTGTGCTGAGTCAGCTCCCTCTCCGTTCCTCTCAGTTACGGTTTCACACTCCACATGACAAGTTGAAGGGTCAAAGCTCTTAGCAGCAGCAACTTCCACCCAACGCAGGCTTTTGGAGCCCTGAAGTGACATTTGCCGCTGTAAGGAACGACTCGCCCCTGAGGAGATGTTTATGATGTTTATGATGTTTATGCTGCGTGTGTTGACGCTGCTGCTGCTTAATTAAAAAAAATTAAAAAGACTTTGCAGCGTCGACTTTGCAGTCAGATTCCACCTCGACGCCAAAGGCCAGCGCCACGTGACACACGATCACAGCTGACGTCCATTTTTTTCTTGTTTGGATTTGTTTGGACAGTGAATCCACATATTTAGTGTGTCAATGTCACGTCTGCTGTCCGTCCCAGTCCCTCAGGATGTACGTTCTGGGGGAAGAAGCCATGGTCTCAAACCCGTAAGGTCCTGTGGCAGGTGGGCATGTTGCTCGGGGCCCCAGTGGTCATCTCCCTGATCGCCGGCATCGCCATCCCAGTCATCATCGTGGGCATACCCATCTACATGGGCCGCAAGGTACACGGATGCTGTACGCCGACACATGTCTGATGTTCTACGCCTTGAAGGATGGAGTTCATGTGTCATTTGTCTCCCCTGCAGGTCCATGGTCGCTGTAAGAAAAACAGCATCTCAGGAAGTAAACACTACTTGACTGTGGCCAGCGGGGTGATGATGTCAGTGTTTGTGTCGCCGGTCATAGCGGCCATCACTGTAGGTGAGGAACATCTGGACTCGGTTGCTCCAGAACGGTCTTTCAGAGACATCCCGTCTCTGCCGGTTCTGTCCCAGTATTTTCCCGGCAGCTCGTCCTCTTGTCCCCGTTTGACCCTGATGCTGCGTCTCTGCGTCCCAGGGTTCCCCCCCGTACTAATGAGCTCCCTTTGTGCGCTGTGCGCTGTGCACGGCGTTCCCAGATTCCTGCCTCGGTCCCCGATTGCATAACCGCACAGCGACGCTGGAGTTTGTTGTTATCAGAGGGGGGGAGATGGATCTTTGTCCTCCACTAAACTCTGATCACGTCTGTGATCAAAGACATAAGACACAACAGAGGAATGAAAGAAAATTAAGACTCAGTTCCATCCTTCAGTTGTTGTTGTTTGCTCACAAAGTGGTGTGTTTACAGGTGAGAGTACAGCTCAGTCATACCTCTGCTCTATTTTATGACTGTTGTGTGCCTTTATTTCATGATCCTGTATAATGACAACAAAGACTCTTTGCTGTACCAGCAGCCTGAGTGAGAAGAGCTCCCTCTGGTGTTTGTTTGGACGTACTGTGACAAAAGGATCTTTTGCATAAGTGGATACGGATGTAAGCATACAATAAAATAACTGTGTTCTTCCTGTTCCTGCAGGTGTGGGTGTTCCACTGATGCTGACGTACGTGTACGGCGTCGTCCCCATGTCGCTGTGTAGGAACGGTTGGTGTCGACCCCCGAGCGAACCGCCTGAAACACACAAGATCCAGCTGGAGGACTTGGCCAGCTGTGAGTACCGAACGCTCCAAAAGGCTCAGGGGACCGGCTCGCCCGCAGCCGCAAGTAACGCTTGAGCGTCTTGATGCAAATGAGCTGGAAACCACAGGAGTTCAGAGACTCATTAGGATCCAGCCTTCTCCGTATGGTTTGTCCCTTAGAAACAAATGCATTCAAGAAAGATCACTAAGTCTTTTGTTGAGCTCTCGTGGCGTCCGCTGTTTGGACGAGCTGCTCTGGACAGAACCGGCCGGAACGAGTTCACGCTCCAAACCCGCCAACCCGCTCTGATTCAGTGCCCCCCCCCTTCTCTTCTAGATCTTCTGTTCTCTCACGTCGTCAGCGACCACTGGACGGGTCCGAACAACGGCACGCCCGGCGACACCAGCGTGCAGGAAGTGCGCGTCAGTGTACAGGAAGTGGGCGTACTCCCCGGCACGAGCGCGACCACGACCCCGCCAGCGCCAGAGATCTACGTGGGTTTAGATGACGCCACCAAGCGCCATGGTTACGCCCAGCAGGACAGCCAATCGGACGGCGAGGTGGTTTTTGTGCCTGACGGCGAGCTCAGCGCCACAGAAGTGCTTCCTGTGAGGTGAACACCGCCTCCGTCTCCTTCCCCTTTTCACCCGTCAAGCTTTCAGATGGGATTAAGCTCTAATGGCTCCCGGATGAATTCCGATGACTTTTGCATCCGCCGACCGTTTCCTCCGGCGCTACGACGACGCACACTGTTGCGGTTTAGTGTGAAGTGAATGCGACATCAGTGTCTCCTGTGGGAGAACTGTCATCACAGCGCTGGTCTCTTTTAATACTTTGTTATTTGAGGCTGATAAAACACACACACACACACACACACACACACACACACACTACAGGCATGAGTTACACCCTGCAAAGAGCAGGAACACACGGTTTTACCAACAGCGAGGTAACATTGGGCTGCATCTGCCATCGCTCAGAGAAAAAGAAATAAAAATAACAACGATAACAATAATTCAAACAGTAATAATAATGAATGCATTGGCATAGAGAACAACAACCATTACAAAATACATAATAATAGGCACAGTTACACGACACAACTGTAAGTTTACCTAAATACGGAAAAAAAAAGTTGAGGTCAATGTGTGAAAAATGTATTTGAGTTTTGAGACAAAAGTCAAAGTTCTGACTTTAGACTCAGAATTCTGAGAGAAAAAAAGTCTGAATTATGAGATTATGAAGTGAATATGTATTTTTCTGTATGAACTGCTCACCTGCAGTATTCTGACACCTGATGTTGAATTCCAGTGTCAGAGCAGAGTCAGGAAAGATGTTTTCATACTTCTTCTCAATGATTTATACTTTCTCTGAAGCCAAATCTCCAGACTTTAAGAACAAATTCAGGTGTTGACCCTGATGTTTTGAATTGATGTGTGTCCGTGTGTGTGTGCGTGTGTGTGCGTGCGCTGTCACCGTAGGGAAGGAACCAACATTGAAGTCCGTGTGGAGATCGAGAGCCACCCCAGAGGCGGCCGCCAGTCCAGCCTCAGTAGCATCCTGTCCAGCCGGAGCTTGTCGGCGGAGTCCCTGGGACAGTCCCAGTCACATGACCACCTGCGTGCCTCAGAGCCGGAGAACAGACGGGAGGGGGCCGAGGAAGAGACGGGGCACCCGGTGTTTGAGTCCGACGCCGTGTGACGGGAACGAACCAATCCAACGCCATCGGACACACACACACACACACACACCCCTGACCCCCCCACACCAGATGCCTTCGAGAAGAGAGTGTGTGAGACAGTGAGTGTGTGAGACAAATAGCACCGGGGGGGGTGGGCGACAAACCAGATAGCATCCATCAATTATTTCAGACATGTCCTGCTCCCACCCCCCACCCCCCCACCCCCCATTTCAACGTTCTTTTTTTCACTCATGAATTGGCTGACGTCAGAAACCGACGACTCATGCTGCACCTGTCAGGTGACAAATGCTGACTCGGCAGGGCTTGAAGGTGCTCTGTGACATCGTGGCAGTGACGTTGGGGCCTGGTGTCTCGTCCACGGTCTTCCATGCAACCAGACACTCGTCCTTGTCGTGCAGCTTTGTAGCCGTTTTCCACTCCTCCTGGGGGTGGGGTGTGTGTGTGGGGGGGGGTGCTACAAAACGCCTCTTGTGTTTGTGGGAGCAGCACTGCAGTTGTGTGGGCTTTGTTTTTCTTTCCTGAAGAGTCTTATTTATGAAAATAGCTGCATGACAATTCTGTATTAACACACACAGAAACACATGTACTTACGAATACCCCCCCACACACACCCCCCCCCCCCCCCCCCCCCCCCCCCCCCCCCC
>CAAKHB010007949.1:22999-34876 GCA_901007665.1 Aeoliscus strigatus | reverse complement strand
GGGGGGGGGTGGGTGGGGGGGGTTCCATAATCCACACAAACACTGTGTCCGAGGACTCTAACTCGATAAATAGCTTTCAGGTATGGAAACGGTTCTTTCTCCCCCGATCGTCCACTTCACCACTTCATCTGGGCAGCTCCCCCCGCCGCGCCGTCAAACACACACTTCCTGTGTTTTCATCCGCGGTGTTATCGGCTCGCATGCTTTTAGCGCGTTGGCGACGCAGCACGTCGACGTGGCACCCGAGTGAGTGGCGGGAGTCGAGTTTCAGCTCCTCTTCCCCGCCATCGACCCCACCGACGGAGCAGCTGCTCGGTTTGCCGTTTCCAGTCGGAGCTGCGGCGGGCGGGGGGAGGGTGACCGGGGGGGTCACCTCTTCATTCACCCTGTGGCCGTCGACAGTGACTGTCAGTGCCTGGAACAGGATCTGGTTCTGACCGCCCAGCGTCAGAAGCCTGGTCGGGACATGATCGTGGTGTCAAAGTGGTGTTAAAGAGTCGTATGACTGTCGAGTCCCAAATCCATAAATGGACCAAGAGCTTAAACTACATGAAACTGGTCCATCAACTCCACCGACGTATAAAACAACATCAGACTGTTCTCAGACTGTTCTCAGACTGAATGTGTCTCCGTCCCCGACAGTCCTTCTCCTCTCTGGGAACATAGCCCGTCTGTCGTTGGAACAAAGACAGGATTCCTGCCGTAAAGCGTTTGGCTCTCGTATCCATGGTTACATTTTCAGCGGGACAAATCGGCTGCATGTGCACACGGTTGACACGCATCATGTTCCTGTCAACACGTCGGTTACCGACAGCGACCGATCAGCCTACGGGATGCTGCTGGGCGTGCGAGGAAGGCCGAGTACCTGGAGAGAACCCACGCAGACACAGAGGCGTTCACAGGCGTTCACAGACCCAGGAGGGTCTCTGAGGTTGACGACGTCCTCCGGTAGAACGGTCCTTTGAGTCTCACACCTGGAGAAAACGGTCCACGGCCGCCACGTCGTTTAAAGTCCGACAACGCTGACCTTTGACCCCATAGCCGGTCGGTGAGGCTGACTGGCCGTCTGCTGTCCTCCAGGTCCTACCTGGACATGCTGAAGGTCATCATGTTCAGCTACCTCTTCTGGTTCGTCCTCACCATCATCTTCATCACGGGGACCACTCGGATCAGCGTCTTCTGTATGGGTTACCTGGTCGCCTGCTTCTACTTTCTCATCTTCGGCGGCGAGCTGCTGCTGAAACCCATCAAGAAGATCCTTCACTACTGGGACTTCCTGATCGCCTACAACATCTTCGTCATCACCATGAAGAACATCCTGTCGGTAAGTCGCCGTGGAGACCGTCGAGGACGTCCGGCAGATGTTTGCCTGTGTGTCATGTCTGGTTCTCTCTAGATCTTGGCTTGTGGCTACATCGGCGCTCTGGTCCCGAAGCAGTGCTGGTTGATCCAGCTCTTCAGTCTGGCCTGCACCATCAAGGACTACGACACCGCCGTCAGCCAGGACCATCTAGGTCAGACAACGGCCGTGTCAACCTGTGTTTGGACTTTCTTCTTCACGTGTTGTCCCCGTTGGTCGGTTCCCCAGGATCTTTGTCTCTTTCTGAGCTGCGGACAGGAAGTCGTCCTAAACTCACAAATGTGACTCTGTAGTGGAATCAGTTGACAGATCTTTGGTCTTCTGTGGTGTGAACGTAAACGAAGTTTAGGAAAGAAGTTGTGTCCCTACGAGGTACAAACCGGAATACACACACTGTGTACTGTGACCAGAATGTGTGTGTGTGTGTGTGTGTGTGTGTGTGTGTGTGGTCCCACCAGCTGCTGACGATAAGTGTGAGCTGCCCAGCGACGAGGCCGGAATCATCTGGGACAGCATCTGCTTCGCCTTCTTGCTGCTGCAGAGACGCGTCTTCATGAGCTACTACTTCCTGCACGTGGTGGCGGATATCAGAGCGTCACAGATCCTGGCGTCCAGGTAGGGGGGCGGGGGGGGCAGGGTGTCACAGGTTCGAAGCCCATGATGGGACCCTGCACGTGTCTGTGGTACTCTCAGGGATTTTTGTGGAAATCACTTGATGTAAAGGAGTCCAGTGAATGAGATAAAAAAGTATCATTGTTTTTTTTGTTGTTGTTATTTATAATAATGACAGTGTAATCCTTGACTTCGCTTACTGAGGTAAAGCACCTTTCATCCAAAACACGCAGCTTTATAAAAAAGAGAAAAAATAAACGAGTAAATAAATCACTTTAACAAGAATCATTAAAAAAACAACTATGAAAGAACTAAATATGAAAAAATGAAATAAACCTCAAACCGAACATTTAGTCAATCCTGAGTTGTTTTGAACTTCTGGATTGGTTAATTGGTGACTGTCTGTGTGTGTGTGTGTGTGTGTGTGTTTCAGAGGGGCGGAGCTTTTCCAGGCCACCATCGTGAAGGCGGTGAGGGCCAGACTGGAGGAGGAGCGTAAATCTGTGGAGCAGCTGAAGAGACAGTGAGACGGACGTTTTCTCTGATTCTTGATTGAAACAGCTGAAGTGAGCGCTGTATGTGAAAGGGTGACACTCACAGAGAACCAGTCACAGAAAGATGAGTGAAACAGGATTTATAAACCGACCGTGAAATCACTGGTTTGAAGTCCAGGCAGAAACATGGAGAACATGGAGAACATGGTGAAACGACGTGGAGCAGCGACAGGCAAAACACTTCTTTTATCTGCATCAGTAGAATGTGTCCAGAAAATATATTCGTACAAAAGAATCATCTGAATCGCTCAGTCTGATCTACAGTTAGAGGCACAAGAGTTCATTCAGTGAACGGTTCCGTGATTCGTTCAGGGATTCGTTCATGTACTGTTGTGTGGTGAACTAGTCCACTCAGTTTGACAGGTGGTGAGTTTGGATGGTGCAGGACTTTAATCTTTAAATAACATGAATCATATTTAACATTTTCATTCTTTTATTTCATGTTATGCGCTGTCATGTATTTTAGATCATGTTTTGTCCTGTAATGTGACGTAAACAACTACGTTCATCTCTTGTGTTCTGATTCAGTCAGATTAGTTTGCAGTGAGTGATTCGTGTCAGTTGACTCGTTCACAGGGAACGAACCACGAATCAGCACTTGGCTGAACTGTAAAATGAACGAATCGTTTCAGTCAGTGATTCACACTAACATAGAGGCTGATCTCGTCCAATTCCTGGAGTGAATAAACTCTCGCTGGCTTCGTTGTTCCTGTTCCAGGAATCAGTAAATCAGTGTGTTTTCTCTGACGGCCCCTGTCGCAGACCGGTGGTGATTTCGTGTGCGGGTGCTGAGTGTTTGTCTGCCGTCCCTCTGATCTAATCAGGATGGAGCGCATTAAGGTGAGACAGCAAAAGTTTAAGAGGGGCAAGGAGAAGATGATGAGCATGGCGCAGGAATCGGCCGACGGACAGACGCTGGCCCAGCCCGAGGAGAAGGAAGAAGGTAGGACGGGGGCTGTTGGAAGGCGGGGTGGTGGCAGTTGTCATGTGATGTTGGATTTCAAAGATCATCTTCAGACAGTGACGGTTGTTGATTGTCTTCTGAAATGTTGCACTGATGTATTTGTGAAATTTTAGGAGCACAGCGAGCGAAAGCCAAGACCAAAAAAAAGCAGTGGTGGAGGCCGTGGGTTGACCATGCTTCCAGTAGGTTGACCCCCCCACGCCAAACTCTCTTTCTCTTCCTCCACTCTGATTGTGTCCTTGACCAGAATGCTGAGGATTCCGATACTGACCCAGGGCTGTGAAGGCACCAACCCCAGTCCAGACTTTAGTCCTTTTCTGTCTCTATTGGAGGAGCTGGTCCGTGCATTCCAGTTACATCGGATGTCCGAGGTGGTAACTCACAGTGACGTCGAGTTCTAGTTTCATCTCAACATAGCAGGTTGGGACAAAACACGTTCTGAAGTCCGAAGTCCAGTTCAGGCTAAAGAGCCCAGTTACGTTCCTCCATCTGCAGCAGAACGTTCTAGAAACAGTCCAGTTCACTGAGGCTCCGAGCTCAGGCCGCTCACTTACACGTAAACAGCTACTGTAGTTTCCACAGCAAGGGGTGTGTAGGGGTGTGACGAAAGGAGAACACCCCAACAATCCCACTGGAGAACTCAACAGATCACACACTCTGGTGTTTCTCCTCTGTTAGCATAGCATCCAGCATAGCATGTCACGTAGCAATTCAAGCTAATGTTGTGAAGCCATTCGGAAGGATTTATCAGCATCTTGTGTCCAACAGTTAGCACGTTTGTTAGCATGAATGTAGCTGAATGTAGATACGTCACCAGCTGATTGGTCAGAATCCTCTGGAACTTCTAGAACGCTCAGACCACTGACACTGCTGCTGGAACGTTCAGCTGGTCCTGGAATCTTCTGGAGTGGACTTTAATCGTGAGCATGTAACAACACATGTCGTTGTTCCACGTCGTTCCAACTGCAGCGTAACAACGTTCACTGATGCAGATGGTCAGTTGTGTGTGTACGAGTCATTGACATGATCCTCAGTGACACAAAGACGCTGATCAGTTCATACCGATCTGCCGACGGCAACTCGCCTGATATCTGAGTGGGATATCCCTGTTAGGAGCAACTTTGGCAACATTTGGCAACTTCCTGTCTGCAGCAACTGGAGCACACTACTTTTTAGTGCGTATGTAAAAAGGTTCCTTGAATAGACGCACTGAGATGGTGACAAACGAGAAAGTGACTAAGGCCTGGATTTTATTTTTCAACAATTCTTCCTTCGCCTGAAAAGCCCACAGTAGAGGATCGCTCGTCGTTTTCATGCAAAGACTTGAAAGGACGGAGAGTTTGTTCATTCTTTGCCTGCAGACATGAGCAGCCGCAGCAGTCAGCCAGCACAAACACGCCGACTGACTTTGTGATGAGTAAATAAACGTCAGCTGATGAGATGAATCTGTGGCTGTCTGTTCGGGTCCAGCTCATGTCTCAAATCGTATTCCACCCCTATGTGACATTTTCAAATAAGTTCTCCATTTTATCTCCACTGAGGTTCCCAGCATCTTCCCCTCACCCCCCCACCCACTGCGGTTCTGTTCAAGGACATAAGTCAGATTGTCTGACCTCATTTACACTGTTGACTCACGACATACGAGTCTGAAACAGACGTTTCCTCTTCACTGTGCTTGGTGCTCGTAGTGATATCAGACATGCTAATGCTACATTTTAGCCCTTTAACCCTGACGGGATCCCTGGCGATACACTCATACGAGCTCACTTTGGACTACCGTAATTACATGAACGAGAAGTGTCACTCAGTTCCTCTACCTGGAGTGAAGAAGGATCTAGAAGGAGAAAACGTCTATCGTGTTCTGAACGCTGACAACAGCCGTGCTGCTGTCGTTACGGTAATCCCATTCACTCTGTTGCCGGAAGCCAGCGAGTCATTACCGTAATGACAGCAACTTGGATGTGAAGTGCAACTTGTCAACTTTCAGCAACCGAGTGACAATTTGTAAAAGTTCAAACAATAATTCCGGTACTCCAGCGTATGCTAGCGTGAGCGTATCGTCAGTGATACATCAGTGTTAACGTTCGAAAATCACTGAAGATCGTTTGAATGAAACAGTGAAATGTGACTGAATCGTTCTCAAACTGCTCCTGCGTCTTTCTTTCAGCAAAGACAGCGTCTCTGGTGTCACCGTTTGCCTGAATGTCATGTTCTATGTTCCTCAGTGGTAAGAAGTGGAGAATATTACTTGTTTGAAACTGACAGTGAGGAGGAGGCAGAGGAGGAGGAGGAGAAGAAGGACGAGGAGCCGCCAAAGAAATCAGCTTTTCAGGTGCTTCTTACTGCTGTTTCCTCACATTCAGAAGAAGAAGAGGAGGTGGAACACTGCTGAACCACCTTGACCTTTACTGGACCGTGACTTTGGTGGGAAACGTGGAACAGACCAATGACGAATTTATTTTAAAGTAACATCATGTTACAGCAACATTTGTTACCAAAAAACCTCAAATTAGCTAAACTGTGAATGTTAGCTTTAGCCACTAGCGACTGTACTTCAACACGACTACCAAGTGTCCCGTTAAAAAGCGACAGCTGTCATAGCAACTGGACTCTCAACTCGACAAAGTCCTACGGACGCAGACGACCACAACTGTGATTGCACTGTTTGCGTTCGGAGGAGGTCTTCTGTAGGACGCTGGTGTGGGACACAGGTGTAGGACTGGTGTAGGACGCTGGTGTAGGACGCTGGTGTAGGACACAGGTGTAGGACTGGTGTAGGACGCTGGTGTGGGACACAGGTGTAGGACTGGTGTAGGACTGGTGTAGGACGCTGGTGTAGGACACAGGTGTAGGACACAGGTGTAGGACACAGGTGTAGGACTGGTGTAGGACACAGGTGTAGGACTGGTGTAGGACACAGGTGTAGGACTGGTGTAGGACACAGGTGTAGGACACAGGTGTAGGACACAGGTGTAGGACTGGTGTAGGACGCTGGTGTAGGACACAGGTGTAGGACTGGTGTAGGACGCTGGTGTAGGACACAGGTGTAGGACGCTGGTGTAGGACTGGTGTAGGACGCAGGTGTAGGACACAGGTGTAGGACTGGTGTAGGACTGGTGTAGGACGCTGGTGTAGGACTGGTGTAGGACGCTGGTGTAGGACACAGGTGTAGGACGCTGGTGTAGGACACAGGTGTAGGACTGGTGTAGGACTGGTGTAGGACACAGGTGTAGGACGCTGGTGTGGGACACAGGTGTAGGACACAGGTGTAGGACTGGTGTAGGACACAGGTGTAGGACTGGTGTAGGACACAGGTGTAGGACACAGGTGTAGGACTGGTGTAGGACACAGGTGTAGGACTGGTGTAGGACACAGGTGTAGGACACAGGTGTAGGACTGGTGTAGGACACAGGTGTAGGACACTGGTGTAGGACTGGTGTAGGACACAGGTGTAGGACTGGTGTAGGACACAGGTGTAGGACACAGGTGTAGGACTGGTGTAGGACACAGGTGTAGGCTGTGTGTTGATTCAACACAAGCATCCAGCTCTGGTTGAGACACGTCTCTGTTTCTCTGATCATGTCTCCTTCAGTGTTGCAGGTGGTGCGCTACGCCCCCTGCTGGTATATGAAGTGAAATGCAGCTGATTGTCCTCACGACGAGCCGCTGACTGGTCGCTAACAGCTGATGAACTAACCCTGATTAACCCTGATTAACCCTGATCACTAATCCTCTCCCACTCCTCCTCTCTCTGTAGCGCGCTATCGGGAAGTTTGTCTCTGCTCTTCTGGCTTTGCCCAAGTCTGTCATAAAGCTGCCTAAGACTGTTCTGCAGTTTGTAGTGAAGGCCGGCAAGGTACTCACCGCCCGCTTCCGTGTGTGTGTGTGTGCATCAACTAACGCTGACAGAAACTGTCTTCATGTCTTGTCTTTTAATATATATGTGTATATAATATATATATATATACACATATGTATACATGTATACATTGCATGAACTAGAAACTTAATTGTGAAAGAGTCGAGAGAGGAAAGCCAGTGGGACACGTTCAGCCTTTGATCTGTTCAGTGTTCAGTGCATCTTCAACACAAAGTTTTCCTGCTGTTTGTTTTTCTTTTATTAAATTTTGTCCAGTCTGATTTTATTTGTCCGGCGACAGCAGTTTTCTCTGAACACTGACAACATGAATGATTCTAGTATGAGTGTGTTGAGTTCAAATGTGTACGCAAAGAATAGTAGTCTTCAAACTGTCGGACTGACGTATGTGCACCTGAATGCACCATGAAAATAACACCTGATAAACCTTCATGTGAAGTTACAATGAGCAGGTAACCAGATAATCAGGTAAAAACCATTGGTTCCTTCTCATCGGTCCACGTTCTCTTCACCAGTTTCTGTACCACACCTGGATCACAGACCCCAAAGCTGCTCTGAGGGCGCGGGGCAAAGCCAAACGCAGGTTCTGGAAGAAGTACACAAAAGGTGTCCGACACAGGAAAAGCAAGAAAGACGGTAGGTGGTCGACGAGGCTGAAAGAACCACAGGAAGCACCGACGCGCCGTCACAGCGGAGCTTTTCCTGCAGCAGGTCACGTGGCCATCGAGGTCGGTGAGCTGTCAGACGGGCAGGACGGAGGAGACGAGGACAGGAAGTCGAGTCCAGGTGAGAAACACAGCTCAAAGGAGGGTGAAAAAGGACGCGTCCCTTTATTCGCCGTCCGACTGTTCATCAAGGGAACGTTCCATTTTAAAAGACACAGTGTACTTTAACTTTATTCAGATGCACCTTCACAGGTTTAGTGTGTTTACTGAGCTTGATCATTTTGTTGTTCCTGTTTTTATCCTGTATGTTTTTCCACCGGTTCCTCTGACTAGAGACAGAAACCAAAAACCCGTTCAGTCCAGTGGCGAGTGTGAATAATGACCTGTCGGTCCTCGATCTGCTCAGACAACGTCATCAAGCGCGTGTTCAACGTCCTGAGGTTCACCTGGGTCCTGCTGCAGACGACGGTGGACAGCTGCACCAAGTGGATGAACCACATGTGCAGGGAGTACATCGACATCTCCACCGTGCTGCGCATCGAGCGCTGCATGCTGACCCGAGAGGTCAAGAAGGTGTGTGACACACACACACACGCACCCACACACAGGAGGAGGTCACTGAAGGTCATGAGCAGTCGATGCTGAGGCGTCTCCTCCACCAGGGCAACGTGCCGTCCAGAGAGAGCATCCACGTCTACTACCAGAAGGCCATGAGGCTCAACATGTCCCGGCAGGCCAGCCTGGACGTGCTCAGTGACGACGAGTCCGCCGCCGGCTCCACGCGCCTTAGGAGGAGGCGGGGCGGCTACCGCATGGAGAGCCAGGACTCCACGGCCTCCAGAGACAGCATCTCCAGGTAGGGACGGGAACGCTCAGACGCGCGTTTGTTCCCTCAACTCGTCCTTCCAACGCACAAACGAGTCACAACAAGACGCTCGCAGCATCTCACAAATGTCTGACGAGCACAGAGCTGACTGATCAGATGTCGTCTGTCTTCGGTTTAGATTTGGACGATAGAGAAGAGAAGACAAGACGCCTTAACCCTTAGCCAGGTTAACCCAGTTAGCATACTTACCCAGTACCATAATTACACGACTATTTGTGCAATCAGAAAACGTCCATCGATTCCTGAAAGCTGACATGCTGCACTTGGGAGCCAAGTCGCTGTCATTGTGGTAATGACTTGCCAGCTTCCGGCAACAGAGTGAATGGGTTGTTACCGTAGTGACAGCACCATGGCTGATCTGAGGGTTCAGAAACTGATTGACCTTTTCCGAACCAAATTCTTGTGCTATGATGGTTCTCCAGAGGGCGCCAGAACAAATGTTGCACCGGGGATACGGTGAAACACAAAGTAGTAACCTCGTTAAAAAAAAATGTCTTCACATGAGCTTTTGTTGAAGAACCCTTGAGCTACACGTGCTGCATGAAGAGTTCATGGTGGTTGATGTCGTCGTCGTCGTCATTATTCAGGATAAACTGACTGAACTGACCATCCAGTTGACTGTCGTTGTCAATCTTTGAATCTCATCATGTTGTTATTCATGCGTTCACCCCTTTAACACGTCCATCTGGGGCTCTCTCCACCCGTCAGCGTCTTCACCGAAGCCACCACCCTGTTCTCTCGCCAGTCCACACTAGAAGACCTGGACGGAATGCCGGAGTGCGTCCCCAAGACCAGTGAGCGGGCGCGGCCCAAGCTGCGTAAGATGTACGGCCTGGACGTGTCCAACTCGTCGGTGGACAGCGGCAGCAGCTTGGTGTCCAGGTGCTGCTGCCTCATGCTCTCATGCGTTGAATCATTGCGCTGGTCTGAATCGGCGGTCTCTGTTCTTTTCAGTCTCTGTGTGTCTCTGTGACACGTCACGGACCAGCGGTCCATCGGCGTTGTTGTTGCTCTTCTTTCTTATCCGATTGTTTTTATTACTCCGGCCAAAGTATGCAGTCTGAAAATGAAGGTAAACGTGTCTGGAGTTCAGAACGAGAAGAAGATGGTCGACGCTCTGATCCTGTGATTCACAGCTTCACTTCTGTTCAGTGTAGCAGTTTGAAATAGAATCAAAGTTGAAACGGTTTCATCCGGGAGAAAAAAAACATCTCCCTAAAGCCCGGTTTATCCTCCGTGTCAAAACGAGGGCGTACCGACTGTGTCAGGTCCGTGTCCACACGACAACGTGGACGTCCACCGACGACAAGTGTGACTGGCTTGGTCACATCTCTCAGAGCGGGAGAAAATAGAACTGACTAAAAGGAGAATTTGGACTGAAAAGTAAGAGAAACTGATGATGATCTTGTTGTAGTTAGTGCGGTAACAAGATTCAGTCGATATCGCTGGAAGGAAACAAAGAAAAACACTGAGAACCAGAAAAAAGGGAAACACGGCAGCAAGATTGAACGTGGAGCTACGAGACCGAAGAAGAAACCACAGAAGAAGACGACGTAGGACAACGTAGGACGATGAAGAACAGCGTAGAACAATGGAGGATGATGTCGGACAACGTAGGACAAGGTAGGACAGCACAGGACGACATAGGACAGCGTAGGACAATGGAGGATGATGTAGGACAACGTAGGACAGCGTAGGACAATGGAGGATGATGTAGGACAGGGTAGGACAATGGAGGATGATGTAGGACAGGGTAGGACAGCGTTGGATGACATGGGACGATGGAGGATGATGATGGATGATGTACTTGGGACAGCATAGGACGACGTAGGGCAGCATAGGACAACATGGGACAATGGAGGACTATGTAGGACAGCATAGGATGACGTAGGACAACATCGGACAGCATAGGACGACGTAGGGTGACATGGGGCGATGGAGGACAACGTAGGACAGCGCAGGACAAAGTAGGACAGCATAGGACGACATGGGACGATGGAGGATGACGTAGGACGACGTAGGACGAGGGAGGATCCACGTCAAGTCGACTTAATTCTCACAGTCAAGTTTGCGCCACACATCCAGGTCTTGCTGGTCAGACAAAACTAATCGAACTCAGATGGAACGCACCTGAAAATCTTTGGTGTAACACGGAGCTGGAAGGAGTCAGCAGGTCTGAGATGAAACAGAACTGAGACGAGTCCTCGAGTCTCCAAAGTCTACGATCTCATGACGTCATGATTCAAACAGTTGATTGAACCACAGGAACGCCCCAAGGTGTGAAAACACTGTGTCATATGATGTCCTACGAGCCACAAACGATCAGCTCAGCCAGGTTCCTTCATGCCTCCGTCCCAGAGAAGATGTTTGACTTGTTGTCTTTGTTTCCTGCAGCGAAACCACCCAGTGCGTCCTGCTCTACTCCAGACAGGGAACCACCGACACCATTGAGGAGGTGGAGGACGAGCACGATCAGGGCGAGGACGTCCACGAGGTCCCCTGGCAGGAGGAGGAGGAGGGGGCTGCCCTGACTGTTGGAGGATACCTCCAGACACAGGACGAGGAGCAGGAGACGCTGCAAACTCTGGACCATGGTGAAGGACTAGAGACCTCAAGGGACCAGGAGGAAGAGGACCGAGAAATTCCCTGGGAGTTGCTTCGCCTGGACGAGGTTCCGTCCCTCAGGGTGGAGGAGGAGGAGGAGGAGGAGGAACAGGTGGAGGAGGAGGAGGAGGAGGAGGAGGAGCAGGAGGAGGAGGAGGAGGAGGTACAGGTGGAGGAGGAGGAGGAACTGGAGGAGGAACTGGAGGAGGAGGAGGAGGAGGTACAGGTGGAGGAGGAGGAGGAACTGGAGGAGGAACTGGAGGAGGAGGCAGCTGGCCCCGGCCAGGAGAAGACCCTGGTGTCTGAGAGTGAGGACGGGGGGGTTCAGCAGGACTTCCTGCAGTCAGAGGGGCGG
>CAAKHB010007949.1:4801-18204 GCA_901007665.1 Aeoliscus strigatus | reverse complement strand
AATCCTCTTTCCCTCCCCCGAGTCCTCACCCCCCCTCCCCCGACTCTTGACTCCTGACTCCAGTTCAACCAGCCTTTGTTTTTGTTCATTGTGTCACCATACGTCCATTCCAAATTTAGTTGGATAGGTAGTCGACTTCATTCACCCATTCACCCCCAGAGGAAAGTCATTGTTCTTCTTTTGTTTTCAGATCGTTCATTCATTCGCTCATTCATTCATTCAGTCTCTCTGTGGACCCTCCTCCATGGTCATTCATTCACTTGTTAATTCGTTCATTCATTCATTCTCTCTGTGGACCCTCCTCCAGGGTCATTCATTCATTCATTCAGTCATTCATTCATTCGTTCAGTCTCTGTGGCCCCTCCTCCAGGGTAATTCATTCATTCATCCATTCATTCATTCTCTGTGAACCCTCCTCCTGGGTCACTCATTCATTCGTTCAGTCTCTGTGGCCCCTCCTCCAGGGTAATTCATTCATTCATTCGTTCATTCATTCATTCATTCGTTCAGTCTCTGTGGACCCTCCTCCAGGGTCAATCCTTTCATTCATTCATTCATTCATTCGTTCAGTCTCTGTGGCCCCTCCTCCAGGGTAATTCATTCATTCATCCATTCATTCATTCTCTCTCTGTGGACCCTCCTCCTGGGTCACTCATTCATTCGTTCATTCATTCGTTCAGTCTCTGTGGCCCCTCCTCCAGGGTAATTCATTCATTCATTCGTTCAGTCTCTGTGGACCCTCCTCCAGGGTCAATCCTTTCATTCATTCATTCATTCATTCATTCATTCGTTCATTCTCTCTGTGGACCCTCCTCCTGGGTCACTCATTCATTCGTTCAGTCTCTGTGGCCCCTCCTCCAGGGTAATTCATTCATTCATTCGTTCATTCATTCATTCGTTCAGTCTCTGTGGACCCTCCTCCAGGGTCAATCCTTTCATTCATTCATTCATTCATTCATTCGTTCATTCTCTCTGTGGACCCTCCTCCTGGGTCACTCATTCATTCATTCGTTCAGTCTCTGTGGCCCCTCCTCCAGGGTAATTCATTCATTCATTCTCTCTCTCTCTCTCTCTGTGGACCCTCCTCCAGGGTCATTCATTCATTCAGTCAGTCATTCATTCGTTCAGTCTCTGTGGCCCCTCCTCCAGGGTAATTCATTCATTCATTCGTTCATTCATTCATTCGTTCAGTCTCTGTGGACCCTCCTCCAGGGTCAATCCTTTCATTCATTCGTTCATTCTCTCTGTGGACCCTCCTCCTGGGTCACTCATTCATTCATTCGTTCAGTCTCTGTGGCCCCTCCTCCAGGGTAATTCATTCATTCATTCATTCTCTCTCTCTCTCTCTCTCTCTGTGGACCCTCCTCCAGGGTCATTCATTCGTTTATTCATTCGTTCATTCATTCATTCATTCATTCGTTCATTCTCTCTGTGGACCCTCCTCCTGGGTCACTCATTCATTCAGTCGTTCATTCATTCCTTCAGTCTCTGTGGCCCCTCCTCCAGGGTAATTCATTCATTCTCTCGCTCTCTCTGTGGGCCCTCCTCCAGGGTAATTCATTCATTCTCTCTCTCTCTCTCTGTGGCCCCTCCTCCAGGGTAATTCATTCATTCATTCATTCATTCTCTCTCTCTCTGTGGACCCTCCTCCAGGGTAATTCATTCATTCATTCTCTCTCTCTCTGTGGCCCCTCCTCCAGGGTAATTCATTCATTCATTCTCTCTCTCTCTCTCTCTCTCTCTGTGGACCCTCCTCCAGGGTCATTCATTCGTTTATTCATTCGTTCATTCATTCGTTCATTCTCTCTGTGGACCCTCCTCCTGGGTCACTCATTCATTCAGTCGTTCATTCATTCGTTCAGTCTCTGTGGCCCCTTCTCCAGGGTAATTCATTCATTCATTCATTCTCTCTCTCTCTCTGTGGCCCCTCCTCCAGGGTAATTCATTCATTCATTCATTCATTCTCTCTCTCTCTCTCTGTGGACCCTCCTCCAGGGTAATTCATTCATTCATTCATTCATTCATTCTCTCTCTCTCTGTGGCCCCTCCTCCAGGGTAATTCATTCATTCATTCATTCATTCATTCATTCTCTCTCTCTGTGGACCCTCCTCCAGGGTAATTCATTCATTCATTCATTCTCTCTCTGTGGCCCCTCCTCCAGGGTAATTCATTCATTCATTCTCTCTCTCTCTGTGGACCCTCCTCCAGGGTAATTCATTCATTCATTCATTCTCTCTCTCTCTGTGGACCCTCCTCCAGGGTAATTCATTCATTCATTCATTCTCTCTCTCTGTGGCCCCTCCTCCAGGGTAATTCATTCATTCATTCATTCTCTCTCTCTTCTCTGTGGCCCTCCTCCAGGGTAATTCATTCATTCATTCATTCATTCTCTCTCTCTCTGTGGACCCTCCTCCAGGGTAATTCATTCATTCATTCATTCTCTCTCTCTGTGGCCCCTCCTCCAGGGTAATTCATTCATTCATTCATTCATTCTCTCTCTCTCTGTGGACCCTCCTCCAGGGTAATTCATTCATTCATTCATTCTCTCTCTCTCTCTCTCTCTGTGGACCCTCCTCCAGGGTAATTCATTCATTCATTCATTCTCTCTCTCTCTGTTGACCCTCCTCCAGGGTAATTCATTCATTCATTCATTCTCTCTCTCTCTCTCTCTCTCTCTGTGGACCCTCCTCCAGGGTCATTCATTCATTCAGTCAGTCATTCATTCGTTCAGTCTCTGTGGCCCATCCTCCAGGGTAATTCATTCATTCATCCATTCATTCATTCTCTCTCTCTCTGTGGCCCCTCCTCCAGGGTAATTCATTCATTCTCTCTCTCTCTGTGGACCCTCCTCCAGGGTAATTCATTCATTCATTCTCTCTCTCTCTGTGGCCCCTCCTCCAGGGTAATTCATTCATTCATTCATTCTCTCTCTCTCATTCATTCATTCGTTCAGTCTCTGTGGACCCTCCTCCAGGGTCAATCCTTTCATTCATTCATTCATTCATTCGTTCAGTCTCTGTGGCCCCTCCTCCAGGGTAATTCATTCATTCATTCTCTCTCTCTCTGTGGACCCTCCTCCAGGGTCATTCATTCATTCAGTCAGTCATTCATTCGTTCAGTCTCTGTGGCCCATCCTCCAGGGTAATTCATTCATTCATCCATTCATTCATTCTCTCTCTCTGTGGCCCCTCCTCCAGGGTAATTCATTCATTCTTCATTCTCTCTCTCTCTCTCTCTCTCTGTGGACCCTCCTCCAGGGTCATTCATTCGTTTATTCATTCGTTCATTCATTCATTCATTCATTCGTTCATTCTCTCTGTGGACCCTCCTCCTGGGTCACTCATTCATTCAGTCGTTCATTCATTCCTTCAGTTCTGTGGCCCTCCTCCAGGGTAATTCATTCATTCATTCTCTCTCTCTCTGTGGCCCCTCCTCCAGGGTAATTCATTCATTCATTCTCTCTCTCTCTCTCTGTGGACCCTCCTCCAGGGTAATTCATTCATTCATTCTCTCTCTCTCTCTGTGGCCCCTCCTCCAGGGTAATTCATTCATTCATTCATTCATTCATTCATTCTCTCTCTCTGTGGCCCCTCCTCCAGGGTAATTCATTCATTCATTCATTCTCTCTCTCTCTCTCTGTGGACCCTCCTCCAGGGTAATTCATTCATTCATTCATTCATTCTCTCTCTCTCTGTGGCCCCTCCTCCAGGGTAATTCATTCATTCATTCATTCTCTCTCTCTCTGTGGACCCTCCTCCAGGGTAATTCATTCATTCATTCATTCTCTCTCTCTCTCTGGCCCCTCCTCCAGGGTAATTCATTCATTCATTCATTCATTCATTCTCTCTCTCTCTCTGTGGACCCTCCTCCAGGGTAATTCATTCATTCATTCTCTCTCTCTCTGTGGACCCTCCTCCAGGGTAATTCATTCATTCATTCATTCATTCTCTCTCTCTGTGGCCCCTCCTCCAGGGTAATTCATTCATTCATTCATTCATTCTCTCTCTCTCTCTCTCTCTGTGTGGACCCTCCTCCAGGGTAATTCATTCATTCATTCATTCATTCATTCATTCTCTCTCTCTCTCTCTGTGGACCCTCCTCCAGGGTCATGGAGGTCTACCTGCCCATGCGTCTCTTCTTCTACAACCTGATCCATCCAGAGTACAGCGCGGTGACCGACGTGTACGTGCTGATGTTCCTGGCTGACACCGTCGACTTCATCGTCATCGTCTTCGGGTTCTGGGCGTTTGGCGTACGTGTCCGGTCGGTGACCCGGTGCTTTCTGGGACAGAGGTGTGTGTTTTTTTTCAATCCGGACCCGTCTACTCGCAGAAACACTCGGCGGCCGACATCACGTCGTCCCTGTCGGAGGACCAGGTCCCCGGACCCTTCCTGGTCATGGTGCTGATCCAGTTCGGCACCATGGTGGTGGACCGGGCCCTGTACCTCAGGAAGTCGGTGATGGGGAAGGTGATCTTCCAGGTCATCTTGGTGTTTGGGATCCACTTCTGGATGTTCTTCATCCTGCCAGGAGTCACTGAGAAGTACGTGTCCCGTCACACCACATCAGACTTATTTGTATGGACGACGCACGTTACGTACTGAATGTTTCTTGAAGTTCTTGTCAGACGTGTCTCATTCGCCATCTCATCACACCTCAGGCGCTTCAACAAGAACACGGTGGCTCAGATGTGGTACTTTGTCAAGTGCGTCTACTTCGGGCTGTCGGCCTACCAGATCCGCTGCGGCTACCCGACCCGCGTGCTGGGGAACTTCCTCACCAAGAGCTACAACTACGTCAACCTCTTCCTGTTTCAGGGGTGAGTGACGCGTCCGCTCCCGCAGCAGGGAAACAGTGTTCACGTGAGGGGGGGGGGTGTGACAGTGTGAATGTGAATGAAGAATCAGTCGGACTTCTCCTGACGCGTGTGGAACTCCCCCAGGACCGCTCCATCAGATAAGGCCAATAATTGAACTGAATTGATCGGTTTGTTTGTTACTTCCTGTTACCGACCGAGAACTGTCACCACAAACAACCAGCCAGTCACACCGACACACACACACACCAAACATCTGCCCCGTCAGAGTGACGTCCCTCTGCTGGTTCCAGGTTCCGTCTGGTTCCGTTCCTCACCGAGCTGCGTGCGGTGATGGACTGGGTCTGGACCGACACCTCCCTGTCCCTGTCCAGCTGGATCTGCGTGGAGGACATCTACGGACACATCTTCATCCTCAAATGTTGGCGGGAGTCGGAGAAGGTCCGTGGGCCCGGTTTGACGCCGTCCGACTTCACGTCGTTACCGTCGTGGAACATTCAAACGGTGGATCGACCCTTGAACACCCACGTTACGTCGTTTCGTGACCGTCTGCACAAACAGAAACCGGTTCCTGAAAGTTGAGAAGTTGCACACCACATCCAAGTGGCTGCCATTACGGTAATGACTCACCAGCTTCCAGCAGCAGCGAATGGGATTACCGTAATGACAGCAACGTGGCTGTGGCTCTGCGTGGGACGAGGTAAGCTAGGTTTAGCCCAGGTAACGGCTCCAGTCACTTTCAGGACGTTTTCCGATGCGCAAACGGTGGTGTAATTACGGTACTCCAAAGTCTGCTCGTGTGACTGGCGCCGGGGGTACCGTGGGTGTCCGAAGGTCGGCTGGCGGTGCAGAGTCCTGACAGATGTAGCGTGTGGTTCCAGAGGTACCCTCAGCCCCGCGGCCAGAAGAAGAAGAAGGTGGTGAAGTACGGGATGGGGGGGATGATCGTGATGCTGCTCATCTGTATCGTCTGGTTCCCGCTGCTGTTCATGTCCCTCGTCAAGTCGGTGGCCGGCGTGGTCAACGCCCCGCTGGACGTCTCCTTTGAGATCACTCTGGCTGGTTTTCAGGTGTGTCTCCCAGACGGGGGTCTGTGGATCACGTCTTTGATCTGATCTGTTCACTGCTACTGCTTCCTCCCCCCACAGCCCATTTTCAAGATGAGCGCTCAACAAAAGCAGCTCCAGACCGTGAGCAAAAAGGAATTTGAGTCCTTTTTAAAACTATACAACGAGGATGACGTAAGTACAAACCTCTAGGGGGCGGGGGTTCCCTGGGGTGGCGCCTCAAACTCTGCCCCGTGTGCCCAGGAGGCGCTGCAGTGGCTGGAGGGCTACATGGCCCCCGACCTGGTCGTCGCCGAGCTGAAGGGCAGCTCCAACTCGCTGTGGACCATCAGCCCCCCCAGCAGGAAGAACCTCATTGACATGCTCATGTCCGAGGAGGACTTCCCCATCACGCTGTCCTGGTCCGTGCAACGGTACGCAAAGACTCCGAGCACGAGGGCGGGGGCGACGAGGTCTGACCAGGTCTGACCCCAGGTGAAACGTGGAAACACAATGTCTGCACAAACAACGACAACAACTAGAAGTACTAGAACTAGAAGTAGAACACATAGATGATGGATCATTGGACAAACAAACACACCATTCTGTGACAGATTCACATCTTTTTTTGTCGACTTTGTGTTCGTGGATCTGAGAAGAAACCCTTTCTTAGAATAAATCCTCTTTTAGAATAAATCCTCTTTTAGAATAAATCCTCTTTTAGAATAAATCCTCTTTTAGAATAAATCCTCTTTTAGAATAAATCCTCTTTTAGAATAAATCCTCTTTTAGAATAAATCCTCTTTTAGAATAAATCCTCTTTCAGAATAAATCCTCTTTCAGAATAAATCCTCTTTTAGAATAAATCCTCTTTCAGAATAAATCCTCTTTTAGAATAAATCCTCTTTTAGAATAAATCCTCTTTCAGAATAAATCCTCTTTTAGAATAAATCCTTTTTTAGAATAAACCCTTTCTTAGAATAAATCCTCTTTTAGAATAAATCCTCTTTCAGAATAAATCCTCTTTTAGAATAAATCCTCTTTTAGAATAAATCCTCTTTCAGAATAAATCCTTTTTTAGAATAAACCCTTTTTTAGAATAAACCCTTTCTTAGAATAAATCCTCTTTTAGAATAAAGTCAGATGTGTTTATTCATCCTGTAGAAAAACAAGAGATAAGAGTCACAGTGTTGTTGACGGTGAACAACAACTGAAAAGGACGTTGATGTTCATGTGTTGACGGTTTTAGATTTCAACATGAGCTCGGATCAGGCAATTTACCACCCACTACTGATACAATCATACAGCGGAGTACCGCAGCCACAAAAGGCTTCCTGAGAGCTGAGAGGTGTCAGTCGGTTCCTCTCCCTGGTGTGAAGAAGGATCTAGAAGGAGAGAACGTCCATCGGTCCCTGGAAGTCGACAGCAGACATGATTTCAGGAACTGTTTGGTGTCTTCTTACAGTGATCACGGTACTCTCTGCTCACGCAGTGGATACAGACTGTCTGCTGCTGACTTTCCGGATGTTTCTTTCTTCCTTCAGGAACGCCAGTCTGGGTGCAAAGGCCGAAACAGCGTCTGGAAAACGAGTGACGTCTTTAGAACCTCAGACCAAACAGGAGCTGATCTCCGTGCTGAACGGAACCACCAACGACACCCACGTGTGAGTATCTGTCACTCTGACTCCACCCCCGGGTCCCTGGAGCTCCTGCACACCTCCCTCTGTCCTCCCACAGCACCTTGACCAACATCTTCCCCCGGTACATTCGAGCCCCCAGCGACTCTGACGCCAAACCGGTGGAGCAACTGTACATCGGTGAGTCACCGTGTCATCGCCGGGTCGGTCGGAGGGGCCGACAGGCCGGGGGGGTGTCCAAGAGAGGAAAGATTTAAATAAAATGGAAAAGAAAATAAATACGGACAGAGGGAGATAAACACACCCGTGTCCCAGGTATTATCTGGATCCATTCCCACTTTGTCCCTGTCCTCGTGTTCTGTTTCCTCCGTAGACAGGAAGTAACAGTTGATGAAATGATGGAACCCTTGTCTGCAGGTCAAAAGATGTTCGACATCAACTTGTCGTTGAAGCGCAGTCAGACGGGCGAGCAGGTCCAGGAGTGGTGGATCGTCCGTCAGACGGAACCGGGCCCGATACGGCGGGGGGAGAAGAAGGGGGAGGCCTATCTGGAGCTCTACGTGTTCAGTGACCAAGTCAGTCCGCCCAGTCTGGGCTTTCTGGCCGGATACGGGTACGTGAGCGTTCGGCCACGTCAGGTCAGGTCCAACCCGGCACCTGTCGCCCCCTGGTGGCTGATAATGACAGTCTGCTGACCGTTTCGTCTGTTCTCCTTTTTTACTCTTCAACACTTTGAGAAGCAACGTAAAACAATGTTGATGTCATCGTATACCTACTGTATATGTAGGATTTATTTGAATAAACATGAATAGTTAAGAGTATTATCATTGTTGATTTATATTCTACAGAAACCACAACATCAATTAATGAAATGAAATAACAACAACAACAACAACAACAACAACAATAATAACCTGTAATGAATCTTTTTGCTGTCAAGTTCTTTCCTCATTATTTGCCTGTTCTGTTTTATTTGATCTTTCTGTTGTGTATTCATGTTGTGTAGTTGTTGTCGACAGGACGTGTACGCTGTAAATAAACCTTCTTCTTCTTCTCTTTGGACCCGTCTGTGTTTCCCGTACAGGATCATGGGCCTCTACGCCTCCGTGGTTCTGGTCATTGGCAAATTTGTGCGCGAGTTCTTCAGCGGCATCTCCCACACCATCATGTTCGAGGAGCTGCCCAACGTGGACCGGATCCTCAAGCTGTGCACCGACATCTTCCTGGTGCGGGAGACGGGCGAGCTGGACCTGGAGGAGGACATGTACGCCAAACTCATCTTCCTGTATCGATCACCAGAGACCATGATCAAGTGGACGCGGGAGAAGACGGAGTGAGGAAGAGGAACAGCATTTCCTCCTCCTCCTCCTCCGAGGAGGAAATGTATTAATATTTTCATTTATGGAGCTAACCCTTTGTTCCCTGGAGGGACGAGTTGGTTGGAGACGTTCCAGGACACGTTGGATAAGATCCTCGATCCAGATATAAGGATGGATTTTTTCAAAGCCCCCGCTCAGCATGATGAACGGCTCCTTTTCTGGGTTTTTACAGACTTGGCAGAGAAGCTCCCTCGTTGATTCTCCATGACGACCACATCTCACTGTTTCAGTCAGATTTTTTCCCCCTCCGACAGCAGAGAAAGTCACGTGTCACCAACAGTCCAATCAGTTGTTGTCGTCCGTGGCGCTCCACGTCGCCACGACGTCTAGTTCTGGAGAGGTGACGCCTACGTGGACACCGTGTGAGGTGTGTCTGCGCTGTCCGTTTTCTTCTAGTCGGTCCACTCTGAGCCCTCAAAGACTCTTCATGTTCTCATGGGTCTGATCGGATTCACACATGACGTCAGGGCTCCACCATCATCACTGAACGGTTTCAGACTCATTTCTACTCATCGTGTGACCAGGGGGTGTCAGTTTCCTTCTCCTCCAACTGGAGCGTTGGATCGCGAGCTCCTGTCCGTCCGTGTTTTTAAGAACAGGAGCAGGAGTTTTGTAAAGGGTCGGACACAAACAGAGAATCTGTAGCTGCCTCATGGTTTATATCAGAGGACACCAACTCATATCACAACTTGTCTGTCTCAGGAAGAGCTGTCTTCACTGAAAACAACACTATAGAGAAATGACGTATTTAACTGGCATGAAATGTAACGTGGATGTTGTTCACCGAGCCGGGGGCCGTCCCAGAAGCAGTTTAATGAGTTGCTTTGTCCTGAAATGAAGGAAAACTGCTGATTTTTCAGTCCTGTTTTCACGTAAACTGACAGAAATCCAACTGAACTTTAACGTTTGGTATGTTTGGGACTCCAGATCCTGCAGCGTTTTTCTCGTTTCACGATGAACAAACTCCGTAAACGTGTCTCTGGAACGATCCCCCGGTGCGGTGGGCCGATGTTTGCTGCACAGATGACACGTGTGAACCTGGAGTGTGGACAGGGTCGGCGACGGAGCAGCAGAGGGCGCTGTCGCCCACTCAGGTTACTCGGGCCTCTGTTTGTTTTCGTGAAAGGAGGTTCTGTCGTCGTGGTGACGGTCACTCCCCTCCAAAGGCCTGGAACACCCTCGGTCCCGCTGTGCACCAGAGGACATTGTAGCATGAGAGCAAACCTTCATTATTGCCATGACTAGTTTTCATTACGAGTACATACAAGTCGAACGAGACACGACGGAATGAAACGGGAACGTGTGTTCAAACCCGGTGGAGGGAAATAAAAACATGTAGGACGACGTCTCTCTTCTCCTCTGCTCCTTCTTAGACACACATGTACATATATTCTTTATTTTCTTGATTTGATCATGTTTCTTTTGAACATTTTTTAAATATTCTTTAAAATCTTAGTTGTTTAAAATATTAAACTGTGACAGATGACAACAAACAAACCTGATTCTGACAGTGTAGGAGGAAACAGAAAAAGAGAAGCAGATGTCACTTCCTCCTGCACAGGAAGTGAGGTGACTGATGAGACACCTGGAGCAGAGAGGTTCAAACGACAGAGAAGAAGGAGAAGGACTCGACCGACTGTTCCCTGAGCTCCACCCGACAGACCTGCAGCTGCTCACGTCCCAACGGTCAGATCCGTGTTCTCCTGTGAAGCTCTGACACACACACACACACACACACACACACACACGGACTAGTTTCCTTCTCATGTGCTCACTCAGTCACTCTTCAGCCGTCCCGACTTTGACGTTGCATGTTTTGAATTCACATGAAGTTTCTGAGTTGATGTGTTTCTTCTGGTTAGTTATCATTTCTTGATAAAAACTGAGATTTGTGGTACAAATGAAATGTATTAATATTTCTTAGTCACACATCATACACACTGAGATCTAATATATTTATAGTTTAACAGGAAGTGACTCGATGACTGGATTTGAATTATTCTCCTGTCTTGAACGATTTGTTGTTATTAAATCATCATTTCTTAGAGAACGTTCAGGTGCAGGAACTCGACAAAGAAAACCACTGAAAGCTGAAGATGTCACACAATGGAAATGTTTATTGATGCTGTAGTAATTAACGTACAAGTCGCCAACAGCAAGAAATGGGAACACTCGCTCCCTGACGACCGGCTGTCAAACACGTGATGGGGGGAATCCGCTGTTCCACTGGACCGTTATTCTTTTTACAATGTCATGTGCAGCAAACCGAGACACAACTGTGTGTGTGTGTGTGTGAGAGTGAGTGTGAGGTAACACACACACACACACACACACACACACACACACACACACCAGGAGGTAGACAAACAGGGAACCGGTCTACGACGACAGGCGACGAGCTGCGGCGTCCACAGCGGCGCATGGGACTGAACGTGAATATTAACGAGCTGATTTGCATATTGATTCATACGGTCATGAACACAGCATCAATTAATTCTGTACAAATACACACCGATACACAGAAGACCCCAGGACACATGACTGAGAATCTACCACAGAAACATCTACAGCTCCACAAAGACAGAAAGAACGCTGAACAACACCGAGGATCAGGTTCCTGAAATGTGGGAACAGACATGTCTCCGTCATTATGGTAATCCTGTTCTCTAGTCGTTACCGTAATAACAGCTACTTGTCTGTGAAGTGCAACGTCTCCACGTTCAGGAACCGATGGACGTGTCATTACGGTAGTCTGACGTGTGCTAGCGTGACCCAGGGCTGTTGTTCTAAGTTACTGTTTTCCACAGGAGGCCGTTGGGCGCCGAGGGGCGACGGTCTGTCAGGTTGATTTACTGAGGGGGGGTGTGTGCAGCAGGCTAACTCAGGCTAACACAACCCGCCTTCGTACTCGTCCTCGTCGTCGGCTGCGGCCGGTGCCCCGCTGGCGCCCCCTTGTGGCGCTGCGGCAGCCTTCTTCTTCTTTCCTCCTCCCCCAGGTACCCGCAGCGAGATGGCCAGCTTGGCGTACTGAGAGAGAAGGGAGCGGGGGATGAAGCGGCTGCTTCTCTGGAGGTCACGTGACATTCACTTGTCTGACATTAGGTCCACACCCCCACGACCTTTGACCTTACAGCTACTGCACATTATTTATACCAATCACTTCTTGGAGGGACGTTGTCCTCTCCAGACGTACCAGTTAAAATAAAATAAAATGCTGCTTGTTTCTAATTGATCACGACTGCTGATGTTTATAATGATAGAAAATACAATCATTCTCATTGTTGTTGCTGTTATTACATCCCTCTCATCCATACCAATATGTTTATTGCACCGTTCATGCAGACAAGCTGCTCAGAGTGATTCCCATCGATGGAGACTGAAACAAACAAACACCAACAGCGGCGTTCATCCTGTCGTACTCACGTCGTTGTCCATGTACTTCAGTAGAGGCGAGTTGCACACACGATAAACCTGGTCCTCGTCCTGCTCGTCATAGCCCTGAAGCAGCGTTTCCATGGCAACGCAATCCTCACTTCCACTGTAGCCGGGCAGACTGGTGGAGATGGGGCGTCAGGTGTTGATGTGACGGAACATGAGCGTGAACGTGAGCGGCGTCGAGACGATGTCTGTCCTCGTACCTGTAACTCTCTCGGACACATTTGTCAGCGGCTACATAGTCGCCTCTGTGGAGATGAATCAGCACCTGAGCCGTGGTTTTCTTGAGAACGCAAATCACAGAAGAGAAGTTAGAGAAAACACGAGACAGGAACTCCAGTAGAGAAGCTAACGGCTAACGGCAGGCTAACGGGGCGTCTCTGACATCAGCAGATGACGACGCTGATTTAACCCTCAAACACCGACAAGGTAGCATACCGTAGACTACCGTAATTACATGAATATTTGCTCAGAAAATGTGGTGGTTCCTGAGCTGAGAAGTGTCACTGGTTCCTTCACCTGCAGTGAAGAAGGATCTAGAAGGAGGAAACAGACATGTTGCTGTCATTACGGTAATCCCATTCACTGGACGTCTTCTCCTTGTAGCTCCTCCTTCACACCAGGTGGAGGACACGTTCCATGTTGTCTGTGTATGCCAGCAGACCTCCATCAGCGGTGTCAAAGGTCGTCTCCACCCACCTTGAAGCACATCGGGAAGTTCTCGATCTCCTTGTACATGTTCTTCTCTTTCTGCAGAGCGACCGCTGCTTCGTCCAGCCTGGGAGGGGAAACACCCACAGTGAGGACGGACACCTGCACGTCAGCAGCCAGCAGGGGGAGCCGTCCGTTACCTCTTCAACCTGACCAGCAGTCTGGAGGCTTTTCCCAGCAGCTCCACTGCCTGACGCAGTCGGTCCTCATTCTACGCACCAGACAGGAGGGTAAACAGGAAGTGACCATCACCAACGGCGCACCCCCCCTGGCTCAGACTCTGGAGGAGCCTCGGTTTTACCTCAAACACACCGGCTGCCTTCTGGTACAGGTCCACGGCCTTCTCCAGGTTCAACGGCTCGATGAGTCTGAGAGGG
>CAAKHB010007948.1:45181-59144 GCA_901007665.1 Aeoliscus strigatus | reverse complement strand
CCCACAGTGCTGTAACAATTAATGGACACTAACTGATAAATCAAACAGATTGTTTAATTTAAAAAAATCAAAATGAAAAAATAAACCAGTTCCAACTTTTTAAGTGGAATATTTTCTGTCGCGTCATGTGCGCATTTGATTTATTGTCTATAAACAATTACACACCTTCAAGAGATGATGTATGTGGTGTTTGAAACATTTCCATGGGTGGAGACTACCTGAAGTGAGCGAGCAGCAGGCCTCCCAAGGAGGAACCACAGATGGAAAAACCCATGGCAATGACACCGTTCCAGAAGCCGAGCTCCCGGGCCGTCATGTGGTTGTCCAATAGGAAAAGAGGAAACATGGTCACTGCACCCTGCTCACCTGCACACGGGGGTCACAGCAAGGAGTGAATGGAGGAAAGATAAGGATGAGAGCAGAGAGGACACAGAGAAGAAAGGAAGCAGGTGAGACAGGAGGTGGAACAAACTAGTGTAGTTTTATACATAGAGGTACATACATAGTTACAAAGTTACACAGGATTCTACTGTGTACATACAGTGACTACAGTACATGAGATGATCCAAAGTGACAAACACTGCTGGAAAGACGGCTGTAGAACCGCATACAGTACATCCAGAGGCGCCACAGCCAGGCCTATTCCTGGAAAGTGTCAATAATAGATGCCTGACAAGAAAACGAAAACCCTCAGTCACTGTATCAAACGGCGGCCTCGCACTTTTCCTAAAGCACCAAAAGAAAAACACAACAAAAACAGAAAATCTTCCAAAGATGAAACAGACCTCACAAAGACCTTTCAGTCAAAATAAAAAGTTTCTGTCAGGCAGTCAGACTTTCTCTGTGAGGTGTTGAGTGTGGGGGTAATGTTCTGCTGAACATTACAGTAAAATATTCAGAGGCGCCGACTATACGCCATTATTATATTAATGGAGACTGACTTCAGACAGTCAGTGGGACCAAGGAGCTGCGTGAGTGACAGCTGGTTCCCAGACTGCTGTCAAAGACGACACAACACAACCACGACTCGCTCACTCAGTCAGCCAGGAGACAAACAAAAATAGAGGAAGAGGAAAAGAGACAGATGAAACAGACTGCAACAGAAAAAAAACAAGAAGAGAGAAGCTCCCAGTGAAGGAGCGCAGCAGCAGAACGAGTGTCACCGCTGGAGCTCAACCCTGCTGAAAGGTGGAGGAGTGATGTGTGTAGAAACACCAGCTTCCCTCTGCTGTCACGTCCTCACACTGGTGCTTTTGCTTACACTGACGAGACGCCAACAGTTTTATAACCACGAGTCATGCTGTACGTATGACGGAAAGACAGATGATGATGTTCTGACAAAACTTGGAGGTCCAGACTTACGTCGTCTAATAAATTTGGATCGTCTCTGGATCATTAACTGTGAACAGAATCATTTTGGACCAATCACACGGAGGAAACACGTTGGACGTTTCTTTCAAAAACACACACACACACACACACACACACACATATATATATATATATATATAAAACACGTATGTATATGTGTGTGTGTGTTTATATATATGTGTGTGTGTGAGAGAGAGATTGATATTAATTAAATTTTTTCTTCAGTTGTTTTTGTTCGGGCTGCTTTATGAGTGTGGATTTTTGTTATGTGCATTAAAAGATTCACAAAACATCACAACACAGCAGCTCACAGTTGTTTGCCTCGTTGTTGCCTGTCAGTCAGCATGCAGGGTGAATGTGTCTGTCGACAAGGGGTGGAGTGGCTTCTTCTCCCTTGGTAAAAACTTGTCACTATCAAACGAACACGTGCTGCTGTAACCGCTGCACTTTCTGCTGCTGTTCACCAATGAGGGTTGTGAAACATCGTCCAACGCCACCACTCCTGCAGCGGGTCGTAGTTTTTTCGTCTTTATAACGCCAGTTGATGATCCCTGACCTACATCTTTCTACGTGTGGTTCTGGTAGTTAGGAGAATTCTAACAATGATCAACGAGTGGATCTATTGGAATCTAATCAGACCTCCTGATAGCACACCCAGTTCTCCTCAATCTCAATCTCGCCATCGGTCTGCTGAGCTGTCAGCAGATGCATCAGCTATGACGCATCCACCTACATAAAGTAAAAACAGTGCTGCCTGGATTGTTTACCCATGATTCTGTGCTCCTGTGCTCCTGCGTCTGCTGCCTGCCTGTTGTTCAGCTCATAGCTTTCAGTCCTGCTTCAGCTAATTATTTCTTTAAACAGGGGGCTGGGGAAGCAGACAAACACAACCGGCTGATTATTCCTTTCTATAAATATTCTCAAAGCAACAATTGTCCATTTCTGCAGGGATTTCATTAGAACATCTGCAAAGATTAAACAAGCAGAGCAGAGGGGAAGGAGAGAAGGCTGGAACAAGGGCAGAGAGGATGAGAGAAAGGAAACTGAGAGGCAAGGGAAAAAAAGGAAATAAAGACCAAAAGAAAGTCACTGAAAATTATGAAAAATGAAAGAAATTCAGAACAGACAGGAGATGAAACAGGACAAGACAAGCAGAAATGAAAGAAGAAAAAAAAAACAGCGGGATAAACATGACCTCGGTGACGAGAGAAGTCGGATGGAGAGACCACTAATGACCGAGGGAGAAGAGAAAACAAAGGAAGGATGGCAGCAGAATCCAGTGTTTGTGTTCCTAGCAGACACAAACAGACGTCAAGGAGAACAAACTACTTCATGTTCACTTGGGGATGGGACAGAAAAGAAGGAACGCACGTTGGGTTATTTCTGGTTTCAATCCTACCTTCTGGAAGACTCATGTCTTCAAGACATGAGAGAGACTGGATTCATTCTAACATTTAACCAGTCAACAGCAGGACGTTCCAAAGGTATATCGCTAAGATTGCGCTGCTAAAATTGTATTTCCATCTCAGACTTTGGTCCAAATCAGAGGACCTGAGTTCAGAATCCAAGATGGCGTCAGAAGTGCTGTATTTGATCTGTCGGTGCAAACTGTGTTCAATCACTCAGTTGATTTGTGTCCATATCAATGAGTTATACACACACTGTTTTATTTGTTGTCAGTGGGAGTGTAGTTGATATGGTGTAGTTGGACGTGGAATACCACGGATTGTGTTGGTTAGACACAAAAACTAGAACAACTTTTTTCTTATCACCAACAATTGTTTTTTCACATGGAAACTGGATTTCAGACCTCAATTCCAAACAATCAGCCTTCTAACACACACAAAAAAAAATCAAACGTCTGGCTGAAACATCAGACAGCTTCCGCTGTCAGGTACATGTTTGTTTCATCACGTAACACTGATTTTGTTTCCAGTTTCTCAAAGTCACTGAATGTTCAAATGGAAGACACAGATCCCATTTCATCACCAGTTCAACAAATACAGCAACGCTGCTGCACAAGACTGAAACTTATCGACAGAAACAACATCCTATCGTTACAAGCTAAAAGACCCTGTTTGTTTGCATCATTTAACTTTATAGTAGAGTCATTTGATTCTATTCTACTCCAAAAAGTGTGGTTCAGGTTGTTGTCTGAGTCTGATAAGAGTCAAACAGAATCAAATTTTAATAAAATATCTACAGTGACACCTCCATCCCTGGTGAATGGACAAGGAGTTGTGTGTGTGTGTGTGTGCACGTGTGCTGAGGGAGGATCAGGGCAGGATAATGGCTAGAAGAGGGTGAGAGGTCAGTAAGGAGAGAGAGGACAAATCCTAACATCTACGCTGTAGCTTATACGACAGAGATCAATGACCTGCAGAAGGACACTGACAAGACAATAACACAGGTTTTCTGAGCACACACGCACGCATTGTCTCTCTCTCTCGCTCTCACACACGCACACCATCCATATACTTTAAGCTCCTCAAGCTCCCTGAGGATGAAAAGGTAAACAGACCCCTGTGTAAACTCACAATATCCCACATATATTTGTCTACTGAGACAGACACACACATTCCTATTGAGGCATCAAACATGACAGATACAAAGATACAAATATGCAGACTCTTGAGTTTGTGGATATGTATGATGTGGTTTGTAAATGAAAAACAGTTGTTAAAACACAAAGATGACCTCAATATATATAAGCAAAAACTGTTGACACCTCCAAACAGACACGGAAGCATTGTCTTATTAAATCTTTCCCCTGTTGTGTGTCTACATGGACAAATGTGTGTATTTCCACGAGCATTCTGCTCTACGGCTCTCACAGGGCACCATGTGGTGGTTGTTCATTAATTTATCCCCTCCATCAGTCGCAAGCCCTCTGGAAAATACCCATCTCGCTCATTAGGTCTGCTGCCTAAACCCCCACCCCCACAACCATCCAGTCCCGTATGTTTTTGAATCAGTAGTGAGGATGGACCACAGGTTTGGGTTAGGATGTGTGTGTGTGTGTGTGTGTGTGCATCGCAAGTGCACCCCCTCCTCCTCAGGTGTAGTGATTCACAGGTAAAACACACAGTTAACAGTAGAGGGCAGTAGTGCATCAGTAACCAGGATGTCACAAGAACAAACAATAACTGAATCATTCTTCTGTGGACGTGTTTGCTTCTAACACCAGTGGCCTCATTCTCATCAGTCACAGGTTTTTGAGGAGTTAGTATTTATCAATCCTGACATATTGTCCATCCTCTTTTCATCACCAGCTGTCCCCAATAAACTGAACAGATTTCACCATTAACCCTATCTTTGCTTTGTTTCTCCTGTTCATCCATCATTCACTGCATATGTGCACTGCACACTTATAAACTGAATTTAAACACGTGGAGGTAAAGGTATTTAGTTAGATTTCTGTCAATTAACATGGAAATACAATTGAAAAATCATTTCCCGTCATGTCAGGATGAACAAACTCTGGATTTTCACTAAACTTGCTTTCTGGAACAGTCTGAGGACAGTTTAACTTAACTTCCCTCATTCCACTTGATAATATTGTACTGTATTTTGATGAGTTTGCAAACTCCTCTTACTTCTTTACTGGTCTTTTATCACTTATATTTATCTACTTGTTCCTCTCTGTCCTTTTCCTTCCATCAGACGGTTCTCCCATCATGCCAGTGATCTCAGTTGACACCAGGGTCAAAGGTCAGTCACAAGGGTACCGTGTTGGACACACTAGCGCAAAAACACAGTTCATTAGAGACAGACTCGGGGTGGCGGTGTTGAGGGGGGTATGCGCTTGTGTGCGTGTGCACGCGCAATGGGAGGGGAGGTCAGACAGATCACCGTTCTCACACAAATATGCGCACACACCCCTTGAACAAAAACAATACTGTCTCACATAGGCAATTAGTCTGAGATATGCAGCCTCGTCTGAAACATTACACAATCCTTTCCCCCTGCGAAGGTGGGAAATATTCAGCAGGACATGTTGATGATTGTCATATTGAAAACATGAAGAGTAATTGTCCACTGAGATTGTGTGTGTGTGTGTGTGTGTGTGTGTGTGTGTGTGTGTGTGTGTGTGTGTGAGTGAGAGCGAGTGTTGTGGGGTGGGGGGTTTATTCCCCAGACAGATTAGGGGCTCCAGCCAGCCTTCATATTTTGTCTCGTAGTGTTGTCTGCTGGGGCTCATCCGATTACAGAACCACCCTTAACTCTCTCTCACACACACACACACACACACACAACTTAAAAACAAAGGCATATACATCCACAGACATACACAAGTGAATGGTATGCAAATGAGACAGGACAATGACATTTCCACCACCCACAAACACACACCAACGTGTTTCTTCTTCCATCTCAGTTTGTGAACGCCGCAGACACAAAGACACTCTAATCCTTACATAATCCCCTTCTGCTACCAAACACCAAACTCCTGGTCGTATCTGCTCACACACCAGCTCGTCTCATCCTAAAGTACTTTTCAGTTTTTGTTTTCACTCAGCAACAATCTCCTGAACATCAGAAACAGTCAGTACCAACGTAATATTCAAACAACACAATATTGTAGTTCAACTCCTTTAGAGCTGTAACATTTAAAAAAACACTGTTTTATTTGATTTAAAAACACTTTATTTATTTAAAAACACTGTTTTTATTCCAGTGTCCACCAACAGGACCTGTGAAGTCTTAAGCTGCCTTTAAATAATTACTACCCAAACTTCCTCAACATACTGAGACTGCCGTGAGCTGTTAGGAAAAGCAACAGAGACATCGAGTGGTCAATTCTGAGCTCTACATGCAGACGGCAAGAAAACAAGAGCAGTTGACAATGGGAGAAAAGAAAATAGTAAGGACATTAGATTAAATTTTACATCTTTACATTTATTTGCTTTTGGGTTTTTTTTCTAGTACATACAAAAACCTGTAAGGTCGAAGTCAATGTGCTTTTCATTCTCTGAGAGAAGTCATAAGAATGCGTGTGTGTGTGTGTGTGTGTGTGTGTGTGTGTGTGTGTGTGTGTGTGTGTGTGTGTGTGTGATTAACATGATGAAGCAGGAGTGTGTCTGTGTTACTCCATCATCCCTGAATGACCTCAGAAAAGGATTTTTGTCCTGAACTTGTCTGTCAAGATGTACGGTCATTTGTGAAAAACTCTAAACTCTTTACTCTTTTAAGGGAAGCGAACCAGCACAGTGTACCCAGACAGACTGTGACCAGATTGTGAAAGAGAAGAGGTATTTCTCAGGCACCTGCTGGAGTGTTTATTACAGTACAATTAACAGTCAATTGCTAAAAAGCTAAACCCTATCGTATGAACCAAATGCTAAGTGCCTTGAACCCATTTTGTGAATTGGTCACCCTTGGGGTGGAACCTTAAACACTTTTCACCTAGTTAGACACAACCTACAAACATATTTTCACCCACTGAAACACAGTTTTGCACTTGGGATGCAAAGTTGATCAAAGTTGATCACACTTGTGTCTAATTATGTGATGAAACCAATATAAGCCAGTTCAGGGAACCCTGGTTGTTGAAGTTTTACTATGGACAGAAACAATGGGACGCAGAGTAAAAGGTGGTAGAGGAAAAAGAGGAAATATAAGAAACAACAAGTATTTCAGATGAAATACGGCAGCTGTCATAGACCATGTGTCTTGTTCACAGTTGTATAGTAGATACTGTAGATGCACTTTTGTAATTGTAATGCGATTCTTGTTTTATTCTTTTACATCAACTGCTAAACAGGATTTTGGTTTTGTTTAGCAAAATGTATTTTCCCCATTGTGAACAATGATTATTTTTACAGCTTTATGATCTGATAGTTGTGTTTTCCTTTTTTCTAAGTTGTGTGTAATGACTGTTCAGTGGTGTTTTTTATTTTGATTGACTCACTGAAGTGTTTGCTTTTGAGCATTGTTTGAACTGTTTTAAAGCAATAGATAATGTTCTGTTCCTTCTCATATTTATTCTCTGTGTAGAACACTTGTGTCTATGAACTCACCCAGTTTGTATGTGAGCACATACAGGACGGTCCACGCGGTGCCCGGCACTGCCAGCAGCTTCCTCCACACCCTCCACGGCCTCATAGCATCTACTCCCTGTCCGCCCTTCCTGTTGCCGTCTGCCTGCTGGGCCCTCACAGTCTCATCATCCAGGACAGGGGCCCCCCACACAAAAAGGGCCACACCTGCGTACACGAATGTCAGCAGCATAAACATCCATCCCCATCCAGCCACATCAATCACAGCCAGCAGTCCACCTCCGGCGAACACTGATCCAGCTTTGTAGCCGACCACCTGGGCTGTGTTACCGAGGCCCAGCTCCCCACGGCCCCTCAACAGTCCCACAGCTGCACCATCCACAGCAATGTCCTGCACAGAGGCCAGAGTATTCATGGCCAGCAGCGTCCCTGCTACTCCCCAGATATGCGCCTCTGGGGCCAGTACAGAACTAGAGAGACATGTCAGTGCCAGCCCAGACACCGTCCCCACCAGCCATCGACGCTTGGTGCCGACCCGGTCCACCAGAGGGGCCCAGAGCACCTTGAGCACCCAAGGGAAATAGAGAATCTTGGTGAAGCCGATGCGGGTGAGGGAATGACCAGCGCCGCGCAGATAGACAGGAAGCAGTGAAGACTGGAGGCCATAGGGGATCCCCTGGACAAAGTACAGCAGGCCCAGGAACACTAGTTTGTCATTCATCATCTGTCTTCAAAGGTGATGCAGTGACTGAGCAGGTAATGCAGCGGTCCATTGGTTCAGGACGCTCTGATCGTTACAGGGAGCAGATCCCACCAACAGGCCGACACACTTCACCTGGAACGAAAATATAATTATGAACTTTTGACCATGGGATTGTCATAATAATAATATATATTCTATATATGCCCCCTTCAGGGCACTCAAGGACACTTTGCTAAGGTAACCATAAAAGGCATGTTTCACACAGCTAAAAAAAACAATCCCACACCAGAAGCACCATGCTCACAGTTCAAAGGCTAAACACAGTGTTAAACCCTACAAACAGCAGGTTGATACGAGACCTCTGTTCTCTGACCTGAACTAGCCAGCTGAGCTAACGTGGCTAATGTTGTCAAACACTGAGCTGACATAAACGGTTTACAGTTCAGGAGTGACCGCTGTTTCTTCTCCTCTTCTTCTTCTTCTTCTCATAGATGAAAGCACAAACATAACTCTGGTTGTAGAGTTTTACAAAAGCGATAACGGTTAGCTGGACGTGCCTGACTTTATTAGCTAGCAAGTTAGCTGCCTTAGACATCCTAACACTCCCAGCCAGTAAAACAAACAGCTTACAAAAGTAATTTACAACTTGACACTCTTATTTATTGCTTTACTAGTAAACCAGCTGAGTATCTGTCATGAGATGAATCCTGATAACATTACATACGACAAAAGGAAAGTTGATTAGCTTAGCCTTGCTTACAGTAATCTGCTCCGGCTGTTTGTAGTTGGTTGTCTCTGAGTGAGCTATTAGGTTGCCAGGTACGGTAGCTCAAATCCTCTTCTGCGGATGGCAAACGGTATGTTTTATGCCTTTTTACAGTCACGCCAACTGTCATAATATATTATTTAGTATTTTACACATTTCTTTTATTAGCTACCTGCTGTTACAAAAGATCACAAGCTATTAGTTGTTTGTCAAATCTGGCAACCCATGTGGTACTGCAGGAGATCCACAGAACACACTGATCACTTAACACACTGACATTGTGGTTGAATCATCTTTTTTGCAAATAAAGAATAAAGTTAGGGGAGCATGGGTGAGCATATCTTGTTCATGGTTCTGTATGTATGGTAGAGTATATGGTATTCTGTATGGATGGTATAGTCAGAACGGTATCTTAGGTCAGAAAACAAACAACTTCAATGGAAAAAGACTTTTATTTGCAGAGTGTCCAAGCTCCTTCAAGGGGATTCACGCCTCTTCACACACCTGTTTGCAGCTGTGTCACAGGTGAGAAGAGCGGGAATGGAGAGCGATAACTTGTCTGCTGAAGCTGTGCTGATCCCATGTTGCTCTTCACACAATGCTGTTCTTTTATATGTTCTACATTTCATGAGACATCAAACAGTAAAGCTGTGAACCTTCAGGTTTATGACTTTGTCATTTGTAAGTGGACACACAACCCGTCATTAATTTTCACCACCGCAGAGAGCGAGCAGAATCTTCTCATAGTCTCCTTTAGTGTCATCCTGTGGAAGACAGAAGTGTGTAAATATTCGCACACTGCTTTTATCACAGTACAGTTAATTTCATGTTCAGCATCTATGAATTTGTTTGTTTTCTCACCAGAATATCTTGGTAGAGTGTTTTGCCGTAGTTCTTCTTGTACTCATCCTTGATCCGTTTCAAGTCTTTCTCGGATCGGCTAACCATGATACGGGTGAGGATGTGTTTGCGTGTTCCTGAACCCTGAAAGACACAAAACAACATCAGAGAGGGAAGTCATGGAGTCATCGTTTCCTGCGCAGACTGTACCTTCATTGCCAGGTTGAGCTTCTCAGCAAAGAATGCAGGTCTGCTTCCAGCACACTTCACTGGAATGAATGAAAAACTATTCAGGTTGGTGTTCAAAGAAGTGGCTGGGTGTGAAGTACTGAAGGTCTGAGTCTTTACCTAAAGCTGTGAGACAGCGCTCGATATCACCCTTCATCTCTAGGTCAATGGCTTTTGCCACGTCCACTTTGCTGTACTTTGTGTATCTGTCAAACACTGAGAGTGGACAGACACAGAGTGTGTCAGAGACACACAACGGACAGACTGATGGTACTGAGGAAGGCAGCAAACCTTGACGAAGATGAGTAGCGCTCCTGGAGGTGAGGATGTCGATGAAGGCACTGCAGTCTTTGCCCTTCCTGCCCTCACCTGCCTCATACAGAGATCTGGCGTCACTGTCAACCAGCTGCTCACACACTCCCTCAGTCCGGTTGGCCTGTGACGATCCAAAACAGAACATCACGACATATGGTGGTGCATTTTGTCATTGGTGTTTTTATGAATATCATTCCTAACCCTTGTACTGTTAAGAGAAAGCTGTACACAATTTCTTGAATGAAAATAAAGAATTCTGATTCTGATAATGGAGAAGTTGGCATCTCACAGAGGGCACCTGACAGGATGGGAGGTGGTGCAGCAAAACATACCACTTCCTGTATGACAATGCTCATCGACCTTGGTGCTCAGGGGCAAACCGCTCTGCTGTCAGGCTGCATTCGCACTAGCCCTGTTTGGTTCTGTCATCCAACTCTACAACTGCTCAGAAAGTCTGATTCGCTTGAGGAGGTGTTAATGCACAATAGACTAAAAACATGGGTCTGGGCTCACCTCAAGAGAAGGAGAGACAGGAAGCTGACTACGATATAGGGCATTGTGGAGACCGATCGCTGGGATGGAAATTTGGCTGGTTGTCAGACGTGGAGTGAGAAGGAGGTTTAAAAGTTTTTAGTTGAACACAACTGCTGCACAAAGGTGAAAAACTCGTGCATGACCCAATAGATGAATGAGGTTTCTTGTTCATCATTAAATTTTACATTTATTTGCTTTTGGGAGTTTCTTTATTCTACAGTAGGCGCCCTTCAAACCTTCCAAAGTTTTGGTTCTCATCACTAGGCTGTTCTGTACCAGGCCTCTGTACCAGCTTCACAGAGATTGGTCATTTCAATCAGGTGTAAAACAGGCTAAAACAACGACATGTGGGAAAGAGGGTCCCTGAGGACCAAGGTTGAAGACCACTGCTGTAGGACATTCTAACTGTGGACGCTGTCCTACCTTACAGAGCTCGATGAGGGCGGCTCTGAAGTCTCCGCTGGTGTCAGACCTGATGTCCTCCTCCAGCTCCTTCTTGAACTCTTGGAAAAACATGATAGGACAATCGTGTATGATTTCATCTCCTTCATGTAAAGCCACATCAGAAACTCCAGAGACTGTTCACTTCCGCTTTCAGCATGAGAACAAACACCACCACTCTGCTGAGTGTCATGTATGTGTGTTCAAGATGAGTGAAAGCTAACGGACACTAGCATCAATCAATCACTTGCGTTTGTTTAAAGGAAGCGAATTACAGCGCACAGCTCATTCATGGAACAAAAACACACTTCCTGTCTCCACACACGCACACACACACACACAAAGGCTAATCATCTCATACAGCTGGACATCTGTTTGCACGCACCTTCCCTATAGACCTTCTTTATTTCCAGAATCTCAGGGTTGTTTCGAGAGACCAGAATCTCGATGAGGGTGTCCTCGTCCGTCCCTATGCCCTGAGACAAGGACACAGAGACAGGTTGTTAATTCTACACTGGGAGTTTAAAACAAAAACTGCCCCTCGCCCTTTAAGAAAACAATACTTTAACATGTGGATGTGGGCGGGAGTCACAAACTGAACTCTCTGTACTGGAACTTACACACACAAAAAAAGGCCTCAATGTGGGCGGGGCCAGGACACAAGCTAAGATACGCACACTCACACAGTGCTGTCCACTGGTTGACGTGTGTGTGTGTGTGTATACCTTCATAGCCTGTTTCAGCAGATGAGCATCATACTGAGCCGGTGTCTTCAGCAGACCCATCACCACGTCCTCCAGATCTCCTTTCAGAGCCTTCTTCAGCGCTGACTCCAGAGACTGAGACAGAACCCAGGTGAAGTTGGTGCTCTCTGTGATTGACAGCGTGCGATCATGTATAACATAGTCCTCTTACTTTGCCACTGGCCTGCTGATAAGCCTCTTTGATCTGCTGCCGCTGCTCGTTGTTCCTTTTCACGAGAACATCGATGATGGTGTTTTCATCCACGCCTGCACACACCACATCAAACAGCTGCTGAGTTCCTCTGGAAATGTAACTTGTTCCTCAGTGTTAAATCTAATAGTTGTATAACCATTTCACTGACTTCAAAATGTAACTAATTCCATTGAATTAGTTTTCTAAATGTTGAATTAATGTTTTCAACTGTTTCAAATGTTTCATGTGTCAGTGTTTGAACTTCCAGCAGCATCAACACTGACTCCTGTCAAACTGCTTTAAAATCATTAAACACATCATCATTCATTTACACACTCAAATATGATTTTGCATAAATTATTCTGATGGAACAAAAATAAAATAAATGCAATTACATATTTGACTCCACTGATGTAACGATACAGTTTAGTATCAGTAACAGTTATGTTCATTTTGTAATTAAATGATGTAATGCTGTGACACATCATGTGGGCTAAGGTGCTTTATTGCAGTTTAGCCAGCAGGGGGTGCAGAACTTTGCCCAGATTCCTGACAGAAAGGCCACCCACCCTTCAGAGGTTGAGACCCTGAATGTATGTCTGCAGCTAAAATAAAACCTAGTAGTTTTGTCAGCTTGATCTGTTCAAATTGTTCAGAGAACTGGAAAGAATAATAAATTAAACATGCTAAATGGAACAAGAACCAGTTTCATCAAGGACTTATACCTCAGGCTCCTTTACGACTGAACTTATTTTTATATTTGGGCACATGATTAGTGAAAGTTAATGTGACAGAACTCCTGCAGGGCAAACGTCTGCTGAGAGCTGCAGCCCCTCGTGCTCCAAAGGAGAGACGAGTTCCCACAGGTCCTGGGTGTTTGTGCCCGTGTTGTGAGACCTTTCGCCTTGATGGCCTGATCCAGAACAGCTGCATCACCACTGGGGCTGAAGTTGGCTGCTGCTGTCACAGTTCCTTCGTTCTTCAAGACCTGAGAGACACAAACGAGTCGATGCGTGTTTGGTCAATGCTGGACTCGGAAGCAGCAGTATGTAGGAGGAGGGGATGTGTCGAGAAGGACTCACCCTGCATCTCTACAGAGATATTTAACTGGATTTTACCATTGGATTCTTGTGACATATTCACTGAGAACACTGCCTGTCCTCAGACACAGCGATGTCCCTGACATGCCTGAGCAGCAGTGGTACAATATTGTGAAATGATGAATTCACCTTGTGAAACTTCTTCTGAGTTCATGTTCACAATCCAGGAAAAAGAGGAAGGACCGTTTCATCCTGCTGAGTTCATAAAGGGAGGAGCTGAATTCCTGCTTCTATGAGTCACACTCTCACAAGACCCAGAATGCTCTGATTTCTACAGTTTTACTGTGTAAATAATGTTTTTCTCTCCCTTTCACTTTAATAATGTCTTTCTTATCTTGTGTCCTTTCCTTCCCTCCACGTCATTCATTCCTCCTTTTACTCCACAAGCTCCACCCAGTAAACTCTGCCCAACAGTATTTTCCAGTCCAACATACCACAGGAAAGAAAAACAGGGGAAACAAACTGGTTGTCGTTAGCAACAGGCCAGAAACACAGTTACGTACCGACTCATCCGGCATGCCCAGATAGATGGTCTGCTTCATTAACTCAGATATGAAAGACATGGTGGTGGACTGCTTGAGTCTGGAGGAGGAGAGGGGACAAGAGGAGAGGAGAGGAGAGGAGAGGAGAGGAGAGGAGAGGAGAGGAGAGAAGGAAAGCAGAGTAGAGAGAAAATCTAAAATATTTTCCAACATTCAAAGAAGAAATGATCACATTCCTGAGTTTGACA
>CAAKHB010007948.1:20566-43066 GCA_901007665.1 Aeoliscus strigatus | reverse complement strand
AAAGGTGCCTGGGAGACCAGCAGCCAACCCACTGGCTTTGAGGAGCCTGATGTATCTACGCAGTCTGGACGGACCCAGGGGATCGGTCCGGTGCTGGAGGACGTCCCCGGCTGTGTGCCGCAGCTCCAGGATGAGACGCCATGTGCAAGGAATCCAAACAAACAGTTCCAGTGTGGGGATGCAGCAGGTCCGACTCTGAAGTAGTATCAGCAGTAGTACCAGCAGTAATAGCAGTATTTGTCTTCTTGTCAACAGAATCATTCAGATTCTTGCCATAACTTCCCTTTGTCCTCTCAAAGGTGTTTTGAGAAGAAAGTAATGCCGTGACGACACACCCACATTCCTGTCGCAGGAGAGAAAAAGGAAGGAAAGAGGGCAGAAAGAGAGAGGATACAGAGGACCGAGAGAGAAGAGCAAGAGAGGAGAGAGAGAGAGAGAGAGGGAGAGAGGGAGAGAGGAGGTGTGGTAAGATGAGCGATGAGCAGACGTGTCCTGTGTCAGTGTACAATATCATGAATTGCTGTTGTAAAATTAACTGTGGTTTTTAATTCACTACACACCTAATAACCCCTGAAATAGTTCAGTGTGAAACATGAAGAAGTGACAAAGCATGTTTTTAAGCTAACAAATAAAGCTTTTCAATGAATTTCATGTGTTTTTCAAGCTTCATACCTTCTTCATACACTGTCTCTTTTGTTCTCACATGGTCTGCGTGTCTGTGTGTGTGTGTGTGTGTGTGTGTGTGTGTGTGTACATAACACTCTTGACATATCTCTCTTTACTCTGTTTCCTGCTGTTCGACCAACGAGCAGCTGGATGAGCTCAGAGATCTGAGAAGGAGGAATGAGGAGGAGGAGTGTGGAAGAAGGGGAGGAGTGAGACAAGGCCCTGTGGTTGCACAGAGAAGAGTTTGGATCGGAATCTGATGTAGGCCGCAGGTCTTCATACACAACAACTGGAGCGCCTCCCTGTGGCGCTCCAGTTGTTGTGTATGAAGACCTGCGGCCTACATCAGATTCCGATTAGAGAACTACCAGGTATGCAAACGCAGAAAACATGGCCACCCACTTCTTCTGCATCAGACATTTTACATTTTATATTATAGTATATTATATATGTGAATGCAACATACATGTTATTATTATTATTATTATTATTATTATTATTATTATTATTATTATTATTATTATTATTATTATTATTATTATTATTATTATTATTATTATTATTATTATTATTATTATTATTATTATTATTATTATTATTATTCAGACATATGTGTGAACATGTAAAAATGTGCCATGCTCTGCCACTGCCACTAGAGGGTGATAAAAGAAAAAGTGTGTGAATCAGAGTTCCTTAACCTATAGCAGTGATACACACACACACACACACACACACACAGTGTTCACTCTGGGAGCAAAGACAAAGCAACTCCAGTGTTCAGGAGTAGAGTCAGAAAACTGGCTAAAGTAGATTTAACTGATTCACAGTTTGACTGTGTCACACCTAAATGACTCGACACTTCAGATTGTGTTCTATTGTTCTTCCCTGAGCGCCATAAATGTGTTTGTGTGAGCTGGACTCAAACGGACTTGCGCTTGCAGCTCAGGAGGTGAAATGCCATCAATGAGCTAATGCTAACGGACACACCATCAGTGTTTCAGTTCAGTCAGTTCAGTGGTCAGTGTTTACAGATGGAAGATGGATGACATCACTGCAGAGGCTCTGGCTGTTGCATTCAGGCGATTGCGTGCAATTTGTAAATGGTTGCTGCCAGCCTGGATCTATAGAATGAGGCCTGTTTCATAAGAGGCCCACTTGCAGCTAGGAAATCCGCTGATCAATCGGTTTGCAGAAAGAGAAAGAAGAGGCTTTGAGTTTTGAGTCCGTTTCAGCAGACAAAGTGAGGTGTCCTTGGTCGAGGTGCCTCTAGCCCATGACCTGTTCCTGTCCTGGGTCACAGGTTCAGACTAAACCCTGGTCTCACGACAAGCCTTGGTTAAGATTAAACCCTGATCTCATCAGTTTCAGCTCACAGATTGTCTTTTCTATGTCAAACAGTTGTCTATGGCTGTATTTTCTGGGCAAAATAATATCCTATAACTCCCCATTAGTCTCATGACAAGGACCGTTGCGTGCATCGTGTTGTTGGCCACTAAGTACATGTTGGCTGTGGTTTGTTGTTCTTCAATGACCATCTGCTTTAAATCTCACTGAGTCTCTGGACCAGAACAAAGTGAGGGACAAAGAGACCGTCCAGCACCAGAGACACATGAGAGGCAAAAGAGTTCATAGAGGGGACGGGGCCTCGTTCTCTCTCCTTCTCTGGCTATGTTTTGTTAATTAATCAACACAAACTAGTTCCCTGTAAATGGCTGCATACATGACCACCCACCATCAGTTGAGGCTGGAGAAACTGCTGTGCCAGGGGGTTGGGGATGGTGGGTTGCTGTCACAGGTATCTGGCCATGTACAGTCTGGTTTAACAGTCTGACGACAGTGGTCGACAGTGGTTATATACACAATAAGATGGTTGCAGCTGATGGACAGTGGTTGTTTGAATAGTCTTTGGTCTCAGCAAGAAACAAGTTGGACGTTTCTTTCAAAGACCAACAAAGGATCATTTCTATTTCATTGCCGTCTCTCCATCTAACTCTTCCCGTCTTCTCCAAAACTGCCATTGACTCATTTCTCTGACGACGTCACCTTGTTCATGACTCTGATCGGTTGGAGCTGTCCAATAGCGTGCAGTGGTCTATTACTCGTTGACTTAACCTCACAAAAAGTTAGGGATATTTGGCTTTCTGGTAAAATTTCAGGAGAAATCTAAAATGCTGAGGCATTGACCTGTTTCATTGTTGTTGTTGTTGTTGTTGTGGCTTGTTTCTATTCAAATGCCCTATTTTCATGCAATGATATCACTGTAGCCAAGTCAACTATCCCAAACTTTAGGTGAGTAGTGTACATCTTTCTATAGGTTCTACTGGCCTGTGGGAGCATGTGGGTGCAGTCAGAATAAAGAATGAACATGTCTGACTCCTAAAATGCTGGATAAACAACCAGAAAACATTTCTCTCTTTCACATCATTTATTTCTTGACCTTTCATGAAAAGGCTTTGTGTTGTCAAGTCAAATAGACTTCTGATATTAAATGGTGAAATCTGAGCGTTACTTCTCTAGCAGGGATAAATGAAATAACATGACTGGGGAACAGGATGTTCTTATGAGGAAATATTTGTGATTGTGTGGTTGTTTTGACTTTTTACATCCTAACACCTGGAGGAGACGGTGATCCGGTAGGGACGGGGTTTCATAGTCAGACCAAAGTCTGAGCTGAGGTCCAGCTGCTGTCCTGGAACACTGTGAACCTGGAGCCTCTGGAGCAACGTGGTGAGAAAGACAAACATCTCCAAACGTGCAAAGCTGTCACCTAGACAACGTCTCTTTCCCATGCCGAAGATGAGGACCTTCTCGGTCAGCTCCTTGTTGAGGAGCCCTGATGAACTCAGGAAACGTTCAGGGCGGAAAGTGTCCGGATCCTCCCAAAGATCACTGAATAATAACAATGAAAATAAATTCAGAGTTGATTCCTGCTTTTGTGACAAAATTTTATTTGTAGAGCATGAACAGTTGACTCTCACTCACGTGTCATGATTGACCTGATACTGGTTGATGAAGACACACGTGTCTTTTGGGATGAAGAATCCATTCAGAGTGATGTTTGCGGTGGTACTGGAACAGGAAGTAGAGAGAGTCTGAGCAACAGTGAAGGAACATTCAGTTCAGTAAAGATGCCGATGTCATACCAGTGAGGGATGGTGAACGGGACATAGGAGGCATGACGAAACACTTCATAGATGAACGCCTCTGTGAACACCATCATGGGTTTATCAGAGAACCGGGGAGATCGGGTGGTGCCAATGTGCTCATCTACAAGACAAAGAGATGCTGGAATGTATTGATATTTAGAAGCTGGATTCCTTGTGTTCTGGATTAGATCAAGGGCTAGAATATGGGTCTTCAAAGGTCCGCAAAGGTCCAAGCATTGAAGTAATATAACACGGATTAATTTCTTCATTGCCATTGTCATTTTGTTGAACAATGCATTTCCTTCAGAGTCCATATGGAAGACTGCAGCGATCCGGACTCGCTGACCCCTGGACTAGAAGATCAGTGTCAGAGAAAGGTGACAGGATGCAGAGACAGTAAATTGGAGGTCAAAGGTTAAGTTAAGTACAAAATAACAAAGAGGATGATACTGATGATCTGTTTTGGAAAACTATTACAAATACGTTGAAGAACATAAACTATGTTCTCGACCTTGCGTGTTACGTCCTTTGTGTTCATCTGGAACTCTCTCTAACCCTTCTGCCTTTCTTTCTTTGACTCTCTCTCTCTCTCTTTCGCTCTCTCTGTCCCTCGCCCTCTTTCTCTCGGACAATGCAACGTGCCTCCGAACACACTGCACTAGTTCTGTGAGCAAACTTCAAACATGGCTCTGGCGTCAGCAGACAGCCGGATCTTTTGTTGGTTCCAGTCAGAATCTGTCTGTCTGTCTGTCTGGACAAGTTTGTCTTATTGATGGTAATGTCCCATAAGTGGGAACACACACACACACTCACTCATGAGTGACACACTCAACATTTGCATATGCCATCATATGTCATCAGTTCTCATTAATGAAAAACTCTTTTCAGAGATATGAGATCTTCATGGAAGATCTTTGTTCTTTTTATTCTATAATTCCTCATCGTGTGAATTTCTTTCACAGGATTAATAAAGATAGATGAGGTAAATTATCTATCAATCTATCTATCGATCTGTCAAATTGACTTTACTCAACTCAATTCAAACTTCACCAACTTCACAATTAGTGTCACAAAAAGTGTTGTACATCAGAAGGCAAACAGTGTAATACAACAGTCCAAACAAAAACAAGGAAAGCAACATGACACAGCAACTAACATGAAACCGGATTAATAGGTGCTTAGGCAGCCACGTTGAAGGCTCTGTCGCGAGTCAGGACTTGGAGACGACTAGCTGGATCTGACTGGCTTCCACAATGCCCTGCACGTCCGCTTCCTACTTTTGGTTCTTGAAGGGTGCAGAGACCAATGTTTTTAGGCACAGCAGAGTTCACTTGTACGATCTGTGCCAGCGTTTCACTGTGCATTCACACCTACGCAAACAGACCAGACATTACCAGCAATCCAACTACAGCTGGATGAAAGAACCAAAGAAGGCTGCTGTGTGACATCTCAGAGTTTGGAGGAGGAAACAGAGTATATTATATGTTGTCCTTCAAGGAGGTTGGAGGCAGTGTTGGATTTGTATTTTTCAAAAATGTACCACCAAAAATACAACTGTTATTAACTCCACCAAGGGGGTCTGGTCTCTGTTAATAATGATGTGACAGATCTTACACACTGGTCCTTTACCTGTAGAGAGACCAGTGATTGGTGGAGCAGTGACAGTCTCACCTATCTCCTGGTGAATGTGTTCCTGGACGTCTGGGAACTTGATGAGGTACAACAGGCTCCACTGTAAACCAGCAACGATGGTGTCAAACCCTTTTGGATGTCACACACACACACACACACACACACACACACACACACAGTGTGGAAGAGCAGTAAGAAAAGGGAGAGTCTCAGCGTCGTTCATGTTTTCACATGTGCCTCACCTGCACCAAAGATGTCGATGACAGTGTGAACGATCTGAGAGTTGGACAACAGAGATGAATCCATCGTTTCGTCTCTATCCTCACAAAGTGCAATCAGAGCATCAGTAATGTCCCGGATACAGTTCTGCAACCACATACACACACATTTGTTGTTAATTTATATATGAGTATATACATGTGAACATTTGAGCTAGTTTGCGCAAAAACAAAAGTCTCTGTCAGGAATCTTGTTTGTTATTCTCCGCCTGCACTTTCATTCACACTCATTCCATCAGAGACATGTCAGCAATACGTCAGCAACATGTCAGAGACACAACAGCTTCACATCTTCTTCACGTCATCTTCACATCACCTTCACGTCACCCTCATATCAGCGACACGTCACCTTCACATGTTCACGTCATCTTCACCTCCCCTTCACACCTTCATGTCACGTCGTCACCTTCATGTCAGAGACACTGCACCTTCACAACCCACATTCAAACTCACATTCACATTTTGTTCACTTCACCTTCACTTGGTAGTGGAGTATTTCTCGAGTACCTTATCGAAAGTGTTGATATGCTCTTGAATGCTTTGTTCCATGAATCCATTCATCCTGTGAATGTGCTCGACCATCTTCCTCAGAGATGGACTGGGAAAGTAGCGGAACACTGGGAAGAAATCTGCCAGGTTTCCAGCAGCGAAGATCCTCAGAACCTCGTTGTTGATGTGGACAACAGTGAGGAACTCCTTGTCATTGTAGTCATATCTTTTCCCGAAGCACAGCACGCACACCACATTCGCCACTGATGTCACCAGTGGCATCACAGGATCGATACCTAAAGGGTCCCCAGCAGCCTGTCGTCCAATCAGCTCAACCATCTCAGCAGCTTCAGCGCACACGTGCTCCTCCAGCAGACAGGAGGCTCCTGATCCTTTGGGCTCCGCCTGGGAGAATGAGCGGAGGGCATTCTTACACATCTTCTTGTGCAAGAGCCAAGCAGGTCCGTACTTCTCGCTGAAGGTCATACTGGTCCCATTGGCTACAGCAGAAAAGGTGAAGAGGTCAGGACGCCCGGCAAACGCTTCACCCTGCCGAACCAGCGCCTGTCTGATGGTGGCGAATCCGCTCAGAACCACAACAGTCAGAGAACCCAGACGCATCTGCAAGGTGTGAAGGAGTGCCACTGTTACGATTATGAATAATGAGTTTCCCTGGCAGTCTTGACCTATGACAGCATAACTAAGGGCTGGTTCAAGGTGTCCCTGAGCCCTGAGCCAGCCCGAACTATAAGCTTTGTCAAATAGGAACGCCTTAAGTCCATTCTCAAATAAAGAAAGTATGTCAGCCCCCCGGACCCAAAGTGGAGCGTGGTTCTAAAGGATGGTAGCCTAATAGCTGAATGCTCTGCCACCCATTGTGGTTTTGGAAATTCTGGGAACAACAAGCAGGTCTAGATTCTGGGAGCGTAATGATCTATTTGGATGATACTGTACTATGAGATTTTTGGTATGAGGGAGGCCATTCAGGGCTTTAAAGGTAAGGAGAAGGGTTTTGAAATCTTTTCTGTATTTTACAGAGAGCCAGCGTAAAGAGGCTAGTACAGGAGATATGTGGTCCCTTTTTCTGGTTCAGGACATGAGCAGCGGCATTCTGTACCAGCTGAAGGGACTTCACTGAGTTGTTAGGGGAACCTGATAGTAAGGAATTGCAGTAATCCAACCTGGAAGTTAGAAAAGCGTGGATCAGCATCGTTACGGGACAGGAAGTACCTGATTTTTGAGATATTCCGCAAATGGAGGAATGCTGTTTTTGTAGTATGTTAAATGTAAGAGGACAGATCCTGATCAAATATAACACCTAGGTTTTTTATTTTACTAAGATCACATGCTCCATGTCTTCTTCTCTGCTTGTAGTGTGTTTATTTGACAGTGACCTGGCAGATATACTACATCTTTTTTAGTGGGTTTGGGTGCATGCAGATGATTCCATGTTTACGGATAACTTTCTTTAAAAGAAACAAGCAATAAATTGGTTTCGTTTCCATGTGGGCGTGACCATATACCTTGAACACGTCGCCGTACTGGAGCCTCAACCGAGTCAGAGACAGATGGATCTGGTCGCCCATCTGAAGCAGATTGCCCACGAGGGGCCACGGTTTGGGACCAGGGGGCGGCGGGAACTTCTGCTTTTGCAGGTAAGACGTCCGACATGTCCGACCTCGAAGGACCATTAGGAGCAGAGTGAGGACACACAGAGACACTGTGATGGTCGATGGAGAGCCACAAGACAGCAGGGTCCCAAACACCTGTCTCATCCTGTCTGTTTTCGAGTGGAGAGACAACTAGTTAGAAGACCCTCAGGGGGGAAAAAGTATTACATGTTTTTTAAGAAAAGTAATGAAATAAAAGCCAGTTAGTTCCAAAATTCAACTCACATTCAATCTCCTCAGATGTCCAGAGAGCAGCGGCCGACATCCTGTCCAGTGCTTGCTGGTCTCAGTGACTCAGAGAGCATGTTGTCTCTCTGAGCCACAGCAGACACAACCCCCCCCCCACCACCACCACCAGCGCCCACCCAACCAACACACACACACACACTTACATTGTGTTGTCTAATTTGATTGACACATGTATTTGTTCATCTTTCAAACTTCCCTCATGTTCCTTCATCCTTCATTTCCCATCTTTTATTCAAGCCAGTTCACCTAGTTCTCCACGTTCTCCCATCTCTAACTGTCCAGCCCCGTCGGTCTGTGGGACACCCAGTCCTCACATGGGACGGGTGATGTGCTGGTCAGTGTCCTCTGTGTGTTGGACTATCCTGTCTCCGAGCAGAGACAACACAGTAGTTTACCTTTAAGTACTACCTGAGCAGTTCCTTGTTTGAGCAAGACAATTTGTGTTTGTCAAACACAAGTCATGAATTATTTTATTAGTTAACATACAAAAAAATAGAACTATTAATACTATTGATGTTAATAATATGAATTATATTAATATTAGTACAAATAATCAGGCATTTCAACTATTAACACAGATTTCCAAATGAAATCACAAGGAACGCAGACAAACCTGATCACTCACATTAGAGGTGGTGTGTGACACAATCTGTCTGTGGGGACACAAATCTGACCTGGACAGAGATGGACAATATGTCCTCGATGAGAGCCGAAAGAACCTATGTCCTCCTGCTCAGAGGGCAGTTGTTTAAATATTGCTGTTATATATGTGTGTATGCCGGCGTGCATCAAACAGAGTCATTAAATAAAGTCTTATTGATTCGGAGGTCCCCCCCGTCCTCGTCCCCTCCGCGGTCCAGGTTGAGGCCCCCTGACGTTTCCAGGGGGGCCTCCTCTTGGTGCAGGGGGGCGGGTCACCGGTGCTCTGGGGTTCTGAGCGGCCAATGACACGTCTTTTTGCAGCTTCACCCCTTTTCCATTGGCTGCTGCTGCTTGCGTCTTCACTTTTGGAGATTTGCTGACTTTTTTATGTTCGTCTGAAACACAGGTGAGGACAGGTGAGAGAGCGGGAGAGAGAGTGTATGTGTGTGTGCAGGGTGTGTATACCAGGTGGGGGGGGCTCCTCCTCCTCCTCCTCCTCCTCAACGATCAGAGACTTGTTCGGCAGCAGCTCCTCCAGGTCCTTCATCACCTGGTTGGTGCTGTCCTTGTTGTTCCTGCGGTTCTTCTCCTCATCTCGAGCCTGATGTTTGAAGACAATCATGGGTTTGTTGGAAATACTCAGGAAAACATTGAGAAGAGGATACAAACCATTTGCATTTTCCGTTTCAGGTCCAAGTTAGCTTGTTGGTATCCCTTCGACACGGCGTTCAGGTAGTAGATGGCCAGGCTGTTGGACGAGAATTTCATTATCACAGACTGGACACAGCTGGAGACTCGCACACACACACACACACGCTTGAGCCTGTAGGGGGGCTACCATATTTATTTATTACAAACTAGAGAGGATTCAAATATGCTGAATTAATATGATTTGAAGCAAAACTGCAGCTCAAAACAGTAAAACAAGTGAATATTTTCCCAAAAAGTCCAACCTGAAGAACCATAGCCATATGTAGATATATGTGGGTTCTGGCAATGAATGATAGACGTTCAACCCAAACGGCAGCACCAAAGGGATATAGGATAGCGCTATGACCAAACAGAGCAACGAAGAACAGACAAGAAGAAAGGACAAATGAGTCAATGTCCGAGTTTGTTTTGAAGAAGAGTGGAAGAATTAGATGGAGAGACGACGATGGAATGGAACTGATCCTTTGTTGGTCTTTGAAAGAAACATCCAACTCATTTCCTGTCGACACCAAAGACGATTCAAACCAACGCAGTCGTCTTTGTTGTGAACATGACCACTGTTGTCATCATTTAAGCCCCGCCCACAGACTCTGTACATGGCTTTGAGCCCACCTACATCACATAGACTGATTCTGTTAATGATGAATGCCACTCACACCATGAGAAGAACAGCAGGCATGATAAGTCCTGGGTTGGTGGCATAGGTAAAGATGTTCCCAATGAAAGATGGCAGGTCTTGTTCTATGGTCTCCATGACAACATCATACATCTTCTCCTGGCCACTGCGTGCGATCACATAAACTGTATGAAGCCTCTCAAATGAAACGTGTCCATCAATCGACTCATTCAGGTATCACCACAATGTTTTCCTGTACTTCCTGTCACTGACCTGAAGGGTCCGCAGTCGAAAGATGGAGATAAGGTCATGATGGTGTAGACCACGGGCAGCAGGCTGAGGAAGAGCACGAGCAGCAGTAAGCCCATATAGAAGTTGTTGGAGCGTGAGGCCTTGAAGACTCGCTCATGAGGGACGTTGCAAGACATCACAGCCCAGCACTGATAGTACATGGAACACAGGAGCCGCAAGACGTTCACACCCACCAGACCTGGAGCGTAGAACGCCCCCATCCTGCAGAGTAAACACATTAAGATCAAACTCCTGCACACTCAGCTTCTATGAATCATCTCTTCACTTCATGTGGAGCTCTGTGAGAATTCACCAAATCATTCCTTGATTGAAGATAAGTCCCAGCACGTTCCCGCTGATGTCAAACTCTCCGTATGACGGCTGAATCAAACACACAAGACAAAACAGGCTGTTGACGTCTATCTGTAATTAAGTGTTTCTGCTGATCATCCTGTTTCACTCGGCATGGGGTCATCTGTCGTTGTGATGTCATTGGGTAGTATCAGGTGACCTCTGACATGCCGTGCGTTCACACAGTGTCAGGAGCGATGCTATATATACAGGTAGTACATATATATGATATGTTTAATATATACAGTATATTTCCATTACCATATATTTAAATTCAATGGTGATATATTCATTATTATGAAGAATCTGTTTTTCTATTATAATCATACCATCTGTCTATAGATCATAAGGAAAACACGTGAAGACGTTACAATATATCAAAATACTCTAACATGATATTATACATAATATTATAATTATAATGTCTATTGTCCCTTAAATAAGTTATTTATGCATTACATAACATTGTATTTATTTGATGTGTGACAGTCACCAGCTGAGACTGAGTTCCAGATTTGTACATAGTTTTTTTTTTTTACATATTGTGATCAAACCTGTGGCCAAAATGTAACACACTCACAAATCCTGCCTCCAGGTCCCAGCACCAGCAGTAGTTGAGGAAGCGAACAATGACGGCTCGCAGGAAGTCTCCGATCAGGATGGTCAGGTAGGTGACCTGCATGTCTGACACAATCAGCTTCACAAATTCCTACAAGCCACAGAGGAACGAAAACAACAGTAAAGATTTCGTCTGATGCAGAAGAAATACTTTTGTGTGAGTAGAATGTGTGAGAGTCGAACGCCACTGACGATTCCCACCGCCGTCTCCCAGCAGGGTCCTCGGATGACGTCAGCTGGGTGGACGTTAGGAGGAGGAACGTCCGTGGTGTTGAAGAAGCTGCTGTAGTTGGTGTAGTACTGATGCAATGTCCACTCGGTGGAGTTCTTGATCAGCTTCTCGCTCTCCAACTGAAGAGTAGAAATACATCATGTCCTTTTTGGAGATCCTCAGCACTTGCTCCTCAAATCTTCACCTGCTCCTCACAACATCATACACACCTTTGCAGTGACCTCATCGAACAGGGCGAAGAGGAAAGTGTAGAGGTTTCCCAGGAAAAGGGCAAAGATGCGTCCAAGCTGCCACTTGAGGGCAATTCGAGGGTGATAGTCCTCTAGCTCTGCGATGGTCTCAAACAGAGGAGGACACACCAGCCCCAGCAGAGACATCACAAACTCCACCTGAGGCATTCGGTGAGATACCATCAGCTGCTGTCACACAACAATCACACAGAACATCAACATCCACCTGCCTCATTCTTCTCAAACCAGGACAGGTCGTCGTTGTCCATATCAGCAAACTCCTGGGAGCGTTTCACCACAAAGTAAATGAGGTATCCACTTCCTCCGAGGCTGCACAAGATCAGAACATTGGCGAGAACCCTGAGGAAGCGACGCAGGTGTATGTTCTCATCCTTTTGGTTCTCCTGCTCGTCAACAATGGATTCCTACAGAACGTCAGGAAGTCAGATGGTTGAAAAAGGAACGAGAAGATGAAATGTGTATGCGCATGCGTGTGATTGCGTGTTTGTCAGTGTGAATATTATCATGCAGAAGAGTTGAATGCTCATTTCATTCTCTCTACACACACACGCACACACACCTCACCTTGAAGCTGGTGGTGATGGAGGCGAACTTGTTGTCTGCTGTCTCTGGGTTTCCGATCAGATAGTCCCAGCTGGTGAACATCTTCCAGCTGAAGGTGAACTCTCCCTCCTCGGCTCCATCTCCTCCTTCATTTGAGTTACGAGCCATCCTGACGGACAGAAGACACGTGTGTGTGTGTGTGTTACATGTGCATGCGTGCGTGCGTGCATGCGTGCGTGCGTGCATGCGTGCATGCGTGCATGCGCGAGGCTTACGTTCTGATAACCACCATCAGGCTGTAGCCAAAGATGCCGACGCCCACCAGCAGGTAGGACAGAGGGAGTCTGAACTTGAGCACGCCCACCGTTCGCTCATTGTTGTAGTAACCATAGAACAAGAACGAGTACTTGCAGTACCCCTGTGGGTGGAGCATACGTGTTACGTTCTTGCAGGATGGGACTTCTGGAGTGAATGAAAGTACCACAGCAACTTCAATATTCATCTCCGTCTGCAGAACTTTCTGGAATGTGAGATGAGAAATACTTGCTCCTCAGATTTTCACCTGCTCCTCGGAACTTCACCTGTCCCTCAGTACTTTACCTGCTCCTCAGTACTTCCCCTGCTCAGCAGTCCTTCATGCAACTCTTGGCAGTGACCTCAATCAACAGGGTGAGGAGGAAAATGCCTGAAGAACTTTCTTAAACTCACACCCTGAGATGTTGAGAGTGAAAAAATACGATCCTCACACCAAAATCAAAGAGCACAGAGAAGTCCATGGCTTTCTCCTGCTCCTCTCGGGGAACTGTCTTCCTGGGAATGGAGCCGTAGGGAAGACCCATCAGAATCTGCAACAGAGAGAGGGCTAAGGATGAGGCAGAAGGCAGCTGGTAGCAGGCTTCATCATATACAACATTCACCTCGGGCAGGACCACTAGGCCGAACATGAAGCCAAATAGAACCAGGTTGAGACCGTACATCCACCTCAAGAAGATGAAGTAGGAGGCCACAGACGACCCAAAGTGACCTATGAGCAAGGAACCAGAGGTTTGGAAACAGTAACATCCGCGTTTGAATCACATCCATGTTCAGATACCGACTTTCCACATCCTTTATCTTCCTCTCCCAGGGTATGCAGGCTGTTTTGAAGTTCTCAAAGTCCCGTTTGAACTTTATAAATTTCTAAACATAAATAGATAAATAAGACAGCTGATGAAAGGGATTTTATGATTGAGTGAATGAGTAAGCAAACAGTTCACCTTGGTCATCATGACTTTGAAGGCGTAAAGTTTTCTGCCCTTTCCTTTCCCGAGAGCTCCTTCAAATGTCTCCACAAACCCCTGGGCCTCCCTGTGGGGCCAACACCACCAAGATGTTGTGACGTGTGTTTGTGTGTGTCTGGAGTGAAGAAGAATCAAGCAGCAATCATTCCTTACTTGAGCAGCACGAGTCTCTTCTTCATTCGCCAGGGTTTATTCCTCATGGTGGCGATTAGTTTCTTCTTCTCTTCCACCTCCTCCTTCAGCGCTGCCATCTCTCCCTCAGACAAAGAGTCTTCGTCAGAGTCGGAGGAGGATGAGGAGCTGATGAAGAGAGATGGTTCACAGATACAAACAAACAGCACATGAACTAACTTTAGAAACGTATCACTTTTAACTCACACAAACAGTATGTTCAAAGAATGATACGACTCAATTGACTCAAATTGACTCACACTGAATCAAACTGACTCACTTAATCAGACCCACTTAAACTGATTTAAAATGACTCACTCAATAACTAACTCAATAACTAACGCAGCTGATTCAAACTAACTCAGCTGATACTTATATAGCTGATTCAACCTGACTCAGCGCTCAGGTGTGTGGAGAATACTGCACCTGCTCGACTTCCCATTCTTCTTCTTTTTGCCCTTCTCGCCACCTTTATTGTTCCCTCCTTTTCCTTTGGCGTTTCCCTTCTTCTCCTTATTCTGCTCGTCTTTCTCCCTTTTGGACACGGCTTTCTCTGTTTTTTTCTTCCTCCCACGTTCTTCCTCGCTCTCGTCGTCACTCTCGTCCTTCGCTGCTTTCTTCCTGGAGGCCTTTGAGCCTTTGCTCTTCACGCTCCTGTTGTCTTCCTCTTCGTCTTCCTCACTGTCCTTCTGCTTGGCTTTCTTCTTCCTTACTGTCCTCCTTGGAGCATCCTCCTCCTCGTCCTCCTCCTCATCACTGTACTGTTTGGTTTTACGTTGTTGTTTGGCTCGTCTGGTTTTACTTCTTCTCCTGGCTTCATCTGATACACACAAATGTAATTCAGAAAAGCAGCTAACATTTATGAAAGAATGATATTAGGTAGAAAGGTTGTTCCCTAGCCCTGGCCCTGGTCCTGGTCCATGTCCTGGGGGTCCTCACGTCCTTCAGATCTACTCCTACTCACCATATTCTCAGTTACAACCTTCATGAAGTTCTTCAGGAGCCTGATAATGAGCTGTTGATCTGAATCAGATTTGTGGGAGCAGCCTACAGGAGTCCACTGAGTGTCCACCTGTAGACGTTCACCATGTGTCCACCAGGAGACCAGGGTAGGGAACCACTAGTGTAGATTTACTCCGACGGATAAAAACTGCGATCTCACCTTCACTTCCACTGTCTGTCACAGCATCAACCTCCATCCCCACTGAAACACACACACACACACACACACACATACACACACAAACACACCCATACACACACTTAGCAGATCAAACAACCACATTTCATCTGTCACATCCAGCACTGGAACATAAAGCAACTTTCTTACCATCTTCTACTTTGATTATTGCATCATTTTTCTTCTTCGGAGGCATTGTGAGTTTCTGCTACAGTTTCTTTGTCCACCACTGCAGCTGCTCTTTTTCTGCTCTGCTCCGTCTCCTCTGCGTCCATGAATTAGTCTGAGGGAGCAGTTCATTCACCTGTGACAACACACACACAATCACAGGAACAGGTGGCCTCTGTCTCCTTGACAACGACCAAAGACGCAAAGCTCATGATGATGATCAGGAGCAGCGAGGAAGGAAACTATGGACCTGTCAATCAAAATGCTAATGATTACTGATATTCACCTGATATCTATTCAGCGGATGTGTATCACTGTGCACATGCTCACAGGAAGTGACTTTGACATTGTTCTTGTGAACCAGAGTTAAGATGCGAGTCACTAGATTGAAAACCTGTAGTTTTCACAGAGAACATTTAGTTTGTCAGTAACTTTACTGTGTTTTACCAGAGGATACATGTTTGCTGACACACTGACATGTCGTGTTACAGCAACCTCAGGGTCAAATGTCACACCCGGTCTGTTCAATAATCAATAATAGAGTGAAACAGGAGACACATGCACAAACTCTCTCTCTCTCTCTCTCTCTCTCTCTTTCTCTCACATACACACACACACACACACACACACACACACACACACACACACACACACACACACACACACACTTACAGGGATTAGATGAATGTTGGCCTGCAGGGTCACCTGAAAGTAAAACTAAACCTCATCTTCATCTTCATCCTCTTCCTCCTCCTCGTCCTGTCTGTCCTCTCGTCCTACTCCTGTCTGTTTTCTCCTCCTGTTAGTCCTCCTCCTCTCTGTCTTCTACTGCCTGTCCTCTCCTCCTGTCTGTCTTCTCCTCCTGTTAGTCTGACTGACTGTCAAGCTGCAAAGTACGTAACCCTGATAACAATTCATCATCATTGCCTTGTGATTTTCATCTATTTATTTAAATCCAACCGAAATCATGTGTACAAACATTGTACAAACACAGTTCAGATGGACTCATCTTCTTCTTCTCCATCTGGACTCTGAGCAGTTGTAGGTCGTCTGCAGGCCCATTGCAATCTGAATGAAATCATATCCTCTTGTCTTCAGAGCTGAACTGGAACCGAACTCCCCATCGGAGCAGTAAATCAGCGCATGTCTGCCTGCTCCAGTTATTGGTGAAGAACAGGTCGTCGTGATATCTGCTCGAGTTCTGTCTGCCTGTGAGGGCTCAGTTTCCTCCCACATTGTGTGAGAACAGAAGGAGTCTGGGATGGAGCCAAAGCTGGAATTACCCAGGACAGACTCGAAGTGTGTCTTAGAGACTGCTGTGTCCTCGGTGTATCCCTGGTCTGATTACAGAACATGACTGACAGTTAGAAACTGATCCAACACAGCAGAAAAACTGATCAACTGATCACTGAACCAGGTTGGATTGGTAATCTAATGCCCCTTCTCCACAACGTCCTGAGACAATGATTCTGGACAAGAAGATGAATGAGCAGAAGTGTTGGAGATTTTAGCCAGTAGATGACTCAGCTGTTTATATGTTTGACCTACAGGTCAGCAGGATGATTTACATGAATGTCAGGAATAAAAAAAACTGATCTGCCCATATGTCATTATCTGTGTGTGTGTGTGTGAGAGAGAGAGAGAGAGAGAGAGAGGAGGATATGTGGTAGAAAATGGATGAACAATTTTAAACAAAAATATAATAAAAAGGATTATGAATAAATAATAAAAGCGTAACACCCTAACATCTGTCATCCTCAGTTCTTTGCTTTGTGAAATGTGTTGTAATGTCCCTTTATGATTTATCACATTCACACAGAACAAACCGGTTGTTTACATACAGCCACTGAAGAAATAAAGTCAACATTCTTTCTTTGACAAAACAAACACAAAAGATGTCCTCATGTACTTCGATTCATCCACAAACGTCTTCACTGACTCCTGGTACTCTGAATACTTTCGGATCAGGTTGTCAAGTGAACCCGGGCAGGTATCCTGGAGCCCCAGTGTTACCATGGTGATAGGTCCTGGAGGCTGCAGGTTCTCTGTCTCGGACAGGAGGAGGAACATTGCATCTGTTCACAACATGATGTAACTTTTGACAGTTTTCTTCTTCTCCTATGAGAGAAGGAGACATCAAGGATGAAAAGATGGGAAGAAGGGAGACATTCACCCATTCAGTATCATGTACTTTTACAATCTGTAATCTACGGATTACAATCAAGCCATGATTTTTCTGCAGTTTCTTCTCCCTCCTCATTGTCTCACCTTGTGGCTCTGCAGCCTCCAACACGTTTCTGGCCTCCAAGTCCTCCACAGCCTTCAGTGCTGCTCGCTTCTTCTTCTTCTTGTTCTCCTCATTTTGCTTGAGAGTGAAAAACAGCTCATCAGAAGACAAAGGACAGAAGTGTCGACTCTGGAGATGACATGGCTCACTGTAGAAAACCAGGAATTCTTTAAAAACCTGTGAGAACTTTGAGGATTAATGAAACGCTCGTCAGATCTACGGAGAGAGTGTTTGTGCTGCCACCTGCTGGAGAGAATCGACCACCACAACTGCTCACATGCATGACACACACACAGGACCACAAACCAACATAAAGTGAAGCTCAGTTCTCCCCTCAAATTGATGTTTCACTCATGTTATTTTGAGACAAACACAACAAACGCACAAACTAACTAACTAACAACAACGTAGAGTTACTGTTTGGATTTTTTTCTTCAGTTCCACGTTAGCTTGCTTGTAGCTTTTGGATGTGGACTGCAGGTAATAAATGGCCAAGCTGAAGGACAAAGACACAGTTCAGAACCTTCAGAGAACAAAACATGTCTCCACGAGAAGATAATGGCGATAACAGGACAGAACAAGTTTCATCAGTGTTTGAACGTTCACACACCCTGCTGATGGTGTGTTCCACTAGCAGCAGATGTACGTGTCATAACTAGCAGTGACGTGATTTCCACATGAACAGTGGGGTTTTGCATTCCACTCTCATCACAACATATTAGGTCAGCAAAATCTGTTCTTTTGGTAGTTGTTATTGTCAAACAAACATATTGCATGGTATTCCACTGCGCTACTGACGCCATCTTGGATCCTGAACTCTGATCCTCTGAGTTTGACCAAAGTCTGAGACTTCCTGTTGGAGTCTCGTAAAACGACTCAAATTCCGACTCAAGTGGAGCACACTATCAGATTCGGAGTGCAAGATGGTGATGTGCAGCGTTAGCTCTATTAGCAGTGATTTTGTATCACTTAGGCCTTTTGTGTCACATTGAACACAATTGTTTTATCTGCTGTCAAACTCTAACTAGGAGATCCTATGACTCACACCAGCAGCAGGATGAAGGGCAGCACCAGTCCAGGGTTTGAGGCAGAGCTGAACACTTTACTGAACCATACTGGAAAGTCCGACTGCAGCGTCTCCTGGATCACGTCAAACATACGATTCTTCCCGCTGAAACAGGAGGAGAACATCTGTGATAATCAGTCAAAGTGTAACAGATTTATGAAGAATCTGTGAGAACCTGAAGGGGCCGCAGTCAAAGGACGGGGGGATGGTGACAATGGTGTAGATGGCAGGAAGCGTGGACAGGAAGAGGATGACCAGCAGCATGGCCATGTAGAAGTTGTTGGAGCCGGAGGCCTTGAAGACTCTTTCCTGCGGCACATTGCAGCACATGACAGCCCAACACTGCAGGTACATGGACACGTGGAGCCGCAGCACATTCAGGGCCGGTAGGCAGGGGGCGTAGAAGGCCCCCATCCTGTCAGGAGGCAAAGGCTTCATGGAGGAAGGCATCTGCATGCATCATAACAGCCACCACAAACAACCATCGAGACGTGTTTGAGGTTCAGATCAAAACGAGCCACTGAAATAGAACTGCGAAGTACTGAGAAGTTGACATGGAACTCTAGGAACTGGGATTAACTCTTACAGTAGTGCATTTATGATACAGAATACTAATATTGTCATTTTAATACACAGAGTACACAGTATATTGCAGAAGTGATATTCATACTTGTGGTTCTGGATTTTAACATGTCAACACAGAAACAACAAACGTACCAAATCATTCCCTGATTGAAGATCAGACCCAAAACGTTACCACTGACGTCAAACTCTGAGTACGAAGGCTTTTTACAAGAACAGAAGAAAAGATTCATCTTCATGAGGAGTTTCACTCTGAGGAAGACGCTCTGTGTCAAAGGTCGACTCACAAATCCTGCCTCTAGGTCCCAGCACCAGCAGTGGTTGAGCCCACGGACCAGTACGGCTCTCAGGAAGTCACCGATCAGCAGCGTGGTGTAGGTCGTGATGGTATCAGAGACGATGAGACGCACAAACTCCTGCAGAAGATGAGCAACAGCAATTTCTTTGTGTGTTATTTGAATATATATACACACACACACAGAATATTGCTGCACAGTGTTTTTTATCTGGGTACCCGGGTTTCCTGCCACCTCCAAAGGCATGCTAAGGTTAATTTACTTCTCTAAAATGCTCGTAGGTGTGTGAATGTGTGCATGAATAGTGTACCCTGTCGTTCACCCATTAAAAGCTGGGATCAGCTCGAGCACAACCGCGACTGACAGCTGGAGCATATATATATTATTATTATACCAGCTGGGTATCTGATCACTGGCAGGGCATAGGTGTTAATGGCCTGGATCTTATTCTTGCCGTTCAGCTGACTTCTCAGGACCTGTCTTACCCTCTGGAGGTATTTGGCTGTGGCTGACTTCCGAGCTGCCTCCTCATGATTGCCATTTGCCTGTGGGATCCCCAGGTATTTGTAGCTTTCCTGCACATCTGTGATGTTCCCTTCAGGAAGGTCAACCCCCTCAGTTGTGATCATCTTTCCTCTTCTAGCTATCATCCGCCCACATTTATCTAGTCCGAATGACATCCCGATGTCTTTGCTGTAGATCCGGGTGAGGTGAATCATATACATCTATATGTATATGATATGTATGTATATGTATATACATATGTATACTGGATGTAATCATATATATATATATACTGTATATATCGACACACACACACACACACATATATAAAACAAATTTACACCATAATAAATCTGCCAAATAAATATCCAATAAATATGCCCTGTTCATTGACAGTGTGTTCAGAATACACACAGCAGCTGAATATGTTCAGTTTATCCCGCTGCCTTGTGATTGTCAATGCAGCATTAATGAAGTTTCTAATTCAAAGAACACAGTACAATTCCTGACTATGCCACTCGTCTGTACCATCATTCTGTGCTGGGTAATGGCTGATATCTCACCGCACAACATGCTGCAGCGTGAATTTGACGTTTGCTGGGCTGATGAGGCCAAACCAATGTCATTTGTTTTTCATTCCATTGAGTCGGACTCCAGATTCAACATAATTTACAAATACATATTTGGACAGAATCCCAGTAATTGGGGAAAATATGAAACAATGCTCGTCATTGGACACGTACAACTATGAACAACGTACTCTGTCTGGAGGATAAAACTGATGGGACGGGGTCGAATTAAGATTCTTTGTTATTCATTAATACTGAAAGAAATCATTTCAGATAGATTCACAACAACAAACGGTCAGTGTACAGAACATTTCCTTTAAACTAAGTTGGCCTCTAAGTCTCTTAAAGGGTGATGAACTCAGCAGTCTCCTACCCCAGGTACTGAGTGGGAGGGGGGCGCCCCCTGATTATGATCACCCTGACAACCACAAATGGAGCTGCCAGAAACCCAACCAGCTCCCAACCACTGATCATGTTTGTTGGATTCTGAGCGGCTTGAGTTTCAACTCAGCAGGTCTGAACACTTACACCTTAAAATTATTATTATTAATATTATTATGATCCAAATGCGTTGGATCTAATTACATGTAATCATGCAACACGGATGGATACGTAGAAGCTGTTAGCAGTCAGCAGCTAACGACTAATATCAATGATCTGAAAAACAACAATGGACCTATCCTTGTGAAATCTATGACCGGCCAATGTCCTGAGTGCATGTGTCAGCTGTGCTGCTGGCTACTTTTACCTAAAGGACCAACGGTTTTCAGTAACTCGACAAAGACTTACTTTGTGGAAACTGCCATGGAAGATTCGTTTGATTTCCATTCCCTCAAAGGTGACAGTCTGAAAATCTCCTTTGTAGTCGTAGTTGAAGAAAGTCAGAGTCTTTCCAGAGTCTGTGGGGGGTGAGAAGAGAGAAATGGTTTAATAGATGCGCATCAGAACGCATCTCACACCGACTCTGCTGTTGTTGAAGTTTCAGGCTGATCGACGTCTCACTGAACTTTACTAATAAATGATTCTTTCATTTTATTTTGCTATAGATATGAAGTCCTTTTTGTAAAGTTGAATACTTAAATTCCATTATTTTCATGGCACATTTAACAGAAAAAAACATCCTGGGCCCTCAGCATGTACAGATCATTACAGTAAATGGATAAAAGTCCACTGAAGCTTTTACTGAAGCTTTGGTGCATTCGTAAATGGTTGTAAAAATAGACCATTTCTCAAATCGTGAAGGTGATCCTGCTGCAGTTTTCTCTAAGTTTACCTTAAATTCCATGTATTATGAATTATGAAACCTTTCTGACTCAGACCATGTTCACACAGAGACAAATACAGAATAGTTTTGAAAACGTTTTCCGTCCACACAGAATCCAATGAAGCCACTGTAGTATGTCCTCCAGGCCTGTAGGAGGAGCTGTAGCACTATCACAGAACCACACCATCACAGAGAAGAAGACAGAGCATGAGCTGGGAAATGACATAGGAAGAAGAAGATGGAGGAGAATGAACAGAAGCAGAAGGAGACAAACAGACACGTCTCATTCAACACGATGAGACACCATGGTTGTTGTTGTTGTTGTTAGTGAGTTGAGAGGTGGAACTATGATGTCATCAGCTCAGAAAAGATGAGTATAGGTTGAACACACACAGGAGGAACGGTGTCATCTACAGATTTATCTAGGACCGATTGTGGTGTATGACTGACACACGCCCACACACACCCATGGGACCAGGGACCTTCATCCACTGCACACACTAGACGTTCAAGCACCTGGGACCATTCAGTGACCATCAGCACTGACACTCTAACCTGGAAGGGCTTAAGAAGCACCAGCCCAGTTGATTGAACTCACTGTCCAGGATGAGTCCCACCAAGGCCTCGTGGTCCTTATTGAGGATTTCCCACAATGCAAATGGCTCCGGTGGCGTTTCAGGAAGGAGTCGGAGCATCATGGAAATGGTGTAGTCAGAGGGTAAGCCTTCAGGGTGGAGATACCTGGTGC
>CAAKHB010007948.1:8595-20546 GCA_901007665.1 Aeoliscus strigatus | reverse complement strand
GTGCACACACACACACACACACACACACACGCACACACACACACACACACACACACACACACACACACTTAGACCCGCTGTGAAGACAACTTCCCACTGGGTGGGAATAGGTGTCCATTTTGCTGAATGCTTTTGAAGAAGTGACGCGGTTATATGTCTGACAACATCCTTTGAGCTCAGCTGTTGACAGATTTGTACTATCACTAACTGTCATTTGAATCAGAATCAGAACTATTCACCCCCCCAGGATACGTGTTTCAGACCTGCATGTCCAGCATTTATTTGTTCCTAGATGTTTTCTGTACAAGTCTCATGTTAATTGCATGCATCAGCCTCATATTATCATCAGGTCAGTACATCGTAATGGAACCTGCAATATTACCATGTTACACAGGTGCAATGTAGGACAGAAGTACTTCATACTGTTAGTACTGCATCAGTTTTTTTTCTTAGACACTTTGTATTGTTCTTCTTAGTGTTACAGTCTGTTGTGTGTAAATTTCCCTGCTGTGGGACGGTAAAGGATGATCTTACTTTATCTCCCCTTCAACTTTTGATAGCGTTCTCCAACAAAAGACTCACACTAAAACAAGGTTTATGTTTAAATGTTCCACAGCATCACAGATAGAATCAGATATCAGAGGAGCATGTGTTGTGTAGATGAACGGCCTGGTGCACTTTCTCCAGGTTTGTGATCGTTAACATCCCTCTCTGATACCCTCAGGGTTCAGGGACAAACTGTGATGTTTACAATGCAGTGCACCAGGATGCATGCATGTATTCATTGTCATTACTCCCCTCAGCTGCTGGTGGGATGTTACCTGAGATGTACATTGTATAGTTTGCAGCTCAAGTCTTTATGTAGCAGCAGCTTTCTCGCTTTCTCGAAAGCACATTTATTGTTGGTTGAGATTGTCGGCATTAGTGTGTTTGACTGCACGTTGATTTGTCAAAAGTCCAAAAACGTTTGAAAGGGAGGTGAGCAGTTTTAGATGGAAGTCCATAAAAGGTACCAGCAGTGACTTTTTTTCTTGAATAGATGTAAATACTGTAAATACAACTGTCAATATGTTTGTGGCCAGAGGAGAAGAGCTGTGAGTGGAACGTACCCTCCGTCCAGTGTACAGCCACAGAGTTATGACTGGTAGGACTTGAATGCTGCTTTTAACCCGTGGCTGAAGTCATTTCAATCAATCACTTCAGAATATGTGTGTGTGTTTGGTTAGGGCTGAAGGAATTCTGGTGTTTGCTGACCAATGACTACTTCCCAGACAGAGTGACAACAAGCAAACGTGGACAGATAAACAGCAGAGTGACTGACAGAGGTGGACAGGACACATCCCTCAAACCATAAAGAACGTTACTATTAGAATGGCTTACAAAGCACAGCTCAAGGTGTCATTCCTCAGAGGAGCTGAACATGCAGGTTTCATTCTGCTCGTTATTTATTCATGACTGGATGTGTCATCCTTTAATTGATATCATTTGTTCTCATGTGTCTCTTGTCAAACACCTTCAGCTTGAAGATACCATCAAGTTGGCACTTCCATCCCTCATGGCTTCTGTTCGAACAGTTTTCTGAGCGTCGTCAGAACTGTTGTGATTTGGTGCTGTACAGATAAGATGAGACTTCATTTGGTTTGACCTTCAAAACTTCAACTCAAGCCACTTTGTGAAGATAAAATGGTGATTTTAGGTTCTAGTCACACTGTGTCATCACTACACCCAGACACCCTTTTATGGATGGCCCAACAGGAGGCGAGTGCTTTGACACTCCTCAGGAACCTCAGACTCAACCTAACCGCCATGAACAAACAACAAATACGTATGTTTGGACTGTGACAACACGAAGGCACATGTGCTCTGTCTTGGATGAGGTTCTCAGGTAGGAAAGAACAGCTTCCTCTCCCTGCAGATTTTTAACAGGGAAACTTATAGTAGTTTCATAGTAAAAATATGCAGCCTGAAGCCTGATGTTTCTGCATCAACACAGCCACAGTGTATCCTCCAGAAATGTGCCTGTGTGTCGCAGCTCCGTGTACCTCTGCGCTCGGCAGCATACAAGGACCAGTAAAGTCAGTAGAATATCAAACCCATCTCTTTGGAGTCAAAGACAGTCACAGATACGGTAACATCAAAAAGCAAGATTACGGTGTCTGCATAGGGTAGGACGTAGGGTGGATAGGGTACGTCAGGTACGGTGTAGGGTGTGGCGTAAGGTACGTAGGGTGTGGTGTAGGGTACCATGTAGAATACGATGTAGGGTACCACATAGGGTACAGTGTAGGGTGCCACGTAGGGTGCGGTGGTCGTAGGGTACATAGGGTATGGCGTAGGGTACCACCAAGGGTAAGTCTGCACAGATTTACAACCATATCATGACTGAGACCTACTGACCTACTGTTCAGACCCTGACCTCGTGCCAATGACGAATAAGGGCGTCGGATAGGTGTGTAATTGTTGAATGGATGGGAAGTATTTTGTTTTATTTTATGTTATGACTGACAGTAGGACAAGTGTGCACCCTGAACAACGTGAGGTGAAAACGCCCTACAATCTTTATGGGGATGTGAGACTGTCCATTGTTGGGATCTGTCCGTGTGTGTGTGTGTGTGTGTGCCTACAAAAACCACCACAAGCCAACAACAGACAATAATAAAAAAGTGAAAGAGCTTTCATGTCATCATGTCACTTACTTGGTGGGCTGTGACACCAGAGCGTCTCGGTGTAACCGGTAACAGGGGTAGCTGTTGAAAGAACCGGGCTCCAGAGACACTCCAGGTATGGTGCTGTACTCCTTCTCTACCAGGCCAAACATCTCCATCATACGGAAACCTGCACCAGACGAGTATTCTTCATCACCGCGATGGTCGTCATCACCAGCAGCACCCTCAGTGTGAATATTGTCATTTTCAGCTCTCACCTGCCATTGTGTTGCCACTTATCAACACCGATGGACAAGCTGGGAGGAAGAAAAGAGCCTGTTGGTTCATTTCTGAATCGTTCTATGAAATGAGTGTTTCATTCTACAGCGGGGGGGGCTTTCACTTTATGTTGTGTGTTTCATGTATCATTCCATGTATCATTGCTGACGGAAATCTGTGCTTCTTTCTCACCGTTTGTCTGTCTACCCCCCCCGTTCCCCCGTCTCAGTGTGTTGTTACTCACTGGCAGTAGCAGCCTCACAGACAAACGTAATGAGCTGCTCCTCTATTTTCTTCACAGCATCCAAATCATCCACAAAGAAGACGTGTCTGTCGCTGGGTTTACTGGCTATATTCACCAGTTCCCCGTAATCCGCATCCGCAAAGCCAATCGCAAAGATGATGTAGCCTGGGAAGAAGATTAGATAAGCAGTCAAAGTATTTATTGGTTCATGTGAGGCCTGCAAGAATGTTCCTGAAGTCATAGTTTGAAAAATACTCTCACTGAGTCATTGACACAAGGACTAGATTAGTGCTGTGAGCATCTGAGTATAAATGACAATGATAAAAACCAACAAACCTTCCATGTCCACAAACCATTTCCTGCCTTGAACGACGCCGATCACTGTGTGTTGAAAGGAGACCTACCTTCCATCTGCATTTCCTTTGACACTTTATTGACATCGTCTTGTGAACGACCATCCGTGAGGACGACCAGGACTTTGGGGATGCCCCTCCTGGCGCCGGCTTCCATGCTGAAAATGGACTCTCTCACATGTTTGATGGCTCGACCTGAGAAAAGACAGACAACCACAGACTTCAGCTGTCTGACCTAGACCCACTGTGACATGATGGCCATTCCTGGTTTGGAGGTCTTTTACCCCCCCAGGCTGGAGCCTGCCTGCTTTGAGGGCCATCGGCAGTGTGTGCTGTATGTATGTGCTGTGTGTGGGTGAGGATGAGCCCTGTGTGAAGGATCCCAGAGACGAGCGGAGCACCTTGCCCTTATGGGCTGGTTCTCTTTGGAATGCTGGTCCCATTCTGAATTTTCAAACATGGAGGTGAATGTTGTGGCCTTTTGGAATCAAAGATTTTAAGAGGGATGTATTCTTTAACTTCCACTGATTGATGTTAAAATGAGACCTGAATGTTCTGGAACCAGATTCAGGTCAAGCGTCCATCAGTAGTTTGACTCATTTGGACAATAGATGACGTCCTCGATGTCCTCAAGTTAGCCACTGATCTGAAGAGATAGAAGGAACAGCGACGAAAATGTCCCAGTCCACGAACAGAGAGAGATCAACAGCTAATGGACCGAATCACTCACTAAAATGTGTGTGGACAGACTGGAAAGGGTTCAGGAACCGCCCTCACCACCACAACCAAAGTGCTACTTGTCCCTGAAAATGCCAGCTGAATGGCAGAATATCCATTTTTATTTCAGTCATCACATTCGCAACTCCACAAAGAGGCATTTACAGTATTCTGGAGAACAGACGGGCGATTTTGACCTCAAATAACTGGACTGCTGATTTCGGTCCCACACATGTCTGCCTGATGTTGGCTCCCCTCCTTCCTCCACCTGAGTTTTTCGTGACGTTCTCCGCCTTTAAACCTCTTTGCTCCCGCTGTCCGTGAACTACTTCCTCTTGTTTTTGCCGTAGCTTCCAGAGTCATTACGGGGGGGAGAGCAGTATGGCTTTGGTTATCTTGTGTATGGTCCTAACCGCGACTTCTCTATATAGATGACGTTTAGATGATGAGGTTGATTTCTCATACACAATGAAAAGTTGTGGACAAAGGAACCAACAGAGACCTCACAAAGAAAATGAAAGATGCGGCTGTTCTCCTGGTCTGTGTGGTTACGCAATGTTTTTCCACGCACCACATTCGAGACTAAGCAACCCTCGTACAGTTGTCTCTGGGGCTTAGGCAAGTTTATAGTATTCAAGGGGGAGAACAAAATTAGCATTTCTATATCCTGCATCAGAAGCTGTAATAATGAATGCAGTCAGAGCGCGCTGACAGATGTCTGGTGACAGACGTATGCATCGGTACACAGGAGGCTGCTCCGTCAACAGCAGTTCACAATTTGAAAGACAGTTTCATTAAGTTTGCTTGCATCTACCCTCTGGATGCCAGCAAGAGTCACGTTAAAAACCAACCCAGAAGGAAGCAGGGAACGTAGCTGTGTGCTAACGGCTCCACATGCAGGTAGGGTCTGTCATTTAATCTGAACCCTTCCCTATTTTGTCCAGTCAAGTTATTGAGGAACTTACAAAGATCACAATACACAAGTGTTTCATATCAGAACACTAAGAACCTACTGATGCTCATGTTTCTCCTTGAGTCATGTATACAGACAAAACACAAAATTGGAAATCATTTCAAAAATGTTCAAATATCCTGTGAGACCAGACGTTTACTTATGTGAATGAATTGTTTTGGTGTTTGAAACGTCAGCTCTTCAACAAATGTACAGGAATATATGAATAAAATGACATACATTAAAAAAAATGTCTGAAAAAAACGTTTGTCAGATCTGCTGAGTCATCATTCATATCACATCAAACTACAATCCCCTCTTTAGCTAACCATCATTCTTCTCTCATTCTAGAATCCTCAGTTAGTTTCAGAATAAAACTGAGCTACCACACACAGTGAGATACCAACACAATGGATTCCGGATCTTTCTTATTGGCCCTCTAACTCTGGCTGGGGAACACAGAGGATAGCTGAATCTGCCAATATCTGAGCCGCTTTCCTCAGCCAAGATAAGATATTAAAAGAAAGACGTTGGTGTGTCTGTGGAGCTCCAGCTGTATCTAAAACTAACTTTGACCACATCACTGAGCTGTCAGTGATGACAAATGATGGAGTACTTGACCTGTAAAGTGGTGAGTTGTCAGGTATCTGCCAGTGACACATCTGTGTCTACACTCTGCTCAGCTGGGTGAGAGTGGAATTACAGCAGCAAGCCAGGCATGAAGTGAGACGCAGGACAGAGCAGAGGTGAGGGAGGAAGAAATCGGAGGAAGGCGGTGCAGAGCAGGTAAAAATGTGTCGGACAAAAGAGGTGCGAAGAGGTGGAGGTGAAGAAAAAGATGTGTGTCAGGTGGGGAAGACAAGGCAGACAGAAATATGTCTGCAGATTTGGGGTTGATGAATCAGTGATCCATGCTTTGTGTTTGAGGTACTCCGTATCAGATTGGATTCAGCAGCCTCGTTCAACTGTTTTACAATCTTCTCACTTCAGAAAAAACAGAAATGAGATATGAAAAGAAATATAATGGAAATAATCTCTGCTGTTTTCGCCTCCACAGTCTACACACAGACCTACACACAGTCTACACACTGTCTACACACTGTCTACACACTGTCTACACACTGTCTACACACAGTCTACACACAGTCTACACACTGTCTACACACAGCCTACACACAGCCTACACACAGCCTACACACAGCCTACACACAGTCTACACACAGCTCTACACACAGTCTACACACAGTCTACACACAGTCTACACACTGCCTACACACAGACTACACACAGCCTACACACAGTCTACACACAGACTACACACAGCCTACACACAGCCTACACACAGCTACACACAGCCTACACACAGCCTACACACAGCCTACACACAGCCTACACACAGACTACACACTGTCTACACACTGTCTACACACAGACTACACACAGACTACACACAGACTACACACAGACTACACACAGACTACACACAGACTACACACAGACTACACACAGATGTAGAGTGTCATAAATACCAAGGTTTTACATCAGAATAAAATATACAATGCTGCAAACCTGTAATTTATTTTACACAGACACAGTTCACTTTCATGACTGAACTCAAACTGAGAGACGCTCACACCAACAAGAGAACGTCACATAGAACAGAATAATGCCAAATGTGAATGAGACAGTGTATTACTGAGATGTTTACTGAGTAATTTAAAGTACGTTGTCAGTTGTTATACTCTTTCCCCAAACTTCAAAAAATGTGCAGGTTGCAAATAAAAATCAACACACATTTCCAACAAACATGGGCAATAACGGGCTGAAGCTACAGGGGGAATCTGGTGACTTGATGTGAGCTGGATGTGAGTGTTCTTCTGAGGGGAAACGGAACGGTCAATGTTTGCTTGACTGGAGGGCGAAGGAGTATAAAGTTAGCTCGTCCGTGGACAGTGAAAATATAAAAAAGCCATCGAGGCTGCCAGATGCTAAGGGTTAAAGAGGAAAGCTAAGCTTTTATTTGAGGGCTTTGGGGGATTTAGATGCAGTGAGAGGCCAAAACACTGCCTCCGAGGGGGGGTTAAAGGAGGGTGAGCCTTAGTTTAACAGACCGAATAAGTCTAAGAGGATACGAGTCAGGAGGCTCAGCCACAGTCACCCAGAATCCACCGCAGGTTGACATTGCAGAGGACGCTGGCTTACACCCCGTACCGGATGGACAGTGGCTTGTCACGGCATGAATTATACAATCACACTGCTCCTCTGGCTCTTCTTACCTGTCTTGGTGTTTCCTCCCTTATATCTGATCCTCTGAATTGCTTCAAGTAGGGCCTCCTTGTTGTCATGGGAACTGAGCCGGAATTCTGTCCGAGCGTCATCACTGAACTGAGCAATCGCCACCTGGGAAAGGTGAGACGGACACAAAGGTGAACTAGGTTGTGAAAGTGACATGAATGGACCACGTCCGAATCGGACAGCTGAAATGGGTTTCCATTGCCACACAGTCCCCTCAGTTATTTGTTTGTTTATATTTGTTTGCTATATGCTGCAGATATACATGATAAGGCAAAACAGAATAAGTAGAGATAATTTGTCCACAATTTCAATGATAAGGAATGATAAACCGTAAATGATATGTGGGAAGTCAGCAAAGTTTTCTGTTGCTGACTGTTTTAAGTGCATGAGGCATTTATTACCTGAACTGTGTTCATACACTATCACACATAAGCATATTTCACTGAAATCAGTCCTTCCAAACTCCCAAGTAAGTGCTCCGTTCAGTTTAATCGGCTATCATTAGATCCAGACTGCTAATGGTGCTGTTGTTGGATGGTCAGCCATCGTTCCCCAGCCAACGTTCTCTCTGCTGCACAGCCAGCGCGCTCACGTTACAGACAGTGTTTTTGTTCTTGCTAGCCCACTGCCAGAGGGTTATGGGGCAGCACGTATTAAACAAATCAAAGAAAAGGGTTGAGCAGGCACTTCTGCAGCGTGACAAATGACCCAGCTGAGCTCTGCTGACATAGTGGGGGGGTTAAGAAGACATCGTGGCATACCAGATGAACCCGACACTGGCAGACACTCGGAGGCAGGGATGGGAAAATCTCTTCTGGCAACATGACTCAAGACTTCACGAATCATCATCGAAGAGCTCGTGCAGCATGTACAGAGGGACTTTGATAATCAGAAACTTGTCTGGAATTAATCACGCCGTTGTTATTTACAACAAATAACGGCCGACTCAGGTGTTTAAACCCATGTGGTCTGTGTAAGATTTGATATTTGACATGGATTTCACATCAGTGTCAATCTATAACATCATTATTTGTTCCATCAAACTCCACTGTGCAGCTCAAACTCCACTTTTCACTTCTGTAGAAACAGTTTTAATTTTTATCACATACTGTATGTTTACTTGAACTTACAGGATGGTTCCTTTACGGTAAGAAACTATTGTCTGATAATAATTATGGTTGAATAAAGCACTTAGCAACCCAAACAAAAGGATGGTTTGTGTGTCACTGGCTGTGACTCTAGTGAAAGATGACCCACCAAGACCACCGTCCAGCCAAAAACAACAGTATTTTCAGGCACAAAACAAAGCAGAGCTGTTCAATTGAGGCTCAGCAACAACAAACGAGGGTTTTCTACAAAGCCAATGGTAAAAAGTTCATTCATGAAACTTGACACAAACACAACGGTTTCTGGTGGAACAGACAAGGAAACAAACATCTCTCTAGAATCAATTAATGCCAGTGCTGCAGCACTCATCATTAGAACTGGGTCATCCCCAGTCTCCGACCATATCTGTTTTCAAAGAGAACAAAAGAGAGGAGTCGTTTAATGAGACTAACTGGCAGGTTACCCACAGCGAGCTGCAGGAGAGACAACTCCTTCTCCACCCGTTTATTCATTATGGAACAGAATCTATTCACATGTTTTTGTGCAGTGGTACAAGTTAATAACAGATGTGTTGGCACAATGTGTTTTTTATGTAGTTTTCTTATTCAATTCTGTGTGCGCTGCTCGTCAATTTGATTTTACATGAGCACGCGTTTTTCAGAAAGAAAGGTGTTAACAAAGTGCATATTTTACAGACATAGACACTATAGAGACACTGAGATGCGTTTTGTGTGTAACTTATACTGCGTCCCCATGTAACCCTGGGATGAAGTCATGGTAAACATTAGTCCACATTCTGATGTGGACCACTGAAAACAATTCCAAATGTTCTAGCACAAGTATCACTTTGAAAATGTTTACAATGAATGAACTATCCTTTGAATATTAACAACCTGAAAATCCATATGAAAATAATAAGTGTGATTCCATTAATATTCTGCCTCAGTTTATCATTTACACATGCCAGGAACTGAAAAATAGACCATTCTCAGTCATTCAACTTTGAGCCAAATAATCTCTTTCTACATGTCTCTAGGAGAAACATGAGCACAAACATCTGAGCTCTGTTTCTTCTACATCTTTTGATATGAAACATTTGGGTATTGTGATCATTGTTTCTGGAAGTTTCCCTTATGGCTCTATTCCACTGCACAGTTCCATCATGGCTCAGATCAACTCTACTCGTTTGGTTCCACTCAGTTCTTTTCCACTACAATTCAATACCCCCTCGATGTGGGTGCTGACGTCACAGCGCCAGCTGCGTGAAACTGCCACCGCATTTTTCTACTGTCACACAAACACATAAAGAATGTAGAACATGGAGGAGATGGAGAACCTGCTGCTCATTGTGCAGATTTTAGATAATACCAGTTACTATCGCCAATGGAAACGCAAAAAAGCCAAGCCGAGCTGGAACTGTCGAGGAAAAGAGCCTTGTGAAGGTTGTGCAGTGAATTCCCAGCTTTAGAAATGTGTTGTATAACTGTGACTCACAGAGCTCATTAGAACTTTCAGACTCAAGTGGTGATGACTCAGATTAACAATTCAAATGTCGTTTGCTGACAGTGCACTCAGGAAATGGATCAAAGGTTAGACCGGTTCACCTGTTTTTACAGGTAAACTTACATTGCTGGATGTACGTGTGTCTGCAGTCGCTTGACTCACCTGTGTGCCGTCTGGTCCAATCAGATCCAGTGATCCGATAGTGCTGTACAGGAAGCGCGTGATCTTCATGAAGTTGTCATCTCCGATGGACCAGGAGCCATCGACCAGGAAAACCAGGTCGGCCTTGGCCTCCTTACAGACTGGACAGAATGAAAAACACCAGGGAGATGAGACAAATGAGTTAGTTGGCTTTTTGACTTTGCATTTCTGAAAGTAATTTGGAGCAGAATGTGGGTCAACGGAGGTGAAGGCCCCAACGAATACCTAACGGACGGATGTAAATAGGCATAGAATGACGCATTACAGATATAATTTCCCGTGAACAGTGTAAATGTGCTAGGACTGACTCCACAGATTAAAAGTTCCGTATAATTCAAGGTGTGCTCTTTCTGTGTGTCTGCTGTGATGTTTCCTCTCTTCTCACAATGCCTGAAAATGTGCCGTGGTTTACTAGCTAGCAAGCTCATGTTAGCATTGGCCGGGATTCCATCCCACGGTGACGTTGGTGTCGCTGTTGTCCACCACCATCCTGAAAAGTCAAAGGTCATCATTTCCAGGTCAGGGGACGTAGAGGGTGAGGGTGGAAGGTCTCCATCGATCTACTGAACATTTCAGCCGCTTGAGTGAACGTAGTCAACTACATTTTCACAGCCTCATTCGTCAATGTGAACGCTCTTATGTACTCAGAATACAAAGTGGAAGTTCAGTTTTCAGACTCATTTCCAAATGACATTCATGAACATGTCAGCCTCCATGAAAGCAGAGAAAAGTAACAACCCCCCACCCCCCAAACCTCCCGATGCTAAAGCCCATACGGATGTTTCTTTGATGCTCAGATGCAAACCCCAGCAACGGCTGACGAGGTAGAAACACTGTGGTTGACATCTGGTTGCTTTTGGCACAAAACAAATTGGTGGGTGACTGATCAGGCTGGGACTAGATGAAAACGGTACATTTAGCGGTACATTTCACTCGCTGCCAGAGTCTGGGGCCACGCCCTCCATGTCTTGCTGGATGCTAAACGTCGCTAAACGTTGTCTCGCTGGACAGTTGTCTAGTATATTTAATTATTGTTACAGCTACATGTTTTATGGTTTATGTTCCCTGTGGTACTAATTACGCCGATCACTGATTTTCATTACAATAATACAATACAGCTCATTTTCAGCTCGACCTGTATCCACACTGAGGCATTTTAAACGTAAAGAAGAGTTGAGGTGTTTTCAACTGACTTCATCTTGTCACAAATATTAAGGTTAGCAGAGGGATTTTTCAATGGTTTCTAAGGCTTCTTTCTAAAAAAAGCTGTGCAGCTTTTTTTTGGCAGTTGGTTACATTGTGTCTATCACAATCATTCTTTTTTTCATGTCTTTCTACCTTCAATGTGTCTCTGTCTGGAGGAGCGGGTGTCTGCCATCACATACAGAGGCATCGCTCAGACAAACGTCACAAACTTGGAGGTGCTTGCAGACGAGGTCTGCAAATGTTTCGGATCACATCTGTGCAGTTTGTTGAGTACTGAACAGATGTCTGGCTGATGTGTGTGTGTGTGTGTGTGTGTGTGTGTGTGTGTGTGTGTGTGTGTGTGTGTGTGTGTGTGTGTGTGTGTGTGAGTGATCCTAAACTTAAGTCAAGCATAAAGTAAAGAAAAAGGTCGATTTTATTTTGTTATTGACATTGATGAGATCATTGTA
>CAAKHB010007947.1:49028-73187 GCA_901007665.1 Aeoliscus strigatus | reverse complement strand
CAGAACTGTCCAGTTGTCTCCGATTAAACCCAGAGTATAAAAATGTTTGTCCTTTTTGTGGTGACTTCAGAATTTTAGAAAGTTTGAAATCTGATGATATTCTGTGTTTTTGCAGTGTTTGGCTCTCTCACACACACATCACAAATGTTATGTCTCGTCACCGTCAGCTGCTCTGTGTGGTGTTCCCCCCAGGAGGGTGACGTGGTGGCTCTTTTCATGGAGAACCGGGCCCAGTACGTCGGCCTCTGGCTGGGCATGGCCAAGATTGGAGTTGAAGCTGCCCTCATCAACTTCAACTTGAGACTAGAGGCCCTGGTCCACTGTGTCACCATCTCCAATGCCAAGGCTGTGGTGTTTGGATCAGAGCTGACTGAGGGTAAGCTCCGACAGGATCGAGGAGGGGGTGGGTTAGCCGCTGTTTGTGTTTTTCTAGAACTGGAAAACATACATGTACCCTGTATACACACTGTTAAGAGGACGTTTACAGTATTGACATGATTCCACTGCGGAGAGACGAGTGAGTCAGCCGGCAGAAGGCACAAGAGGTCATAAAACGTAAATGGCTTTGGAGGAGGTGTCTCTGAGATATCAGCCAACAAAGCTTTTAAATGGTTGATAAAATGGAAGCGATGGGAGATTTGCCACCATCGTTAGCGTTAAGTGCTGCTCGGAGAAGGATCAAAGGTATATAAGGAGAAAATCAGCAGTGAGATGCAGGCAAAGACAAGGAATGCTACAGTGATGGATTATACCGCAAGAGTCAGACAAACCATGACACTGGTGTAAAAACCTCGTCCACAGAATCTCTGATTATGGTTAGATTAGATTATATTGTAAATAGGGATTTACAGCTTAATTGGTATCATCAATGATAAATAAAGCCAGTTGCTAAGCAACAACTTCCTGGGCAGTGTTAAGATTTAGAAAAAAAACAAACTGTAAACTGTGTTTACTGTAATACAGATGTGCTCTATCAAACATTACACAGCTTTGACTTTTAGGCCGTTAACATCACATCACCCTGCAGCTGGAGAGTTGACTGGTGGAACATCACTTCATGATGCTCTGTCTGAAGTCACCAGCGGTCTGCAGCCTTGTAGATGTGTATGTGCGTGAGGATGAAATGTCTCTTCAAACATGAGAGCTACCTGCCGTTAAACATCTTTCCAAAAGGGTTCTGCTTTGTGGATCCAGTTGCTCCCCCTCATGTACATCTGTGTCAGTGTGGGATTATAAAACTTATTCACTGTCATCTGTTTGCACGATGCTCTCACAGCCGTGTCTGAGGTCCACAGTTCTATGGGGAAGACGGTGCAGATGTTTTGCTCTGGAGACTGGGACCCCAAACGAGTCCCACAGGGAACCGAGTGCCTCGAGCCCCTGCTGGCTGGTGCCCCGTCTCACCTGCCCAGCCGGCCTCAGCGCTGCTTCACAGGTACCACCAGTAAAATGTGTCCATGTAGGACCTGAGGCTGGGATAGTTTGGATGAAGGCATTGGTCAGCAGGAACCTCAGCTTGGTTCTCCACTTAGTGTGACTCCAACTGTAGATGCAGAACTTGGTAACTTCATAAGCTGCTCTTGTCAACAAGGACTTCATGTGACATCAGTAAGATACTAGTGTGGTATGTTAAATATCAGCAACGTGTCCATCTGATTCCTTGCTCTGAACTAACTGTTGTATGAAATGTTACATATATTTTGTTCCATTAAAAAAACTCTTGTCCCTGCTTTCAGATCGCCTCTTCTACATTTACACGTCTGGGACCACTGGGATGCCTAAAGCTGCCATTGTCGTGCACAGCAGGTAAGAAGGAACCGTCTGACTTGGACTTCGGTCCAACTCAAGTTCAGAATTCAGTTTGGCAGCGCACAATATTGTCTGTCTGTATCAACTGTGTGTTGTACTGTTTTTGTAGCACTTAGGTCTTTTATGTTCATTTAAATGACTCATACATGTAGAACTGCTTTATTCGTTACCAACGGATTTGTTGTTACCCTCACGTCAGAGATGCAGAAATCTCCCACAGTTGTGATGGGTCACATCATGTGTGTCTGTGTGATGACTGTGATGACACTGAGAGGGGGTCACTTACTGGAAGCAGCAGACAGAACTGGGTCTCCTGAGTTTTATCCAAATAAATCCAGTTTCAGTTGCATAGAAAAGGACTAGTGTGTTGTGACGAACAAAGGAGATGTGATCTGCAGCTGCTGCAGGAACCTCTGTGCTAGCATCACTGCTAACGTCTCTGGTAGCATCACTGCTAACGTCTCTGCTAGCGTCACTGCTAACGTCTCTGCTAGCGTCACTGCTAACGTCTCTGCTAGCGTCACTGCTAACGTCACTGCTAGTGTGTCTGCGAACGTGTCTGCTAAGCACGTCAAATATGTCACGATGTTACCAGGACATTCATCAATCCCTGTTTGTGTCAGTGTAAACACTAGTTCTCCCCAAACACCGTTGTTTGTTTGTTTGTTTACTAATCTTGAAATCCTAAAACCAGGCTTATTTCCGTGATGATAATCGCTACGGATTGTAACGTTGTGACATCCCTGGCTGTTTGTGTAGCTGTACACTGTACCACTGCTTATAGTGTGTAGAAGCACAAGAACGGATCGTTTCCCTTGTGATGACAGTGTAACTTGGAAATGATGTCAGCGAGTTGGGACCTCGGGCGTTTGCCACAAGGAGCTGCTGTCCTCACTGATGTGTGTAGCTTTCAGAGGGTCATTACTGATAGTTGTGACTTGTGTTGTCAGGTACTACCGCATGGCAGCATTAGTCTATTATGGCTTCAGGATGACGTCCGATGACATCTTGTATGATTGCCTTCCACTCTACCACTCTGCAGGTACTCTTTGTGTGGTGTGTGTGTGTGTGTGTGTGTGTTTAATATTCTACTTTCCACGTAAACTTTGATGCTAAGTCGTGGTGCTTTGGTGAAAGAGTGAAATCGTGACATGATCAAGCTTTGTAAGATGTTTGTTAAATTGTTTTCTATGTTTTTCACGTTTCACTCACGTACTCACAGTCCAACAACAACCACTCTTAGAAAACCTACAGACATGTTTTTTGTTGTTGTTTTAAATCCTGTTTGTCTGGTAGCCAGTGTTTTTTATAACTGCTATTTGTGCGTCCACAGGTAACATTGTGGGGGTGGGCCAGTGTATATTACATGGCATGACTGTGGTCATCAGAAAGAAGTTCTCCGCCTCTCGTTTCTGGGACGACTGCGTAAAATACAAGTGCACCGTAAGCATCATGTTGATTACAGATGAAGTGGACTGGTTGTTATTGCCCCCCAAAGCTCCTTGAATCCCCTTGTTTTTACTATAAGCTCATTAAAGCAGTAATCAGTCCACCACTGTTGTTGGTTTTAATTTCATCCTGCTTTCCCCTCTAGATTGTGCAGTACATAGGAGAGATTTGCCGATACTTGCTGAATCAGCCCATTCGAGACACGGAACAGCAGCATCGGGTGCGCATGGCACTGGGCAACGGCCTGCGCCAGTCCATCTGGGAGGAGTTCATGAAACGGTTCAACATCCCACAGATCGCCGAGTTCTACGGAGCCACTGAGTGCAACTGCAGCCTGGGCAACTTCGATAACAGGGTGAGAATTCAGAATGAGAGGTCAAGGTGTAAAATGGGAGGTCGATGATGACGAGGAGACGTGCCGTGTGTCTGTTTGTCTGTCCTCCAGGTGGGAGCGTGTGGCTTCAACAGTCAGATAATGCCCTTCATCTACCCCATCAGACTGGTGAGGGTGGATGAAGAGACCATGGAGCTCATTAGAGGACCTGATGGCGTCTGTATTCCATGTAAACCAGGTAGGTCCACTGTGTGTGTGTGTGTGTGTGTGTGTCTGTGTCTGTGTCTGTGTCTGTGTCTGTGTCTGTGTCTGTGTGTGTGTGTCTGTCTGTGTCTCAGCTTCTTGTCCTGGTCTGACGTCAGACAGAGGCTATGGTCCAATCAGTGCACGAAACATCATCACAGACACCCAGTTAACTCGACTTGTTCTGGTCTGGAATCTGGAACCTATATGTTGCTATGGTTACACATTGGACGACTGAGCAGCGACAGGACGTCACACACTATTATCATACACCCATGTGCTGTCACTGCTGCACACGACTCTCACCTCATCAGACATCTGGCGGAGCCACTTCTACAATGGGACATCTACCGACTGCCGGCCTCTGATTGGTCGCAGAGAGGGACGTCATCACCAGAATCCACCAGCGTTTTAGCGGCATTAGCGCTACAGCGAGCGTTCTTTATTCCTCGTCTCATTTAACCGCCCTGAAAAACCACAGCGTGTTCCATCAATGAAGTCCAGATGTTCGGGGGCTGGTGACAACGTTCAGAGGGAGCTGAACGCAGTGACCCCGTAGCGAAGAAGTCAGAGCTGGAATGGATGGAAAACCTTGTGTCTGCTACCACACCGAGTACAGACAAGTAGAGCTGGAGCCGTGTCGTGGAAAGCCTCAGAGGACGGCAGTAACGAAGACTGAGTTTTAGAGCCCAAGTCTGTCCAAAAGACCCTGAACACTGAGAAAAGGATGGCAGACAGAGGGACCCAGGGATGGACAGACAGACGCATGTCATCGTACATGATTGCTGTTCATTAACCATAGCTGCTCCTGTGCCCTCTAGGTGAACCTGGCCAGCTGGTGGGCAGGATCATTCAGAATGACCCTCTACGAAGGTTCGATGGCTACGTCAACCAATCAGCAACCAGCAAGAAGGTGGCTCACAGCGTCTTCAAGAAGGGAGACAGTGCTTACCTCTCCGGTCAGTGTCGCCCCCTGTCCTGTCTCCGGTCTGTGCTCATCAGACGGCGTTAACGGGACCCTCTGCTCCCACCAGGTGATGTGCTGATCATGGACGAATACGGCCACATGTTCTTCAAAGACCGAACCGGAGACACTTTTCGCTGGAAAGGAGAGAACGTGTCCACCACAGAGGTGGAGGGGACACTGAGCAGGCTGCTGGACATGAAAGACGTCGTCGTCTACGGAGTCGAAGTTCCAGGTGAGAGTAGTTTACTGAAAGTCAGACTTTATGTCTCATTCTGGATCCACGTCGCTCAGACACAACCTCTGACTGGTGTGTGTGTGTGTGTGTGTGTGTGTGTGTGTGTGCGCGCGCATGTAGGCGCAGAGGGAAAAGCGGGTATGGCTGCTATCGCTGACCCGTCTCACTCCACGGACCTGGACAGGTTTGTGAAGGACGTGGACAAGGCTCTGCCCCCGTACGCCAGGCCCGTCTTCCTCCGCTTTCTGCCCGAGGTCAACAAGACAGGTAGACCACAAGTAAACGATTATTGTTTGTCCGTGGTTTCAACGTCACACATCAAACGTTTTTTTCCCATTCACCTGTTTTGTCTTTGTACGACTGGGAACATGAAATATTCACACACTCTCTGTGTCTCTCGTCTGTCATCGCAGGGACATTTAAGTTTCAGAAGACGGACCTGCGCCGGGACGGCTTTGACCCCAGCGCGGTGTCAGACAGACTGTACTTCCTGGATTCCAGCAGAGGGCGCTATGTGCAGCTGAACGAGGAGCTGTACCACTCCATCCTTTCAGGGAAACATAAATTGTGATCAGCGGGCTGACCATTGCATCTAGTCGGCTCCAACGTGCACACACAGAAAACCAGACAATGATGTGAGACCAGGACAGCAGATGGCGTTAACCCCCTCATACACACACACACACACACACACACACACACACACACACTGAGTAAACAGTACAGGCCACACACACCTCTGCATCCCAGTCCCAACACCACCACACACTACGCTACGAACACACACACGGCGCGTCACTTCATCCAACCCTGAAAATCTCCTCGCGCTACCTCAGCCGACGCAGAGAGAGGCCCAGTCCAGACCTCAGACCACCTCAGACAGAGTCCAGGTGGTCCCGGTCCTTCAGCGAAGAGCCAAACCTTCAAACTAGAGACCAGACCAATGCTGAGAAGGAGCACAAACCGTCAGGACCTGATCCCAGACACCCCCCCCCCTTCTTCTCCCACCCTGTCAGGCTGTCAGACTCGGTTGAATTAGACCAGTGGTTGAAGACTCGGCCCAGTGGCTCCAGTGTCGGCGGTGCGATAACCAACACGCACACAAGCTGCTTGGTGTTCTGCATCAAACCAAATATATTTAAGTTGTAGTTTGTTTACATATTTAAGACAATTAGAGTTATTTATACTATTTTTTATGACCATTCTTCTTTGCTACAATGTGAGTTTATCACATTCTTCTGCTTTCTTTGTATCCAAATTTGTGCTCCAGCAGCTCTGGAGGTCCTGAGCCGTGACACTGAGAGCTGCCTGGGCCTGACTCAACCCTGGGCTACGTCCAGTGGGCTGGTCCACTGACTGACACGTCAAGACTTGACTGAAGAAAATAAAGCACCAAATCGCCTGAGCAGCAAAGTCCTTATGTTTTCAACGTTTCCGAGAGCCCAAAGATTTAAAGGTGGGGGCTTTGGAGCGGAGCGGCCGTAGAAGACAAGCAGCTGTCGTCAATGTTTTGTCTGTGCTTTGCGTTTCCTGCTTGTAGCTGCGTAAATTAGCGTCACGGACCGCGAGCAGAGCACGGTGCCTTACTGTGACTTGACGGGTCCAACACGTCGGGAGTCCCCATGTCTGCTCACACTTCCATCCTTGTCGTTTGTGTGAGCGTGTTGTCATAGTAACAAGAACATCCACTTTAACTCATTTCCACATCCACATTCCCTCGTTTTCTTAGCGTCTGTTCTGATTCATCCTTCAACCGCCAGCGGTTGTTTCGTAGCACCTTTACTTTAAAGCCTTTGTCTTTTTTCTCTGCCTGTTCCCTCCACGCTGTCTGCTAAATCTTTTTTCATTTTTTGTTCTCGACTGTTTTTCTGACTCTGGTCCTTTCGATCCCACTCGTCCTCTGCCTCATCCTACGTTTGCCCACATGAATTCAAGTTCAAATCTTTCAAAGCGACGCCCTCCAACCCTCTGTCACATGTTTGTTGCTGTTTTATGTCCATTCCATTGGCTGCAGTGCTGGGGTCAGGGGTTCATGTCACATTGTTCTTCCGTCAAATGTCTTCTTCACTGTTTTTTGGGAAAAATTCCGTCACTGTCACTTGTATTTATTCTTTGATGAGTGTGAAATGTTCCTTTGAATGCGAAACGCAAATGAGTGACTGTGTGATGTGTAGACGTGTCGAAGGGAACAGTTCGGCCGTTATGATGCTTCTGAGGGTTGCACCAGTTGACTTTGACTGTGACCACCAGGGGGCGCATGACTATACAGCCGCTCAACTCTGAATACGATGTTTCCATGTACACTTTTTTTTAATTGTTTCTCTGCTGCTTGTGTGTGCTTGCTTTGTTTGTAATCCTTGTAATTTTGGACAAAAGAGACAATCTAGAACCGACACCATCCGTCCAGGTCAAATGTGGTTTGACTTTGTAGCAGACGACTTTATTTAGTCGTTTCATTGTGAATGAGACTTGGACAGGGAAGTAGCTGTTTTAAAAAGTCAGCTGTTTGACCCGAAGGTGCCGCTGTCACCTCACACCACCTTTTCAGACATGCTGTCAGAAGACGTAAAAATGACGAACCATGTTTCCGACTGTTTTCATCCACAGCGTCACCAGGTTGACCTCTGTGACCTTTGACAAACGTCCACGTCATCGTCTTATTTGATTTAACGTGACAAATATCACAGAAACACTTCATATCAGCTTTTAATACCAGTCTAATGGTGACTGGAGTAAATCTAAATTGATTTGACCACGTCAGGACAACGTGACAACGATCCTACAAACCTGTGTGTGTGTGTGTGTGTGTCTTAACATTCCTCACTCTGCGTTTTGCACTTTGTGTTTTCCCCCTGCAGTGGTCCTCAGGAACATCGAGCAATGCTAGAAAACGCTGGTCCACGTCTGTCTGAATGAGTTTTGTTGTTTTCTGTATTTTTTTAAATGCCTCAGTGCACAGGCGGCCGCTCGTGCCGAGTGTGTGGAGGAGGTCTGTGAGGTGTGTGAGACGCACACACCGATGTCCTCTTGGCTGGTTGTGTAAATGATGTACTTCAAGAAAATGAGACAAAAAAAAACAGTGCTGAAAATGAAAAATCATTATTAATAAAAAGCTATTTAAATTATTCATATGACCTGTCTGTTGTGTTCAGGTGAGAGACTGGATTTGACATGTAGAGGTGATTAGATTAGATTAGTGTCTAGATTTAAGAAAAGTTGGTGAGACAACGTCCTATAAAACACTTTTGAGTGCATCACATCCTTTCCTCCTACACGGTCACATTTGTAAACAGAGGACGTCAGCTGTGAGGCCTGCAAACTGCCCCTCTTTCACCATCAGTCAGGTGATGTGTATTTTCCCCTTTTGTCACCGTTGGCCCATACTTGACATTTACAAACACTGACACACTCAGCGGAGTTGAAACGACCTAAAGAATTAATGTGATTCACCACCCGACATTATTATAATTGTTATTATTATTATTATTATTATTATTATTATTATTATTATTATTATTATTATTATATGTTGATTATATGTGAGCAGGTCGGCACACAGCAGAGATCGCCGGGGGGGAAAAGAGGAACTTGGAAGTGGAACTTGTGTAGAGTTTAAAACATACTATGTATACCTAGAATATATGTATATAGAAAATATATAATATATATGTACACATATACTTGTATAATATTTATACATATTATATATAATACACACACACACACACCATATATAAACACCTCTGACCTATCGTGCATGTAAAACCTGTTCAAATCTGTCCGCTGCACATAAAAGACAGAAGTTATGCTGACGTCCTCAGCTGCTTCCTGTTGGCTGATGTGTGTGTCTGTGTGTCTGTGTGTGTGTGTGTGTGTGTGTGCGCGTGCAGCTCATGAATCTCAGCTGATGCTTCAAATGACAAACCCGCCATTTATTCCCGTGCTTGTGGAGGTCAAGTCTGTGCCACAAGTTGTTTTGGCAGCTCACGTCTTCAACACTCGGTCAGTGTTCCAGGAAGCTCGGCGGTGATTGGCCGACGAGCAGGTGGGTGGATCAGGAGCAAAACAAATATTGCCACAGGCTTTGCCACTCTGGACTTGTCTGTTGGCCACTTTCGTTCCGTCTTCCAGCGTCTCTCCCTCTCAGCCTGTGTGTCCAGCCTCCTTTGCTCCTCTGATTCTTCACGCAGCCATGAGGACCACAGCACTGGCTGTTGTCATGGTGATGTTGTGCATGATGATGGTGCAGGCAGATGTGAAGCCACAGAGAGACTTCAGCCTGCAGAGGGTAAGAAGGCCCGGGACATTCTCACTTCACAAGGTCTGTTTTTTATTGTTGGTGTATATCCAGCTGTTTGTCAACTGTTTGTGTGTTTTTGAGTGACATCGAAGTTACACAGAGTCTGTGTGTGTGTGTGTGTGTGGAGGGGGGGGATTTAAACTGCAACAGTGTTGTCAGCCAAGTCACAATCATGATTCCCAAACGTGCAAATCCATTCTCAGTTCCATGAGGGAGGATATTTCTCCTGCGTAACTTAAAAGTAGAAACATTGTAAGAAGGAACATACGTTACGGATTCCTCCCATACACAGTCGCTCATATAAAATTCATGTTTCATGTTTTCATCTGATTCCACTCCGTTATCGTCCGTCTGTCTGTCCATCCTATGTGTTTTCCAGCTGCTGGTACATGTGAAGACGCGTTAGAACTCAGTTTGTTCTACATTTTTAGACATTAAAAACATCCAAAATACCAAACCAAGGACAACATGAGGCAACATGACGTCTGACCGGTGACAGTGAAGTGAACTCTTTCCCTCTGAGGCTTCAGGTGGATTTGGAATTCAGTGTAAATGTTTGTCAGTTTATTCAACCTGCAGTTCAGTTCCCTCCCTGTCAATATTCTGAGTATCTCCGAGCTTCTTCCTCATCTCTCCCACCCCGAACTGAATCAAGAGTGTGTGTGTGTGTGTGTGTGAGCGTGTGTGTCTCCACTAGCTGCTGGCACACACGTGCAGCTTGTGCTCATGTTGACAAACTGTCGGAGGAACGAGGTCAAACCACAAACGAGCTTGTTCCTGACACAAACGTCGACACATGGAGAGATGTTCTCCTGTTCCTATGGTTTGTTTGGGTCGTTACAAATAGGGAGAACATGCTCATCAGTCTGCTTGATGTGGATTACATAGTGACTCCATGTTTTTGAATGCTCTTGTAAATGAACTCTTTCATTTTGTAAATGGTGTTTTGTAACACGTCTTTGTGTGTCCCTGTTTGTTTGTGTGTGTGTGTGTGTGTGCAGTTCGTAGGGAAATGGTATCGTGTGGGTCTGGCCTACGACTCTCAGAGTTTTGTCCCGTACAGAGACAAAGTGAGGGCGTCCATGGGAATCATCACAGCACTGGCAAACAGCAACGTTAACCTCACAATGTGGGACGCCACGTGAGTGTGTGTGTGTGTGTGTGTGTGTGGGGGGGGGGGAAGGTGTCTGTGACGGGTGGAAGACACTGTGTGTCCTGTGTGTCCCTCAGACCTGCAGGCTGTCGGGCTAAGATGTACTTCTACGAGAAGACTAATGTTCCTGGACAGTTCACCTACTTCAGCACACGTACGTGAACGTCTGAGTCACCGTTTATTTTCCCCAAATCAGACAAATTTCGATGTTTGATCATTTGTGTCAGGCTGCTTTGGCCATGACAGTATAATAAATCCAGGTAGAAGATGTCAAGAAAAATACTGGATTGAACCTCAAATATCATGTATGTCTGAACCAGAAACATTCACGAAAAAAGATTTTTATCATTTTTTCAAAGCTTGGACTTTTGATGGGAATTTTTTATTTTCGATTTGTTCATTAATCTATGTTAGATTTCAGCTCAACTTTAGAGTTCCCTTTTTAAAAAAAAAATAGAATCAAATGTAAAAAATAATTTTTGTTTTTCAGATATCAGATATTGACACCCTGCATAGGCTCAGCCACAACAACAATAATAATAATAATATAATGATACAGAGCCATTATTATTATTATCATAATCATTATTATTGTTATTATTCACATTTATGTATGTCAACCTGATGCCAGAAGAGGAAGAAGTGACCAGATACCATATCACAGTGCCCCTGACGACCGATGACTATGAAGGTTGAAGTAAAAACAGAAGCAGAAAAGTCATGACAGCAATTTGAGCCAACGTGTGTTTTTGATATTATTGTTCAAGCATTCAGTTGCATTGGAATTTATCGAGTCTGTTTCATCTTTTCAAAATAGATCCCGTCATGCTTCTTTACTGTGAATATGTTAGTACACTACACATCTACACTTCAGAAATCAGCGTCAGACATTTCAATTCGAGGTTTACTTGACTTCCAGATTCAGTCTATCCCCAGTCCTCCTGTTTTTTTTCTAATCGTTCACATCTTTGTTGTGTTTTCTATCAGGCCACAATATGATGAAGGACATCACGGTGGTGGAGACAAACTACAGTGAATACGCTATAGTTCTCAAACACAAGGTTTTTAACAGAGAGTACACACAGGTGGCACTTTACGGTGAGACGCGCACACACACACACACACACACACACACACAGTTTGTTCTGTCATACATTGGCTCTTGTTTGCAGGTCGCTCTCAAAGAGTCAGAAGTGACATCATCAACAAGTTTAAGGCCTTTGCTCTTTCCCGAGGTTTTCCCAGAGAGTCCATCCTGACCCCACCTCCAGCAGGTACGTGTTCCTCAGTGACTCTGAAGTGGAATCCTTCTTGTCATCCCTGTTTGGACATTCAGCGTCACAGACTACAGACCTCCACCGTCAGACTCATGGGCTTCGTGGAGGCTGAGCTGCACGGACTCGTCCGCATGGGGAGTCGTTAGTAGTTCTTTATGTGAGATGAGAGCAGGATTTCCAGACTTGAAAACAGGAACAGAGGGGAAAAGAGAGATACGACTACTACTACTACTACTACTACTACTACCACCACAACCACCACCACCACCAATAATAACAATAATAATAATAATAACAATAGTAATAATGATAATGATAATTATTATTATTATTATTATTATTATTATTATTATTATTATTATTATTATTATTATTATTATTAGTAGTAGTAGTAGTAGTAGTAGTAGTAGTAGTAGTAGTAGTAGTATATATTATTATTGTTATTATTGTTAATAATTCTCCATATGTTTTGTGGCCAACAGAGAATTGCCCTCCATCAGCATCTGGCCGTTAGGTGAGTGGATTTATTGTTAAAATTATTGTTTATCTTGGTTTTGTCCAACAAATCTTTATTGTTGAGTTTTTCTCTTCAGGTTTTCGGACCCTGTTTCTTCCGTCCTGTTTTCTTTAGTATTCAAACATCACTCTGAGACGATGTGCATCAAATACTGCAGCACTGCTGCATCCACCCACTTGTATGTAGTGTTTTACATTATTTTCTTAGCTCTGCTGTTTCACGGTCAAATAAACATGAAAAACTATTTTTTGTTGTTTTGGTCTTGGTCCTCGCTCCCTGAGACTTGAAATTTGAGAGTTCAGCTTTGAATTCATCGTAGATTCCAGTAAGGATGAAGGGTGATGTCATCCATGCAGTTGCTATGGTGACGATAAGGGCACAGTAAACGTGTTGTGTGTATGAATCTCCTTGGAAACAGCTACATAACTGACTGAACTGTTTCCCTCCATGTGTGTTATCATACACTCAAGTGTTGGAACGTTAACGGGAAGAGAGACTGTCTGGAAATCAGAGCCTGGACCTGATCTGACCAGCAGGGGGCAGACGTCACTGCACCAGCAGGGGGCAGACGTCACTGCACCTCTTCAGCATGGTGGGGGGGCCGGGGGGTGGTCACACCAGTCATGAATAACACCCATGAAATTTGGCCTTTGGCGCACGAAATCTCACCCACAGGCAGGTGGCAGGAGAGTCCACAGACCTCTGGTTGCTGACATCCAAAGAGGAAGAGAATTACTAAAATGCATCAGTGGCCTATGTTAATATTGAATAATATTTACCACTGTGGGAAGTTCTGATTGGTCGGTTTCCACAAACAACGTTGTTCTGTTGTACATGAAACAGGCACAACCGCGCTGCGCTGACAAACTGTGGTCACGATTGTTTCAGCTTGAAGGGTTTGAGGGCACTTCAACACCTGCCCCATCCCGAGCTGGACGAACCCTTCATTGGGCCCCTGGGCAACACCAGTCAAATGCCCCCATCCCCACCCCCCCAAATCAATTAATGAATTCATTCCTTTTAAATATCGTGATCCAAAACTTGCTGTAATCATTCAGTGTGTTTATATAATAACTCACTTCAGTGGGCGTCAATTTGGTTTGAAATGTGGAAACCACTGTACCCCTGTGTCACTCATCGGTTTTAACATGATATTGCCGATCAACACTGATCAGCACTGATCAGAATTGATCAGCATTGATCTCTCTCAGGTCTCACAGAACTCGATCCACAGTGAATGGACACCAACCATAGTCTCCGTCTCTATTCTCTCGCGTGTCTGTGCAGGTCCTGGGCCTCTGGGCTCGTTAATTCAGCCCTGGCCCCACCCACTTGCCCCCCTCCCGTTGACGTATTACCAAGGGTTGAGGGGAAGTCGTTTATCGCCATAATCCAACAGATTATACGATGAAAGTGGAGCACTGCTCCTGTTGGTGAAGGAAAGCGGAGGATGACATGAAATGAAGTCATGTGCAATATTGACACGAAAAGTACTACTACTACTACTACCACCACCACCACCACTACTGTTACTACTGCTACTACTACTTTACTACCACCAGTAGTAGTGGGAGGAAAGCAGTGCATGAAAGGAAATTAAGTCAAATAAAATTAAAACATACTACACTGACACTTTATGATAAAAGTACGACTACTACTACTACGACTACCACTACATGTAAACGTTTGGATTTTCTTTGTCATTGGCGCCCCCTTGTGGTCACATCAGAAATGACTTTCAGAAGGCCAGTAGCTCTTGAATACAGTTGATCACATTTCCTTCTTTCAACCTGCTGTCTTATTGTGGTCACACCGACGTGAACTTTGGGACAGAAGATCCACAACACAGATCAGCGGGGGTCCATGTGCCTGTGGTTTTGACCTGCTCCCTCCACAAATGACTTGGGCTGACACATTCAGGTGTCTGTTTCAGAAAGTTTGTTCATCCTGGAGAGAGAAACAAACGCCTATTTCCACATAAACTGACTGAACAAAACCAAACGTTTCAGTTTCAGATTTCTCACTCGAGTTTCTCAGTAACCCTGAAATGCAGTTTTCCTGAATGTGCTTGGTGAAATTGTCCTCAGGGATCAGATCAGTTTCTGTGCAGATGTTTGTGAACGAGGCCCAGTGGACTTGTTGACAAATGAGTGTCTGAACCGTCCAACCTGATGTACTGTATCCATGGTAACAGACGACATGCATTCCAATCGCATGTGGAAACTGTGACGTGTCGCATTTATCAGATACACTTTCATCAAAGGATTCAGAAACATTCTTTTATGTCTTTGAACCGTTGCCGTGACAATCTTTGAAACAGGGACAATTAACTGCAAGCAAATCTACTTTTCTGTACATAAAAACGTTACAATCCACAACCAACACACATTGTCTTTCAATAAGTAACACGGAGCAAAATTCCACAAAACATTTAATGATTAATTGATAAACACATGAGCAAACTGAACCCTGACGACCAACAGTCAGGTGTGACATGACTTGTTACACCACACTGGATGGTCCCAGGTCATGTGAGTGTCTTCTGACACGTTCTCTAACGTCTTTGTAACTTGGAGCACATCCAGACGGTTCGGGTGCAGTTCAACTGTCAGCCCCCAGGGGAACGTGTCAGGTCTCCACCCTCTGGTCCCCAGTCCAACAATCACACTGGTGACATGACCGTAGACGTACAGAACTGGATTCTATCATTCACAGATGTCACTGTGAATAACATGACTCAGCGTCTTTCCTGGGAACATTTCCAGTCGCTGCCTGAAACCATCTTGGTGACATTGGTGTTTCCAGACCTTCAGCAGTTTGTTTGGAATTTAAAAAAAGTCTACTTCTTTAGATTCTCCAGCAAGATTTCCACTCCTTTGTTGTTGCTGATGCTGTGAAGCTCTGACGTGATGGACGTCAGCGCTGCCTTCACCTCTGCAGACGCCGACTTGTCACAGCTGTTCAGGAGGCTGCAAACAGTTCAGAAGACCAAAGGTTTACTCACAGAATCTCATTTCATAAACTCTCAATAGTATGTGAGTGGATGCAGGTTCCTGTGGACTACCTCCAACGGATGTGTCTGTGCACACACCCGTCATGATTCATCAGAGGAATCAGAAACTAATTATACTCACTACCTCCAGGCTTTGGTCCATCTGGAACAATGCTGATTCATTGATAAACATACATCAAAGGTGTGTTTTCATCTATTCTGTCGTTTCTTGTACCTGTAACTTTTTTCCCCGCCGGGGGATGGAGAGAGTTTGAAGTTATTGTGACGTAGCGCTTCGTAAAGGGCTGAAACTCCCTACTTTTTCCGTGTTCTAGATGTTTCTCAGTGATCAGTCCGTTCCAACCGTCCATCAGTGTTTCCTGTGTTTTAATGCACATGTTCCCAGCGAGGGGAAACTAAGCTGCTGACCTGCAGAGCACCATGGCTCCTCTGTTGACCCGGACCCAGGTCTTCAATCTTTCTGTCCCGACCGTGTCCACCAGGATCCTGCCAAAGCGCTCTGAGGGGACAACAAAACAAAACAAAGCAAGTTCTCAGTAATCGTACATGGATTTGTACACACGTTTTCACCAACTTCTATGTTCGCTCTCCTCCACACGTACAATCCCAGACTGACCTTCTTTTCCAGCCTCTGACAGAGTGACGTCCTGCTCTATGAGCCATTTCAGCACCAGGTGTCCAGCTGGATGCTCTGCTATGTGAAGCTGTGTGTGTGTGTGTGTGTGTGTTTGGGGGGGGGGGGTACAACATTCTTAGATGAGACAACCATCAGACAAACACAAATACGAGCAGCGTTTGAAGGATTATTGAAGAATCTTTGTCTTATTCCCTGATTCCCCTTTGGGATCAAAAAGCATCACAAGAACTATACAGCGTCACCACGGTAACTGCAGCAAGCCCCGTGGTGCACGCACACCCCCCTACCTGTCCGTCAGTCCCTCCCGGCACCAACTCCTGAGTAGCCAGCTGAGCCACAGCTGTCATAGCAGGTCGCAGGTCGCCGCAGGCCGACGCCAGGATGTCGCTAACCGTCACGCTGGTCGCCTTGTCCGTCACCATGGCAGCAGCGTTGTCAACCAGATACGAGAGCAGCGGAGGGGAGACCACTTCCAGCAGCTCCTTCCTCCGGACCGCTGTGTCCTTTTTACTAACGACAGAAGGAGAGAAACACTGGAACGTTCTAGACATTGATCAAAGGGTTAAGGGGAGTGTGTGTGTGTGTGTGTGTGTGTGTGTGTGTACCTGTGTTGGTTGCCGTCTCCTTGTGCCAGCACCTTGATGATCTCGGGCAGCAGGTGAGCTGGGTCTCTGGGGCTCAGCAGATACAACAACACCTTCTTTCCGTATTTGTTGCTGATGACCTCGTCCAGAGACGACAGGATCTCCTGAGCAGGTGAAGACCAGCAGGACGCTGTGAGAACACACCGGGCGTAGAACACACACACACCGGGCGTAGAACACACACACACCGGGCGTAGAACACACACACACCGGGAGTAGAACACACACACACCGGGCGTAGAACACAGGACCCACGTCGTCCTACTTACTGACAGCACGGCCTGTTTCACCAGCTTGGTGTCGTCCACGCAGTCAAAAATGGCCAAGAGAACCAGGTGACCGAACTCCCCCTGAGAACACAATCAGAGACGTTTACGTCTGTCGGACACGTTACAGAGACGGCAGGGTCTACACCGGGCCGACCCCACCTGGACCATTTGAGTCCCGCTGGTGAAGTCATCAATAAGTGAAGCCCCGTCGGGGGTCGGCTGACGGAGTCACGTCTCACCTGGACCTTCACAGAGTCACTGCGTGGTGTCACATGTCACTACTTTGTTCCCTAAACTACCGAGTGCAGCTTGAACGTGTCTGGGAGGAGAAAGTGTCCTCAACACAACAAAAAGACGTCAAAATACATTTCACGACAGTGAGTGCCGCCATTTTTAAAATCATATCCTTCCATAATCAACAGGTAGGTGTGTGTCATTTACCACAGAAACACAGACGACATCATTCGTTCATGTGGTGGTTCTCACCCCCACGTCGTGTCTTAAAACCCTTTAACACACGCCTACGAGCAGCATCCCCCTCCTCTCGTCATCTCCAAACAGGTGTCGACAAACCTTTAAATCATCCATTTGGTTGTTTGTAAAGTCCTTTTGTCAGTTGTCGTTACCGTAACAACTGCTGCTCATGGTCTGTTTAATGTTTCCGATGTAACAGCTTGAACCATCGTAGATATTAGAGACGTTAAACATGAGCCGGACGACGTGTGGATTGAACGGATTCAACGTACGTCTGACAGCCGATCAGGGAAGAGGATTCACAATGTATCAGATTAAATACAAGAAGACGTTACAAGAATCATTTCTGGTCTTTTCCCAAATCCACCGAGCGACCAGCTGGGTTGTCTCCATGACTGAAGAGATAAAGACCATCGCTGATTGGTCACAGCAGTGAGGCAGTAATAGACGAGTAATAACTGAATACTCACCGTGGCAAACTTCACCATGTACGTCTTCATGGTTTTGATGATCATTTTTCTGTCCTGGAACAGGAACGGGAAATCGTTTGACCGATGACAGGAAACGGAAACGTCGTTATTGGCACGGTGTGTAAATACCTTGGCGGTCCCGTGCCACAGACACTGCATGGCCACTCTGGCCCCGTCATGAGTGTGAGCCATGTAGACGACCGACTCCCGTATGGACTCGATCATCTCCTGCGCGCACACGTTACAAAGTGGACGTCAGGACGCCAGTCCAGAAAAATATAAGTCAAGTCCAAGCACTGAGTGCTAAGATCCGGTGGTGTGTGTGTGTGTGTGTGTGTGTGTGTGAGGCCTCACCGTTCTCTGTTTGTCAGGTGTGAACAGGAAGAAGTCCAGGAAGACTTTGTGGACCAAGGAGTGTTTGATCACCTGCTCTCTGAAACAAACCCGATGTTGGAGTCTTATACTCACACACACACACACACTCTTCTACAACTGTCAGATGAAGTTTCATCTGGACTCTGGTCCTGACTTACTTCTGGGCCATGGGTGTCAGAATCTGCTTCATCTCATCAATGATGTTGTTCAGTTTCTCTGGGTTCGCCTCGGCCACTTTCTCGATGGTGTTACACACCGATGACTGGAAAGGAACACAAACACCAGCAGTCGGTCAGCGAGCAGCAGGAGGACACACACACACACACACACGCACACGTACGCACGCACACGCACGCACACACACACACACGCACACACGCACGCACACACACACACACGCACACACACACGCACACACACACGCACACGGCGCGTGTGTCACCTTGCAGACGGTGAAGGTGTTGCCGTAAAGCTCCTCGGTGAGCATGAGTCTCTGAGCGAGCACGGCCTTGTCGTTGTAGGCGTACTCCACGATGGCGGAGGCGGCGGCGTGGCGAAGCATCGGCCGCACGTGACCCTTGAATGTTTGCATGACCGCCGCCTGCAGCTCCTTGTTCCTGTCGGGGGGAAAAGACAAACGGAGGATGCGACACTTGGTTTCCGTGACAACATGGGTAACTAGCTTCTCCTCCGTCTGTCCTGAAACAGGTTCGAGTTCACTCACCCATACATCAGCAGCTTCTTCACCACATGTCGGCCGTACTGGGACTTACACAAACCGATGACATCATCTGTTAAATCAATTAATCAATCAATCAATAGATAAATACATTTTTAAAATATTTGAATGAATGAATGAATAAATAATACAAATGGATAAATAAATATTTTTTTAATTGATAAATAAATAATTACAAAAACAAACAAATAGATAGATAAATAACATAAAAATAGATGTGTAAACCGATCTATGAGTGACTTGTATACAATTCTGGCAGACTGTAGATTCTTTTTCCAAAACCGACCCAGTGTTGACCCAGGGCTGACAAAGTAGGAACAGAGGAAACGCACAAATGCAGATTCATCCCCCAAATAGCGGACCCCCCCCAACAGCTCCCCATCACATGACACATGTTGCAGCGTGAATGTGTTCCAAAATACGACATAAGGAGGGATTATCTGTTGAAATGGAACTCTTCAGATCAGGGACGGACACATTTCACCCTCCCCCAACACTATCTGGAAGAGGAGGGAGATAAATCTGGTGCGCTCACCTTTGAGCTCCTCCAACACGTCCCGTCTTTGCTCGTGGTCACCGAACTGGATGAAACACTGCAGTACTCTCACAGAGTCATGAGCGAACGCCATCTGGAGAAGGCGGTCAGAGGAGAGGATCAGACCTTTGAAGGTGGAGACTTCCACCTGCTGACTGTCTCAATCGTCCCTTGTGTTAGCAATTTCGTGGACTCTTTCCTTCTGAATTCAGCTTTCAGGAGAGAAATTCACACAACAGAACAGATATAGGCGGTTAGCACGTTCTTTGGTGGCTGCTGACAGACACTTCCAGTGAGGGAGGATCCATCATCTGCCGTGAACACAGTGGACAAGCAGAGTACAATCACCTGTTTGATCTTCCCCCGGATCAGCTCGTGAAGCTGCTTCATGAGTTTGCTCTTCAAATCTTTGTCACAGTTCTTCCTGTTAAAACACGACACATGAGTGGAAACGGATGAACAAAAAAATGCCCGCACACAAAAAAGCACAGAGTCGTTTTTCCTTTTATTACCTCAGCCAAGAGCCAAGCTTTTTTTTGTTGTTTTTTTACAAAGGAACTAGAGTGTCTGACTGGCTCAGTCTAAAGTCACTGCAGCAGCTCTCAGTGACGGACGCAAGGAAAAACTGTTTTTTCCTTTTACAGGGTCAGTGGATGGCCTCAGATGGATACAACAAACAGAGACCAAGTGGCGGATGAGACGAGATGTGTTCAAGGCCTGTAGCAGATTGTCACCTGCTGCCTGTCATCTTAAGCAGCCCTGAATGACAGAACGTGTAATGTTGTACATGTCTAACGTGCACTAATAAAGTACAACAATCGGAGTCCATAAGTAGGACTGAAATGATTCTACCCTAAAGATATCAGACCAACTCCTGCAGCACCAATTTATACATGATGTGTAGCAGCTGAGCAGGGAGCCATACTCCAACGTGCAGTGTGTGTGTGTCTGTGTGCGTGCGTGCGTGCGTGCGTACCTCCTCAGGTCTCCCCACACTTGTTTGGCCTGACAGATGATCTGGAACATGTCCTTTCGATCTGCCTGCTGCCTGTTCTTCTTCAGCTCCCTCTTCTTTTGCTGCCTGTTGATCTTCGGGTCCTCGCCAGTCGACTCCTTTTTCTTTGATTTAAACTCACCTTTCTTCATCCTCTTAGCCCCAGGACCTGATCACACACACACACACACAAATGACTTTTGAATGCTTTCATATTTTGTAAGATCTAAAACGTTTTGCCTAGCTCAGACAGCCAATCGGGGGCTATAATGTGATATAATGTGTGTGATTGTATCTGTATCCATGGATACCACTATTAGTGTGCTGATGCATTTGTCACCGACCAATTATCAGTCACACCAAAAGACAATGCTACAGCATAAATGTACTCGACCCTGAAGAATGTCTGCAACACTCAGTTCCAGTCCTCCAGTGTTTTGAGCTGAAGAGGCCTGTACACTTGAAGTTCACTTTAATAGAAACACAAAAGGAGCCAACTGCTGTTTAGTAAACGTCCTGCAGACGCAGCAGATCTCACCTCCATCTTTTGCCTTGTCTCCTTGCTGCTGGTCTTTGAATGCTGACAGCTTTCTCTTCACTGGCCCCTTTCCAGCTTTGGAAAATGCAGTGTTATGTTCTTTCTTGCCGCCTTCTGCACTCTTCCCTTTTTGTCCCTTCCTCTCTGTGTTATTGTACAATTTGAAGGGCTTTTTACCACCTGGCTTGTTGCCAGGTTTTCCACCACCACCACCACCACCGCGTGTTGAATCTGGACAGAGAGAGATATACCAGTGATCCAGCTTTTAAAAAGGGATGTGTCATAGTAAATTGTATTATATACAGCTCACCTTTTCCTTTTTGCTTAAACTGTTTACCATGTTTAGGGGAGAAGGGTTTTTTGGGTTTAGCCTCCATCCTATTGTGTATATGGAGACAAAGAAAAGCAGAGAAAAGATCAGGTAATCGGAAATCTTGGTTCCATTACATGACAAGGATGTTATCAAATTCGACACAATTCGACATAGGGTATTAGCTGGTGTTCAGAGGTTGAGCATAATGGCAAACTTGAAGGGATTTGCAGATCAGAAACAACCCAAAAGAGCAGCAGATCTCTAAAAATAAATCCAGGAACACAAGGAACTTGTAACCAGAAATGCAATCGAATGGAATCGAACCAGACCAGACAGACAGAAGGACAGAATGAGAAATCAAAGCGAGAATGCGGTGTAAAAAACAAATATGACTTCGCAATTTGACATAAAACTTGATATGAAATATACAAACAACATTAGACATTACATTTTAGAAAAGAGGATTCAGCTAGTACTGCTGCTTAAAGGCTAAAAAAGGAAAGGAGATGGGAGGGAAGAGAAGGAAAGGAAAAGAATAATAGTTATACAGGTGACCAAAAAGTTATAATTGATAAAACCTAATGTTCATGTGTCGCTAGCACATGACACATCCAATGCCTGTCAACCGATGGAGGGAGCTACTGACGAATGATGCTTCTATTGATAAAACCAAAAACACGTTCTTATAGAGGTGCGACTAACATTTTGATTAGTTTACTCACACGTTGCTCGAAATCTTTTCCACGCGTTTTGTGCTATCACGGTTTACGGCAAGAAAAATGTCCAATCAAATTCGACTGTCGCTGCCGTAAAACTCGTGCTGTTTGCGACGTCAGTAAAGTTCCATGGTTATCAATAGATGTGCACTTCCGGCTTAAATAAAGCATTTAATCAAAATGAGTAGTACACCGACACATTACAGACCACCGCTGCATTGTATTACACCGAAAATCAGAGGCATCACAATCATGAATGCACTTCGGTGTTGGAAATGTCACTTTGTAATACCGGAAGTAGTATTGGAAGGAACCCGGAAGTTTAACTTTATAAATATCAGTCCAACTTTACAGATGGGTTGTGAACGTACTTTGCCATAGTTACGTAATACTCCAATCATCTCATGTTAGGTCAAATAACACGCCATTATATGTTTATAAATTGGATGATCTATGAGGAACAACGTGTTTCCAAACCTTTTAGCCGTCTCTGTCGACCACCGTGTAGTCATGGTGAGGCGGCCATGTTTGTTTACAAATGATATTTATAGGGACATGATGGACACGATACGAGAGTCTCGCTATGAGCAAAGAAAACACAGATTCTGTTGGAAGTTATATTTTAAGCTCTCAAACTGGGCTTGTTAACAACAACACACCAACGTGTTAAGTTGTTTGGCTACTGAGTTTTCGATACCTAACGTGAAGCACTAGACCTCCGTGTCACATGACGTTTCATGTTGCCTGGCAACGCCTCCAAACTAAAATGGAGTACGGTAAGTTGCAGAAACATTACTTTCACCGTCAAATTACTACAATTAATAAAGAAGTTATAGAATAACGTAAGTGATTTCGAAATATAGTTGAAACGTCCATTGAAATCATGGATTGATTCATAACGTTGGCCTGTTTTGAATTTTTTAAATTTATGTTATTCTAATTTGTAAAAAATAAAAAATTGTACAGCATCAGCACCAGAACCAGCCCTGGTCACGCGACCTTTTCGCACCTAAGCAAGCTTTGAAGCGGTGGTTCAAGGGAAATGCTGCTCCGACTAGAAGCAGGTATCAGAGCATCAGACTTCCAGCACTAGGATCAATAGGGAAAGTCCACTGAACTGGAATGGAGTCTGGTAAGTTGTAGTAACATTAGCTTCACAGCCAAATAACTATAGTTAATGGATAAGATTGAAAGAATATGCCAAATATAGTATATTTAGAATATTATTTCTATATTATATTTGATATAGCTGAAAATCGAACGTTAATTCCATTACCACATTACCATTAACATGATCTATGTTGGTCAGAACAAATATCAATAACGTTACCTAATGGATTTTGGATTTATTCAGTGTTTTATTTGTTTTTCCCTTCATCATGTCACCATATGTCAGTAGAACATGAAACCAGTCCTGCTGCTGAAGAGGTTGAAGGTCCAGGTACCGCTGCCTCAGCGGAGAACACTGAAGGTAGGATTTAAGGAACATTGATGTCTGTCACAGGAAGTTTCTGTACGTTCTTATAACGGAAATAAATCAGTAAAAATATTTGAAACACTAAGGGTGGATAAAATAGAGGTGTTAGAATAATATCTGACAGTTATTCATTTAAACTAAGGTTGAATAATTACTTTTCTCTGGGGGTCTGTTTGATTCATATTAACTGGATTTTGGAATTATTCATTGTTTTATTTGTTTTTCTTTTATTTATGTCATCATATGTCAGTAGAAAACAGAACCAGTCCTGCTGCTGAAGAGGCTGAAGGTCCAGGTCCAGCTACCTCAGAGGAGAACACTGAAGGTACAGACTAAAGAACACTGATGTCTGTTGCAGGAAGGTTCTGTACGTTCTTATAACTGAAATAAATCAGTGAAAATATTGGGAACTGAGGTGAAACACAGAGGGAGGATAAATGGAGCTAAAGTTTTAGCTTTTAAGCTAAAGTTGAATAAGTTGAATAATTGCTTTTCCCTGAGGGTCTGCTTGATTCATATTAAACCGCAGCTAACTTAAACTCTCTCTCACACACACACACACACACACACACACACACACACACACACACACACACACACGCCCTCTGTCACAGACTGTAACTTTGTCAGTGTTGATCAGTATTAAGAAATATCAATAACGTTGCCTGATGGATTTTGGAT